>JAODTK010005907.1:0-211312 GCA_026419785.1 Sclerodactyla briareus | reverse complement strand
TAGTCTGATTACCATTCACGTCCAGCCTATTCCAGTTTTTCTAACCTAGAGTTTATTGGTATAAGGTTTAGTAGGTCCTGTCGTTTAGTTGAGGGTGGGGGCTCTATGGGGGTCTGCTGGTGGGTTTGCGGACCTTTGGTTTACAAACCCCTATTTGTAAGGGCAGACATCGGAGCTTCCCTTTCTTTCCTGCTCCAAAATCCTCACTTGCCTCAATACCTCGCAAATCTAGAGAGATGGTCATACTTATGACGCAGGGCTTGTTTCCTTTTCTCATGCACATGCCCTGCCAAAATATTAGCCTTGAGGGTGGGCCTCAAACATTTCCTGTAGAAATCCGCCCTCTCTCTACACTGAAAACACTAGTAGTTTGCAACAACCTAAGGCCCGATGTTGAGACTTCCCCCCCTCTGGGTACTCAAATATGCCATGCTGTAGTATCACCGCCCGGCACTTTCACTTGTCCATAGATACTCAAGTTTGTTCAGGACCTCAGGAACCTTTGCTTTTTGCCAAGATACTACAACGTCAGCAAGCTTGACCCCTCTGATTGACCTTCTAAACTATGGAGTAATGTTAGGGTGGATCATCTCCTGCAACAAGCAAACCACCCATTTCCATGCCTCAAATGACACCTCTCCTGGTTTCGGGTTAGGATCCAGAGAAAATAGAAAATGCGGTGACTGAGCTGCCAAATATTGGGGGGTGGGAGAAGTAGGTGGAAGGTGCAATTTTAGGTGGCCATAGAGGGGATAGCCACTGTGGTTTAGTTGATTGGGGCGGTTGGACATCATGCCCTGATATTTCAGTTTTGCTATAATTTCCTCCAATTCAGCCGAAGTTCTCCCATTAGTGTTTGAATCGGTGTCAGTTTCAAACTTGCAGTCAATACAAACGTGAAAATCTTTGCCGTCAGGACCTCCAAACAGGCCAAATCAGCTTGCTCGTTATGTCTCAAATAAAATGACAGCACTTCATTATCGAGGGGGTCTAGTGGTAACTTTGTGTAAACTCATGCAAATTTCTGATTTAAAAACCTTCATTCAAAACTCATCGAGCAACTGTTTTGGGATTCCCTGTACCAAAATTCCCTTGGGGACTGACATGCTTGATAGTTTGAGGCTGTTGCTACTATATAAACAATGGAATTCAATGTTGAATTATTATGGCCTATATGGTGGGGAATATTAAAGTCACTGGGAATGAATTCAACACTGAACATGCAAGTATTGGTGATGGAGGAAATGAGGACGTACATGCAAGATCTCAATTAAATAGTGATACATGAATTCATTTGCCAAAATCCGAGTCAAGTCAATCCCTTGCAAGCAATTGTTCGCAAAAATAAACCAAACACAATTCAACAATTCCCTTCTTTTTAGCTATCGAGTCCCTCATCGGGCCGGCCTAGTTGAGCCTTTGTTAGCAACTCTGCTAAAAAATAACAGCTTCCAACAGAATTTAAAAGTGGGGGGGAGGGAACAGGTCTAGATTTCAAGACAGGAAGGAATCCAAAGTTGATGTAGAGGGTGTGTGTTTTGTTGTGTAGTCTTTTTGTGACAATGTAACAAAACTTTGAAAAAACAGCGTACTGAACTTGCAAACAAGAGAAAATATGACGCGAGAGAAGGCAATAAACACATAACAGGATTGATATGGAACAATGAAACATATAATTAAGGTCTAACACTAAGGATCCTCAGACTTCAGTTTCTCCAAGTTCACATTATACCAAATACTGGAATAACCAGATGGGGATTAATTCTTTAAAATATCAATTAACCTTATGGCGCCAATTGTCATTCACTCGGATGGAATAATGGCACCAACCGCGAACGCGGCGCGGAGCATGGACGTCTGAAGTAGCTAATTAGGATGGGCTAATCGTCTTCTTGAACCGGACTTGGTAACGGGAACGGACGGGAGGGGCTGCAGGATGGGAGAGACAATCTACGGGTGGAGTTGGTGGGCATGGACGGATTCAAAGGGGACGTGCCGCGTCCAGCAAGGACAAGCAAAGTGGTGGCGGTGAGATTAAATAGTTTACCACAGTATGACAGGGCTCGCTGACTCTCAAAATTGTAGTTTCGATATCCACAAAAATAAAATATAAAAGCTGGGCGTCCCTGGATCCACGTGATGTTTGAAACATGTACTCCAGTCTCACGACTGCAAGCGTATCTTGTGAATAAGGGGAACTTTTATCTCCACAATCACAAAGTTCCAAGAGAAAGAAAAAGAAAACAGTTTCTTGATAAAAGCTGCCTCGAGTTGATCTTGATAACAGCAAAAATGACCAGAGTGCCTCTCTCTAGAATAGCAATTGACAGGTCTTAACTTTTGTCTTGCTCCCAAGCGATATAGCAATACGGTAGATTGTAGCTCGGACGGTGGTGGTGCGGGTGGTTGGTTGAGACGTGCCTTCCAGACACAAAATACATCACATTTATACGGGACTGGTAATGAGTACCCACAACAGGCCATGTAACACAGTCATTCAATAAGAGATGATCAAAGGTTTTCTTAACCCTCAAGAAAATAATACTTTCCTGATTGGCTAATAAAAAATGACAAGTCCACACCCCTTTTCATGGATTGGTCAATTGTCAAGTGCAGGAGACTGAACTATCTTTATTGCACCAGAGGGCTGGAATGAAATCATTGCCACCACAGGGGCGAAACATCATTGTCTGTCCAGGTGTGGCCCAGGTTGGCAAAGCTGTTTATTTTCTTGGAAATATAAACATATTAACTGTTCACAGATCTCCTGACTTCCTTTCTCCAATACTTCAATGGAAGTATAGAATCCTCCAATCACAGGTAGTAAGATCAAAGAAGTATTTAGGTATGGCTAAATAAAAGAAGGACTGGTAACAGAGTTTAAATTAGATCGTGGGACATGCAACCAGACATCATCCTGATAAACAAGTGGGCTAGGCTTTATGACCTTGACCAGCAGCAAGAGAAAATAGACCTTGACAAGTCTCAGGCCTTCACTATGCTGGATGGACACGGGTTGATCAGGATCCAGGATGAACTAAGTAGTTAATCAAATAATATCAGACAGTATACAATTAGCCACCCAGGATACCGTAATATGTGTTCCGAACCAACTTATCTTACATGAATAAAAAGGATATTCGAATTTCAAATTAAATAGACATACAAAGTGTCTGTTCTATGGTCACACAGCCTCCTGCTATAGCTGTTGGCTAGTGGCGGACTTCATGTAGGTCAAGTGATATTTGAAAACAAAATTGATGCTTTCTCTGATTCTCATAGGAACAAAATATCAAGATGTGGTGGACCAGGGCACCCACAAATGAGAAGGCTATCCAAAACTTAGAAAGTGCCTCTCCTTCTGCAACTCGGCACCTATATATGACCCCATTTGCAATTCAAATGGAACCCTTCTCTGCCTTATCATGGGGTTCTAAGGCTAGTAGCGTACACAGGGGGAGATATGGGGGGGGGGTCGAACCCCCCATGACCCAAGTGACCAATAAATTTTAACACCAAAACTGATTTTTTGCCAGTTCAGTGGGAGGTGTTTGCAAGAGTGTTATTTAGCAAATATTTGCAGCAGCAGTGTCTAGGGCCCTTAACTTGTACTTATTTGCCAATAGTGAAGGTGAGGCCATTCGGAAGGCTCCGACACTCAACCCCCCCCCCCCCCCCCCCCCCCCCCCCCCCCCAACCCCACCCCCCCCCCCCCCCCCACCCCCCCCCCCCCCATCCCCAGACAAATCTTGGGTACGCGCATGTTAATGGCCAGTCTGGGAATCAGGGATAACTTTAAAAATCACTCTTGCATTTTCTCAAAAGAAGCATTTCTTGGGATATGAGATGCAAAACATCACACAAAATGTAGGCAAATTTGTGACTTGACTTGTTAAAATGACTCTTAGAGACTTGGATGGGATCATCAGCGATATTGTACTTGAAAAGTCAGGGGTGACCAGAATTATATCAGAAGAAAAATAATAAGAGAATTTGTTTCATGAAACGTTTGGAACCCTAAGTTTAAAGAATGTTGGGACTTTCCTTGCGACGGTGGCGTTGCCAACCCGGACTACTAATTTGCCAGGTGCTTGATGAAGCGCATTTGGCGGTGCAGGGTTCAAATAGGGTGAATGAGTATTAGTAGTTCATTAGATTCACAAACTACCGGTAGGTCCATTTTGTGGATATCGCAGAGACATTTTTGCGATCAACAGATGAGTGATGTATGACGGACAGTTGCCCTTCGTTGTCGGAAGAGTCAAGAAATATATGCAGCAGTTTGGAAGATGCACTTAAGGGACGTAACAAAAAGAAAGATCGTGCCATTTTGGAATGTGGTGAATAGTATTTACATACTTGTATGGCTGAGACGTGATGCTTATCAGGATAGGCAAAGAGAAAAAATAACTTGGTAAGGAATCGGGAGTGGGGACTAAGATATCTAAGAGGGGCAGTGTGTACTTTGCTAGTAATTTTGTTACATACCAGGTGCTGTGAAAATTATGTGATTGTTTTGTAAAGTAGTGGGTTGTTTGTGAAAATTCTCCCTCGCAGGAACTCAGGAGAGTTCCGTAGTGAGGAACAACACGCCAAGTTTCTGCCAACAATGCACACCTTAACATCATGAATTCGCAGGAGAGTAGCAGATAGGTCACGGCAACGGCCAGTAACTAGACGGCCAGATTTACTGTTCGAGCCGGGTCTCATACCCACGACATCGTGATTGGGAGCCGCAGGCCAAACGACTTCCACAGCTCAGTCTTTTGTATAGGCCCCAGAAAAATTGTCTTGAGTGGAGGTTTCAAGCACGTCTGAAACTCAATTTATAACTGTCCTAATTTAAAACGAAAAAGCCCAAACTAATACTTGTTTAAGCTGAGATTCCATAGATGGGGATGCGGTGTCCGGTTACACATGTTAAAAAAATCGCCAATTTACATGAACTGAGAGGGGGCCAGTGTTTGACGTGACTATGTTTCTATTTGGTTGCAAAGGATAGATATTGGTTTCACAGAGTCAACAAAAATTAGAGGAGTGAAGCAAACCAACATGAATAGGCAAAAATACGCAATGTACCAATGCGTACACGAATGTGTATCACCGCGCGAATCTATGGGGATAATTCCTTGAAAGCCAAGCAACGACAATATGCATGGGCTGCTGCATTTATGGTCTTTTCACATAAAATTACAGTGTTCCCTCTCTGAACAAACGTTCATTCCTTAAATATGTGATTTTCCACATCAAGCCCGGGGGGGGCACGCCTAGGCAGCGATGGATCCCAGCCTAATTCTTGTGGCTTCAATATTATTTTTTATCTTTCTTAATGTACATCAATCAATACCCCAGAACCCCAAGGGAGCATTTTGGACAGATACTGATGAGTCCAACGTTCTCGTCTTGGGGGAAGACGTTTGTCTTTGAGCCAGATAAAGCTAGGGGTTATTCTGTAAGCAGAGGTGATTCACACTCCAGGGAAGGGCTGTGAGACGAGCTAAATCGTTCAATGGAACTGGAACATCAGAAAGAAGAGAGAGAATCCAAATCAAAGGTGTGACTATGAAAGTGTCACTTCTATGCAGGAAGTGCACCAGAGCCCTGTGTTTCTCTGAGTGGGGAGACCAGTTCAACCAGTAGCAGTTATGATAATGATGGAAAACCATCTCAGGTATGATCTAAATGTCATTTTTATTTGTGGGCCCAGTTGGGTTGTACCAATATACTCATGGAGCATGGTACATGCTGAAGGACTAGTTGCACAAACTGCCATACCAGTTGGAACGGGCGAGCCACCAGGCCCTGAGCATCACCAGGCCTTCCACCCATGCCATCCAAATAACTCTATGAACACCTGGGAAGCCCGCATGACCATGAGTGCAACCATCGCATGCAGTACGATACTAGCCGCGCTCGCAGGCTTCCAGTACCTGTACCTAAAGCCTGCGGTTCACAACCCGAGGCCTAGGTGTTTCTTAGGCTAGCGCTAAGCCGCCACTTTTCTGTTTCAACTTCAGTTTCTGAACGCTTGCATCTCAATTAATCGCCCAAACAAAAGACCAAATATTGTAGTAAGATAAGGGTTTTAGTTTAGAACTCATTCATTCCCCAAATTGGTCTTTGGCAGGTGATAATTACCAAACATGTACCCGTAATCAGTCCCGATCTCCTTCACTGAAGCAACAAGTTTACTGTTGTCACACTTTTCACAAGTTTTTTGTTTCGCAGTTGCATCCAGTTATAATAATCATGCAGATTTCTATCGTAATGTTTTGCATATGCCAAATATGAATATAGGATTGCCAAAATTGAGCCTGAGTGGCATCACTTCTGTTTACAAACAGGTTTCACCAGGATGGGGAAAACGAGGCTGGGAACAAACAAGTGGTGATTTCCAATTATTACGGTCCAAATTAGGCTTGTAATACAACTGCATCTATGAAATTTTAACATTGGTGGTGGATTAGAATGTCTTGAATGATGTTTTGAAGTTATAGAGGGCTGTGCAATCGGAGGAGAATTGGAGGCATGAGGTTACAGATTTCGTCACCTTCAATAGGACGTGTGCTTCATAAATTTCTTCTCATACTTACTAGTCATCCCCACCTATTACAAAGACGAGTGGGGGGGGAGGCAAGGCCGTCCATACACTGTAACTTTGTATTAAACATTTTCATTTAGTATCCTCTTTATTCAGTGTGTTTCAATATTTCAAAATGTAGGTTTTGTATCTACTGTGTAATTGTGGACACTGGTCCCAGTAGCCCTTCAACCCAGCAACGGAAGTGTCAAGGCTTGTGTGTTCTGGGTACTCGAGTACCCCCCTATCCTACATACCATAAAGTTGACAGATCAATATTATTCTCATCTATTCGCTCACTCAAAATGTTTACTTTTTTGCACACTACACCAGAATCCTGCAGATGATTCTTGAGGCAGTGCTACCACAAGCCGTCCAGAGGGAGGTCCGTCAGACTGGAAACTAGAGTCTCTAAAACAGCAGAGATGACATCCAGATGCTCTCTCCACGACTGACGTCGTTGAGTCTGCACAAATCATCAGGTCTTGCAGTCTGCTAGAGACTTGAGTAAGTTCTCAATTTACTCAGTCCACCTGTCTCCTCTGGCTTGGTATCTAGCCACAAGCGCAGTCACACTGTAACGATAATGAACAAATTAATTGCTCACCACTAAACCCCAAACCCTCATGGAGCTGGTCACCTGTATCTTATTATCGATCCAATGAACTTGGATTGATAAAAACAGTTGACCAATCAGGTGACTGTTAACACGCGAGGTCGCAACAACCAGCGCAGCCTATTCAGTTCCAAGTTTGCTCTGACCGCTGTTATTGGCAACTTCTATCTATCTCTATAAGCGTGACTGCTCCAATTTTATTGTCTCGCCTGAAACAAATTCAGGAAGATACTTTCGTGTGTCATGAACAGAGTATGAAAAAATGAATGATAAGGTGTCCAGTACATGTATTACTGATATTCATGAAAAAAGTTTATGCAGGGACGTAGCATTCGCTTTTTCATGTGTGTGTGGTATGTAATGTGTGTATGTGTGTCCCACTTCCTCGTTAAGCAGGATTGCTCTGAAACGGTAAGACCTGATTTTGATTAAATTTTGTATGTTAGTATCAGGTTCGGATGGATACTGATTGGATCGCCAATCAGAATCCTGTATTCACAATAACAGATTAGCTTGGGGATGTCAGAATTCAGTATATACTTGTTTCCTTGGCAGTAGCTGCCTACAATTACTTTGTAGGATATTTACCAAACTAGGTCATTACAAGATCATCAGTGATGGTGGACCTCTCAATGACTAGGTCCTAGTCTAGGACATTTAGAATCAGGAACTGAGGACTCGGGCTCTGATTAAGAGGACTCGTATTGAGAGGACCTAAAAAAAAACACTCAGTACTGGAACTTATATAGTAACCTCCATTTCCTTTCAAAACATTGAAAATGTATGACGACTGTAAGAAAAATGTCCCAGATTTTACTGAGGACGGGCCATGAGTGGTTCTCCTACGCTGAACAAAACTGTGCAACGAGCAGTTTTTTGTTTTGTTTTTAGGCCTGGCCAAGCAAGCTGTACCATGTTTAGTTTGTTAGGCCCATTAACAGTACACTAGACTCAGCGCTTGACGCAGGGGTAGGCGAGATACCCTCAGACAAAAGTTATTCGCAATCCAGGGTTCTCCCGGTTGTCTCCGGATGAGTGGACAGAGTTATGACAGATTAATTCCAGTGGATATAATACCCATGTCCAGACATGATCTCATCAAAGAATACATTTTTCCACCCCCCAGGGGGGGGAGCCCACTTCCTCGCTCTCTCGTAGTTATCCGGGGACCGGCCGTGGGGGGCACAGAGAGGAAAACATAGATCCTGTCAAAAAAACAGTGGCAGAGTCATCGGTTATTAAGACAGATTGTGTCTTGGCCAGACACTGTCTGACACTGTCAACCTGACAACCTAGGACAACTCCTGTCAACCAATCCAGGATCAAACCCACTAAACATTATATTTGTTTGGGTCTCATGGATGACAGCTTACACCAGGGTACTGGTGCATGGTTTTGTAAGTTGTGTCCAGGTGATTGAACGCAAATACATCAGGACCACGCAGGGCCCTGACGTTAATTTATGTTTAACTTGCCCGAATGTAAGAATTTTGTATGAACAGTGCCTTATATTTGGTAAATTGCATTTGCATCCAGTGTTAATTAATTAAGGGCAAGTGATGGACTAAAAGGATGTGGCCCGAACAAAAAGCCACTTGCTGTATAGGCAAGTGTTGGGCAAGTAAAAATTTTGTTAAATATTTAAAAAAAATCCATAGTTATGAGGTATACGTGATGATTTTTACGTTATACATGAAATATAAAATGTCCTTGTTCGGAGTTTTTTTCCCGGGGTCCTTGGTTTGTAGATTAAATTCTGGGGGCTCCAATTATTGAGATACTGTGATTGTAAGTTGTTGTTACAAAAGTTAAAGTCGGGGCCCCTGCCACAATCTACTTTTTGCTAGGTCACACCTTGATTAACGCAAAATCCTGTTCACATATGATAATGGGTCTGAGCGCCCTCCATTATATAGGAGCCACCAACTGATTATAAAGGTACCAGACACTTTGTTTCTGATTGATTTCAGGGATGGAGAAAGGAAAATTGGACGAAAGGACTTCATATAGGAATAGCATCAGTCATTTGCGGAACCAACTCACCAAGGAGAAGCTACAGAAACACCTCGTAGAGATGGTAATGTTTCAACCTGTCACTGATTCGACAATGGTTAGGAGGCATCAGTCCAATTCCACTGAACTTTGAACTGGAAGTCAATGGTCATGTAGTGAATATATCTTCAAAGTAGCACAGATTGAAGGAGGGGGGGGGGGGGTGGGGGCCTAGGACTTTTCAAAACCCCATAACCCAAAATTGGGGATTCTCTACGCAGGGAGCAGTGGTGGCGCCGGATTTTCCCAATGGGGGGGTCAAGTTCCCCGAAGGGGGGCCAAAGTTCCCAGGACGAGCCTCACCCTACCCCCCAAATCAAAACCTGTGCCCTTTTTGATGTTTTCAATTTTGAACTTTCTTTCTCGGAGAGAAAAAAAAAAGAATAAAGAAAAACACATTGTGGAGGCATTGTTTACTCGTCGCTCAGTTTGGCATTTTCCACCTCGAATCAGACGCTCTCAGTAGAAACCGAGAGAAAATTCCTGGGAACTGGAAGTAAGTTGCGTCGTGAGGAGCACACCACATAACAAGAGGCCCAACACGTGTAGATAGACGGCAGGACGACCATATTCCCCAACAGAATGTAACATTATTCTCTGCAGTGGCTATCGACGATATTCATACGACGTGTGTTGCCTATGCCACGCTTGTTGTATAGTCTGGAGGAATATGGATATGCTGAACTTTAAACTTAAGCGAGGAAAACACTGCAAATAAGAAAAATATATTATATGTATATTTTCTAGCGTTAATATAGGGAGTTTTTGTGATAAGACGGTTGGGAATTTATACGTCGGGGCAATCGGACCTCGTCGGGGTGTGTGATTTAGCTTACTCACTCAGGCTCCCCGACGAAATGGGAAAATTCCCCGACGAGGGGGCCCGGCGTCCCAGACGGGGGGGGGCATGGTCCCTAGCCACTCCCCTGGCGCCACCCTTGGCAGTGAGTTATGTGAATCCCAAACCCATGATGATGATCTATGAGTTACAGGGGAATGATGTGAAAGTCGAACATAGACTCCAAACAAACAGTTTGAATGCATGCAAATACTGTGCCACAATAACAGAGAAACATGAATAGGTATCCACCACAGGAATGAATAGTATCCACACAGGAATGATTAGGTATCCACACAGGAATGATTAGGTATCCACACAGGAATGATTAGGTATCCACACAGGAATGATTAGGTATCCACACAGATCAATCAGATTTTATTCATGTTCAAACTTTTGAACATTGTTTCGGGTCGGGCCTCTTCAAAAGTTGGTTGTAACACAGTTTTCGGACAAGCGAAATGTGTCACATTGATTTTGTATTACAGGGGATCCCTGGTTCCGCTTTGTTGGATGTCACTAAGGGAATTTTGCAATAGCTGCTTGTGCATTATCGGTGCACTTGGATCAACTGAAATTTGGTCTGGGGTTGGCTTACTCCCATAATGTAACAAGTAGAAAGATCAAGTCATATCCATATTACTAAATTATCATCCATCGGGATATCTATCATCATCGGATCCATCTATCTATCTGGCAGTCCGTTCAGGTCTTCGGTCTGTATGTCGTCTGTCTGTCTCTGTCTGTGGTTCCTTTTCCAGGTAAATTTTTAATAAATATGTCATGCCATCACTGACCTCGGGCTTATATTTGGACCCCCAGGCCATTGGTTGTCTCATTGCAGGGTTAGCGCTGCTTCTGTCTATTCGGTCTGTCTGTACAATACCATGTCCTCAATGACCTCGGACGGTATTGGCCAACAAGCCATGGTTGGCCCATGCCTGGTTTAGAGTGTGTGTACCCTTAATATTCTGAGATATTCATTATGGTAAACAAACTTCACTTTATACTTGACTCTGGGTGCTTCAAAATAAAATGTATTCTTGGTCAATATTATGGATGATCGTAAGACCAAGCTCAGTCACAACCAAGGGTCGATAGGCGATTAGAATTGGGACTACTGATGCGGCCAGGGAATTCGATACAACCATTGTTCCTATAGATCAGCTCATGTTAAGTTGGCATTCGTTTGATGACATTATGCACTATTGCTGATAATGAACATACGGCCAGATTACAGCAGTCTCATCGGGAAGTGCGTTAGGGAAAGGAACGAAACATGCTCTATACCACATACTTACGTAAAGAGAGTTTGATCTGGTCTATCCATCTAGCTGTATGTGTCCGTCAAGTCTGTTCTAAGGGTCCAAAGGTGGCACCAGTCTGGTCTAGAGTGTATTAATAGTACTGACAATATTAATGATTATGATTGATAAACTTCAATTTACTTGCTTCTTTTACAATATTTTTCCCTCTATTATGTTTCATCAGGATCCTGTCAGCGTATATTGGGTCCCTCGCTGCTGGTTTACCCCGCAAATGCGTGACCCTCCAGAAGAGATATGGAAGAAAAATGCTGCGATAGATGATCCTTATATTAACATATATCTCCGTTCTCCATTAAACGGCCAAAAATGAACAATTAAAGCCCACTGTTGTTGTGTTTTGCTTTGGATGATAAGTATAGCATACAGAAAGTGCAATAGCTCATTGCTATCTCATGGGTCAAAAGGAGCAAGCAGAGTAGACCAAGTCTCCTAGTACTCCAGCAAATTGGAAATATTAGTTGAATTGATGAATTATATTTTTTATTGTACTATATAACACCAATGCGAAAAGGCTCCTTGGCATTGTTTATCACTGGACTTTTTTCCTAGGTGGCCGTTACGTTTAGTTGCAGTTGCTAGGGGCAATGTTTTGAGTCGTCCGCGTAATGACAGTAGATTTGTGCATGGGTTTCGGGAGAGTTTTTTCCAGGATACTTTGCCATGAGTCTTGTTGTTAGGCCCTTAGAGCAGTCACGTTGGAACTGGAATCTTCGCTCCCCCAAATTTTGAAGAAAGTGGTTTGGCTCCGGATCGTCTTTTGAAGGGGACGTAGTTAGAATGGTAGTATCGGAAGCATGAGTGGAAGGTTTTAACCCCCGGCCTTGTATCATCTGAGCCACTAGTCAAGGAGAGAATGAGGTTATCATGAGTGCTCATCCATGATCAAATGCCAGGGTTCCTTGATGAGCCTCAATTGGCTTCCTGAACCTGCATAAAATCAAATCATGTGTCCACAATCGCCGATTGAGATGACAAGATATGTCAATATACATATTTTTTTTTTCATATTAATTTGTTTCAGGTGGAAGTGTAGGCATGCACTTCCCTGTTATATTTTGTTTCAACATTTCTGTATTGCCCAAAATGGAAGCATTCATGAACAGGGGAAAAAAGTGGCAAAGGTGACGTTTGGCTACGTGGGCTACCCTATGTGGGCACAGGTTGTGTGCCCGGCATAGGTACTGTGCTTGAGTTTCTAAAAACCTGTCATGCACGCGTGTTGAGTGACTGGAAGAATTGTGCAATGTTACGTTAAAAATTGATGAATTCACGCACACATATTTTTTACCCAGTGCCCAAGTGGCGGCATGCTGTGCATATGGCTTAGGCTATGAATGCTCCACTGTGTGTATGGCTCACTGGATCTGCGTGAGTGCAACCTTATCCAGAGTTGACAGGGTGGGTCATGCGATTGACAAGAACATGGAATTCACAGGGCATGATCGAACAGAATATTTTGATTAGCACACTTTGATAAGAATGGGGATCTCCCAAACTTTGGCGTGTATTGTTCATTCACAGAAAATGCTATTCAACCGTGGAATGATTAGCAGCAAACCTGCAAATTGACTAGTCAGAAGTGGGCTTGCATCCAGCATGCTCTGGAAATCTGTCACATTGCCTCAGAGTATGGGGTCAACCAAACCTACATTGGGTGACCTTAAAAAAAACTCATTATATTGTTGCATTATGTCAGGCTCATCATAGCAAAGTGTGACTGACATAAGAAAGTGATCAATTCAAATACTGTAAAAGTTTCAATGCATGACCTCGATGTTTATCAGACCTCCCATTTTAGGAGGTGGATGTTTCTTGGGGGTTGAATCAACATTTCAAGGAAAAAAGGGTAAGAGTGGGTATAAATAGTTTATGTTGTCTATTTAATAGCAATTACCTACTCGAGTTTTTATAATTGGTGTCAGCTCCGATCACTGGATCCTCTATTCCAATCACCGGGGAAATGGGAAACAGATGGGTCAATGTCAGTTATTGTGGCGTGTTATAAATGGCAAAGTTTACAAAAACAAATTATATCAGACTGTTTCGGGCAAGGGAGACTTCAGAGGACGTGGTGGGTGGTCTATATTCACTTTATTGATGAATACCCGGATGAAAGTTGCAAGTTGGCATTTATTATACCATGCATGGGCGATAAATAACAGCTTTTTATGGAGACTTCTTTTATTTTTTTTCTTTATTTTTTTTATAGATCATTGTGATGGAAAATATTGCAACTGGGAATTCCCCTTATAGGCACGAAGTCAGACCTTTTCGATTGCAGTTGCCTGGGGGAAGCTGCAGCAGGAGATTAGATCGGCCAATAGAACAGCTATTGTTAATAGGCTGGATGTAGCCTCTTGATAGTCTGCAGCCCTCTGACATCAATCTGAATTCCCCTTATAGGCACGAAGTCAGACCTTTCGACTGCAGCTGCCTGGGGAAACTGCAGCAAGGTATTTGATCGGTCATAAGAACAGCTATTGTTAATAGGCTGGATGTAGCCTCTTGATAGTCTGCAGCCCTCGACATCAAATCTGAATTCCCCTTATAGGCACGAAGTCAGACCTTTCGACTGCAGCTGCCTGGGGAAACTGCAGCAAGGTATTTGATCGGTCATAAGACCAGCTATTGTTAATAGGCTGGATGTAGCCTCTTAATAGTCTGCAGCCCTCTGACATCAAATCTGAATTCCCCTTATAGAAACCAAGTCGGACCTTTCGACTGCAGCTGCCTAAGGAAAGCTGCAGCAGAGGTTTCGATTGGTCTCTTAATAGGCTACATGGCTACATGAGGCTACATGATGAACTGATATTGTTAATAGGCTGAGATGGATGCAGCCTCTTAATATTTTGCAGCTCTCTGACATCACTATTTGAATTCCCTTATAAGCACCAAGTCAGACCTTTCGCCTGCAGCTGCCTGAAGGAAGCTGCAGCAGGGGATTCAATCAGTCATTAGAACAGCTATTGTTAATAGGCTGGCTGCAAAATGAAATCAATTTGTTACGTGACTTTTGGGCTTTAATACTGCAGCAGTGCTTGCAGTTGGGAGGGACAGTGTTCAATTCCTGACTGGGTCATGTGACCTTAAAAGTAACCCATTGACATTGTGAGTGGCGCTCCACATAACTTTAGTGTAATGGAAATGATCCGTGGGCCCCGCGAAAAAAAGCCATGTCCACCTCCAGTTAAAAGCTGTCATGGATCAACATCCAAAGCAAATACGATAACGTGAACTTTAGCCGACTCCTGTTAGAGGATCTTCACTTCCTATACTAGGTTGCACTATAGCTGCCACACCGATATGCTATGTTCCTATGAATACCACGAAGGGTATGTCCTCTCTGTCAATACGAAATTACTGTTACCTGGGCAGTCAACCTTTTCTTCTCTTCTCAATAAAAGCAAACTAAGAGATATTCAATGCCTATTGTACAGTATTTTTTACAATATTATACTGTTTTCAAAATTATTACGGAGCAAATTCCATCTGCTTGACTTACTTCTTTTGGTTTACTTCCGAATTTCAATACCTGAGGTTTTCCGAACGGTGCAGGCATTACCAGCCATGCTGAAGTTGACTCGCAGTATAGCCCAAGAGCATTAGATAAAAGATGGACATGTCTGGTAACAAGCTGATTTTTTCAACGTAAGTCCAGAAAAATGAGTAGATTAACATACTGACACTCCTCAAAAATTCCAGTTGTGGGAACCTTGAAATCCAAGATGGCGGCCAAAATGGCTGCCATTTTCACTGTTTGGCACAACTTTGTCTCCAAGTTATCAACAGTAATGAAAAAGGTGTCTATTCATATGTTTTGAGGCCCAAGGAATTCAATTAAACAGTTATTTTAGTAATCCGAAGCTTCTATATGACATAAACCAAGATGGCGCCACAAAATGATTCAAAATGGCCGCCATTTTCATGTATGTCCTCTTTCTTCGACATTTTATTATTGAAAGTAAAACAGTTGTCTAAACATATGTTTGAGGTATGAGGGATTATATTATTATAATTACTTCTACTAAGTGGGCAATGTGGTCTATAGAGCATAACCAAGGTGGCGCCCAAAAATTCAAGCAAATAGCTAAGTACCTGAATGAAATGTGTGCATTTTATTTAGAGGGTTCAACATATCCGTTGTAGCTGACGAATCAGTCCTCATTCGCCCTCGGGGTTAATGATGCATTCTTTTCGTCATTGTCATCTGGCTGTTGAACAGGAATGGTGTTATAACATAAAGGCCCCATGCACTCATTCGCACATGGAAGGGGCAGTGCCCAGTTTCGTACGGCCGCAAGTCATATTTTTGCAACAATCGGATCTGCACAAATGTACTACGCCATCTTAAACTAACTACTAAGATCTGACTTGTTTGCAGATCATACAAGACACTTCCATCGTCTGTATTTGAAGTGAGAAAGCAGCCATCTACTAGATTGTCAGTTTTATTTTGCCTGTATTCAAGAATTGATTTTCGGTAATATGGTATCGAAATTCATCCTGCACTTCCCAATTGGGACCTTGGTTCAGCTACTTTTAACTTATATATTGCATATCATTTTACATGTTGGTCTTTCACAATATGAAAGCAAAGACAATGTATCACTTTTTCAACATCTCATACGAAATCAATTCAATATACATATATGTATAGAAGGCGATGAACAATTTTTATGGTGAACAGAGAACCATAATTTCAACTAGACATCACAAAATGAACAGATGTTGCTCAAAGGCTTCTGCAAAAGATTGCCCAAAAGGCGAAAAGGGAATCAGTACCAGTATCTTATCAATGCAGTTACATATACAACTCATATTTGGTTTCGCGAGAGTTTCAAATTTATAGAACTGAATAAAAGAGAAATCAAAGCAAATCAGAACAACGATGTCTTAGAAGAACATAGAGTCAATAACAAGCGTTATCGGAGATTCCCATCGCCGCAAAATGGCAATTAATAATTCGAGTATTCAGTAGCATCAAATACAGCATCAAACTATACTATTAAAGTTGTAGGGTAGGAAGGCATATCCTTAATAGGCAAGAGCATTCTTCCAATTACCCTAAAGATGGACAAATCAAATCAAATTTGCATTATTTCATGAGAACTGAATATCTCATAGTTTTTATTTATTTTTAATATTCCAGTGGTGTAGGCATGTTGCAGAACCAGTTACACTCATACACAAGTTAGCAATTTAGACAAACCTACATGTAGAGTATTTACCCGCAGCAAATTTATTGCTAGATTTGACGAGGCTGAGCCCCGAGCTCGGACATTTAGAGGATGGTGTTGCAAACCACTGTCGCCGAACTGCTTTTGTAACTATGATGTGCCTACTATTGAGGAAACTCGTAAGGCATTTGAGCATGAAGGGCGGGAAAGCTCCTGGTATCCGTGACATGCAGCCAGAGATGCTCTGAGGCGGTGGCCAGGCCTGCCTCAAATTGTTTTGCACGGTCTTTACTGCTCTGTTTTGAGCACTGCATGGTGTTACCTCAACTGACTGGAAAAGAGGACTACCTGTTCTGATCAGTCTGGAAAGAGAAGGGTGATACAATACTCGTGACTGCAATAGATGAGTTACATTCCTCTCAATATCTATTTGAGTATTTTGCTAGGATCATCCTAAAATCCGAAATCCGTTGTCAGCGCATTACATCAGTGTCCCATGCAGTTGAGTTTCACTCCCAAAAAACCCACTGTGAATTGCATCCTGTCTGAGCGGATACAAGAATTCGGAAGAGGTTTCTTGTGGCCTATAACGATTTCCGCGATGCCTCTGTGTGTTGGAAGGCTCTCTGGAGAATTCTTGAGCAGCGTAGTGTGCCAACCTGTCTTATTCACCTGATATCCTCTGTATTTAGGTATTCTGGAAGTGAGAGTGATGTTAAGTGCGCTGGTGGGTTATAGTTCTTCCCCGTTGTCACAGATGTGAGACAAGGTAGTACACTAGCTCCAACACATGTAGAGACTGGATTTGGAGAAGGTTCAGTGGAGTCTTCTGACTTCGCGGATGATGCTGCATTACTTACCGAGTTCATGGATTCTCTGGTTGATACCCTTGGAACACTTAGTCAAGAGACAAACCATCGTCCATGGACTTTCAGGGGTCATGGACCAAGACTGGAATCCAATCTGTTGGTGAAATCTTGGATGGTGCTGCTGGGTATGTCCACGTGCTGAACGAGAATGTGAAAGTCACTAAGTCATTATTTCACCTCGGAGGTGTCATTAGTGAGCCGAGGTCGGTATTGACGCTCCAGACTGGCATGGGAGTCCCTGATAGTTGGTGTGTGGCGGTCGGAGTATCTGACAGAAGAATCGAGACTCATGTTTTTGGCTGTATCGTGCATCCAGTATTGCTATATGCTAGTGAGGCTTGAAAGCACACTGTTGGGCTGAGATACTGATGGATTCCTCTTTGACTACCTCACTTCACCGCATTCTTAGTTACCGCTAGTAGGATCTTGTATCCAATGCCAAGGTTCTCGGGAGGTAAGGATGATGAAATGTTAGCTGCCGGATTTGATCGAACCAGTGGCTTCTTGGGATATGGCACGCCTTCCGGCGGACGATCCTGCCCACTATGTGTGAACAGGGACTACGCGGGCTAATGTCGACCGCGGGGACGCCCCGTAGCTCATGATTGGTGCAGCTCGGATTACCCAGGGAGTTGGGAGTGGGTTTCACCAAGCCCAATGAACTAGGCTCTTGCCTGGGGCTGTTCAAACTTGTGCGATACGATACGATAAATTTATCGGACGTCGATTTGAAAAGTGTTATTTCAATAGGAGTGTTCACACCTGTGCGATACGATACGATACGATACGATACGATAAATTTATCGGACGTCGAGTTGAAAATACTTCACTTTTATCGTACGATAAATTATCGGATGCGATAGATGGAACAGCAGGGGAAAAACTTGCGCAATTCTGCAAAGAGTTTGGAAGCCAAACAGGCGATTGGGGAAGTTTAGCGTGAAAAGGGGGTTTAGTGATAAAATCAGGGGTTTTGATGAATGTTTTGGGTAGTGACGTATCCAGGGAAGACATTGGCCTCTGAATGAGCTTTTCGGCCCTATTTGCCGCCATGCACGGACCTACGGAACCATTATTTCAGTTCGATTCCATGAAGCCCTCCCCATATAAGATAGTAGCGTGACCAGTGAGGTAATGGGGAGGGTCGTGTTGCGAAGACAGCCCACGAAGTATCATATGACATGCAAAGGCAGGAGATATGCGGTGGTAGTGAGTGGCCGGGGGGGGGGGGGCTGTTTGAGAGGAGCAGGGTAGGAGGGGTTTTTCCAGAAGGTCTCGATCCACAGCCTGACGTATTGACGGAAACTTAACCCGTACTACTCATGTGAAGAAAGAGCGGGAATAAAAGGGGGGGGAGGAGGCGACGGAAATAAGCTATGGGGGGGGGGGGGTATAATGTCGATCTAACACCAAGTTAACTAGGCCTATGCCTTATAGATCAGTGAAGAAAGTAGTCAGGTGCACAGGTGGAGCCGTAGGCATTATTTTTACATGCATGTCCTGAACAGATTAACCAAGCTAAATTTTTCAGCTCAATTGGCTGATTGATCAATGAATGAACGCTTTCTGGCTACTCCTTTCGCCGTATTATTGGATACCGATGCTTATTAAGACTGGGTGTCTAACGAAAGGGTAGGCGGGGATGAGTGAGGTCATCTGGTTGTTCGTGATCGTCAATGCGCTTCTCAACGCCTCCTGCAAGTACTGAGAAAGAACAAGCTTCGAATTGCTCTGAAATTACAATTCTTGGTACTCAAAAACTCGCCGACCAGGCTTGCCACCGCCTGAAGCGGGACAAAGGGAAACCTGTGATTCTCTCAAATAAATCCACTACTTTCTCGTTATGGTAGGGCGCCGAGACGTCCGATAAAATTATCGTACGACATTTTTATCGCACAAGTGTGAACACTCCATCCGATAAATTATCGCATCGTATCGTATCGCACAAGTGTGAACAGCGCTTGAAGGAGCCAGGCGATTGGTAGCGGCGGGCGGATGTGGCTTGGTTTCGTTCTGATATGTACTGCTATGTGTGAGTGAGTGGGTGAGTGATTTTTATTCCAATGCGAATGGTGGTCTGTACAGTGGCATAACGAGGGGAGTATGGAGGATGCAGCCGGCCTGAGCTGAAGTTCTTGACCCGCGAATAAATCAACAACAGCAAAATAATCTATATGCAGAATCAGCTGATTCTGCCCCACTGCCCGATCAGCCCCCCCCCCCTCCCTTTCTCTCCCTGCTTCTATGGCCCCACTGGATAAAAAAAAACTGGTTATGCCACTGTTCCCTTATATGCCCATGTGTGTCAATCCATGATCAGTCGTGGAGGAGGGGGCTGACTTTGCCACCCCACGTCATATTGAGGAGTCTGCAGTCAATGGGAGCGTCTTCTCAGAGAATGTGGGGGGAATAACCTTACCCTGTGAGGAAATATTCCATGTGGGCACAACCCCCCCCCCCCCCACCAGTCTGATGCCCGTGGTTTCCATTCTGATTGAATGGTACAACATGGACCCTACCGGGTTTTGAATTCAAGTGACACAGCTTAGTCTATACTAGCTATTAATTAGTCTGTCAACAGTGTAGGATTGCATCACCTCGACGAATTGGAATTAGTTGATTTGTTTGGAATTTGATCTCAACAACCTAGTATGATCTATCAAGAATCATCCTCCGGGATATCCTAATGTAACATTTCCCGATGACAGATAATCTACCTCGTCATTCCTGGCAACATTGTGATAATGTGAAGCATGAATATATACATGACTGTAGGCTACAGCGATTTATTGAATGCGTCATCAGAAGAGCGGTTCCACTGTTTTTAGAAAGTTCTCATTTGTTTGTACTTTTCATTCTTTTGTTGTTTTTTACACCCAAAGAGGATATTACCCTTAGGTTCCACAGCATTCTAAAGATGATAATTTGAAGTTTAAGCGGAAAAATATCTTTCACGGGATTCTTGGTTGATTCTGAGATGAATTTGAATTGACGAATTAGGTCACGCAAGAAGTGGGGAGGAGGGGGGTTTTGAATCGTCTCTTGGTCCAGGCACTTGCCAGCTTTCAGGTACTCTATTTCACTTGTTATACTCAGAGCATGGAATTCAACACCTTTTTACTTTTTATGCGACTTGGAGGCATATTCATGGCAGAAATGAGAATGGCGGCCATTTTGAACAATTTCTTGGGCGCCATCCTTGGTTTTATGGCATATAGAAGCCTCTGATCATTAATATAATGGTTTAATTGGATTTCCTTGTGCCTGAAAATTCTCTTCAAGGCGCCTAGTGTTCATACCTTGAACACTGGGACTTTCGTTTCTGAACACCGCGTGAGTGATGTTCGAATATCGAACGGGTTTCGATAAAATGTTTAGCACTGATGCTCAAATGTTAAACACTCAGCTCTATGACTCTCAAGCCCCTACGAATACTTACCCCTTACCCCCCCCCCCCCCCACCCTTGGTGCACAGTACTGATGTTCGGTCATAATGATGGTCTATCCGCCCGTACTTTCAGTTTTCATAAGTTTTGATCCCTGTCCCCCCTTTGGCCGAGGACCCTTTTATGAAAGTTCACACAATGGTACTTGAAATGCATCTCCTCCCACAAGTTTCAATTGAATTTTCAAAGTTACATGTAATGTTTCCTTGGTAGAGGACCATTGGGTGTTCATGAATTGGGGCCCAGGGCCCAGTTTGGGCCAAAGGGCCCATTATGTGGAGAATACCGCAAATCTTGTATCCCCTACCAATTTTGTTGCACAGTGATTATGTTCATTTATAAGATGGTCTACTAGACATACCTTTGGGGTGTTCAGGATTTTTTGTTCCATGGTCCGACTTGAATCCGGAGGGCCCATTTACTTATTCCACACTGGTATTCACTATATGAAATACTGTTAATCTTGTATCTCCTACGAAATTAGTTGGCACCATCTGATGTTTCAGTCATGTTGATGGTCTAATAGCTGTACCTTCAGGGTGCCCAGGGATTGGGACCCAAGGCCTAGTGTGGGCCCGGAGGGTCATACTATGGGAAATACACAAGATGCTTTAACCTTCTACTGACGGTACAAGCTTGGTTGCAAGTACTGACATGCGGTCATAATGATGGTCTAACAGTCCTGCCTTTGGGGTGTTCAGGATTTTTCGATCCAAGGTGCCACTTGTTACCGAGGGCCCATTCTATGAAATTTGAATGATACTTGAAATGCATCTCCTCCCACAAGTTTCAATTGAATTTTCAAAGTTACATGTAATGCTGAAGTGGTCCATCGGGGTTATTCGCGAACTTCTGGAGGCCCAGTTTGGGCCCGGGGGCCCATCACGGGGTGCAATCAAGCAAAATGTTTCTCCTCTTACAGTGCTGATGATTTTCATAATGATTGATAGTCTATGGGCCTACCTATGGGCTTTTCAACATTTTTTGGGCCCTACAGCTTATCTACTCTATCCAGTGTGTCTGTCAACAATTGCCTTTAGAGGCTTTTTGGCCTCCAAACAGTCATTCTGTGACGGATGTTGACCAAACTTGGACACAATTAATGTGACCCATGAGGTCAGGGTCCCATGGTCAAGAGACAATATAGGCCATTTCTATGAAATTTCAAATGTATCTCCTCCTACGAAGTACATTAGATTTTTGAAACTGTGTCATAATCAGTGTCAGAGGTCATTAAAGGGGTGTAATAGGCCTTGTTGAAATTGCCTCTTTCTCTTTTTCAGTAGTATTCTTCCATGAATGTTGACTAAAGTAAGTAACAATATTCATTGAGTGTTAAGATATTTTTGGCCATATGAAGATCATTGTCAAAGGTTGTTACAGGGGCACAATAGACAATTGCTTGAAACTGCTTTCTTGGCCAATGTTTCTGGAACATTCAACACATAATTGTACGTTCGTCTTGGTACATTTGTGCGGTTGAGCTACAGCACATTGGTGCTCTTGTTTTTTATTGCCAGCCAAACGTTGGCAATCCACGTTGCGTCAGCATGGTCTGGGTCAGCCAATAATATACAGGTACCTGCAGCCCGATAAACTCGTCGGTTTATTTGTTTGATACCCGCAGTTTGGGGACATATATAGGCCTAGCCCAGTGATTACAAACGTTACTGGTACCATAACATTGTAAAACAGAGCTTCTAAAGATGCTTTCATAACGTTAAATGTGGTGTTATCAAAAAATGTAATGACCTTCCCAATAGTCGAAGCATGTTTCAACATTTTTAATAATGTTCTGTTATAGTCACAACGAATAAAATGTTGCAAAGGTTTTTGTAACATAATTATTAAACCACAAGATAATGTTCCTACAACATTAAACGAAACATTCTCATACCGTTTTCAACAACGTTTTTGTGTTTGCTGGGTACTGACCTCGACACCTCGCTGTATAAGCAGCACACATTAGCTATTCACTCCTCCAGAATTAATCAAATGCCATTAGCTGTAGTCTTCAGTGCACTTTGTTAAGTTTGTTACTACAAGCTCCTGTGATAACAAGGAAATTCCCTGAAATGATTGCGAAATACCACGCGGCACGCGCGGGCGGCGGGTAAAATCGCTAGACGCAAAGTTCCCCGAAATCACGTAAGGTGGCAAAACACACGAAGCTTGAGGAACCACTTCTATTGGTTTAGTAGCCCGATCGACGGTAATGGTTTGAAACCCAAATTATCTTTGTTATAGCCGCCCTGATGGCGTTGAACGCATGGAATACCTTGCTATATTTTGTAAGGGACTAAGAAATCACTGAAATATTTCGGCAGGCGAGTTATCTTGGCCGAAATTGAGGATTTTCGGGGCGATTACGTAATCGTTCTGACGTCATTATAACCTATGACCCGGTTTTTCGGGCGATTACGTAATCGTTCTGACGTCATTATAACCTATGACCCGGTTTTTCGGGCGATTACGTAATCGTTTTGACGTCATTATAACCTATACCCGAGGTCTATTGACGAAAACAACAACAACAACAACAATAACAATAACAACAACAACAATAACAATAACAACAACAACAACAAGTTGGACAGCACAAATTGCCCCGACATGCCACAGTCGTTAGGCTGCTCGCACATCGTACGTGGGCGCATGCTATTCATGCATGACTGCGCTTGTGATATGTACAGTGCGGAGTCGCAGCATTGAATTGAATTGAATTGAATTGAATACAATACCGCACGCGTCAACAGAACGAAGTTCTCGGACTTATGAGGCGGTAATAGTGTAGCGTTAGATTCAGGTGGTTGCGCCGACCAAGTAGCTGGAGTGAAGTGTAGGGGCGACTTACTCCGGCTTAGGTTAGCCTAATGTTAGGCCCTCAGCTTGCCGTCTAGCCTAGGCGACATAAAATTCACATTACAAATCTACAAATTATGGTTACACAGTCGCCGCAAGAATAAAGTAGGCCTAAACACTATCCAGCCCATCTCATTCGCGAAGCCTTACTTAGGACTATAATATTGTAATTGTGTAGTAGAATATGAATTTGTGAGAAAGGAAAGGATAGCCTTGTACTTGCATAAGGTTGTTACTGGCCATAATGTTCTCACATCACTGGCCATTGTGAAAACAGGATGTAGGTGTGGCACGTCAGTCAAATAAGTGACGAAGTTGAAAGCCTACATACAGTCTATGCCTACGCTATAATCTTTGCTGTGGAGTCACCTAAAGGCTGAACAAACTTAACATTGTGGCGCACCAGTAAAAAAATTGTAGCTTGTCTTTTAATATTCCGTAATGTAAGAAAATCAAACAAAGCTGATTTAGTTCTGTTTTTTATAACTCTAAGAGTTTTCGGCTGACAATGTAACGTCAGCGTAACATGTACTTTCCACGTGAGAAATCCCCAAATTTTGATTGGTGCTTTAAACACCTCAGAAAAAGATTTTAATGATATGATGATTTAAGTTCGTTCTTAACATCACATAATATGGTATTTATGAAATGGAAATAGAACCCTATCATTAGGTGAGAGGTTGCATTCCCTTTAGGGTAAGGCATCCTCTCACCACCAACATCTTCAGAAGATTCTCAATGACACAGCTTACAGCGACATATTCTCTGTATTATTAAGCAACTGAATTGCCCTCCGGACAAAAAGGCATCGTGTGAAGAGGCTGGCCTTTAACCACACTTGAAGAGTTGGGGAGGGGCCAACTTCGGTGGGGATTAAATTATGGATGCAGTAAAATGGTCCAAGTTATAACTATTATAACTAATAGTCATTCTACAACGTGCCATTAACTCCTGTCGTTAGTAGCATGGGATGGAATCCTCGTCACACGTATTGTTTAACAAATTCATGAATATAACAAGTGCTCATCACAAAGGCGAGTCATGACATGTATGCCACCATTTCATATAAGCACCTTCTCTCCAACCCAGCAATGACGGGTAGTTCTGTTGAAGAGTGAGACCCAGCGGATAGGTCCTTCCTACATAACGTACACTATCTGTATATATTAAATCACCCATATAAAACTCGCCATTGACAACCGCAAGAAGGCTTTAGATTATGGTTCCGAAAACTATGGATGACCGATTCGAGGGAAAACGCGCCAGCGTCCGTCCGTGCCTATACCCGCCCGCTTCCGTGCCTCATGCCTGCCCGCGTCCGCCTCGTGGAAAACGGCTTCATTGAAAATAACGTTGAGCGATTATCTTCCGCCCGCGCCCGCGTCCGCTTGTGGAAACACAGCTTAATGACAGCCTTTAAGTGTAAACCCGAAGGCTCAACATGGCAGTCTATAATCCCATCTTCAGAAGCTGATACTGAGGAACGCATCAGCAGTGCAACAACGGACTCTAAACCAAGGAATCTTGGAAAGTACTAAAGCTAGCTCAGAGCATGCTCCAGCGACTTCACAGTGCCCCTGATAAGACCTGACCCACCCTACATTACTCAGCTTCTAGGTGATGAGTGAGGACCGAGGGTTTCATGGGCATCTTATGTGGCCGCTCAGCTATTGAGGAGTACATTGGGGAAACAATGAAACCAGAAGCACATTCTCAAGTCCTGGACTCTCGTCCTCCAGCGATGTCATTTTTGTCTCCCTGAATGAAATTCAGAAGAGACATAGCAATCACTTTGTTTGGGTATGTATATGCCGTGGTGTGTTAGGGACTGTGTGGTGTCTGTATGTCACACTTTCTCATTGGCAAGGATTTCTCTGGTATCATAAAACCAATTAAAATTTGGGTATAAGGGTTCGATGAACATGATTTGATTGAGTTCGGCATGAGAGTCACTAATTCAGTAAGGTAATTACCCTAATGTAGTATTGTATTGTCCGTCATGACCTGAAAGTCACTAATTGAGTAGAGTAATCCCTATGTATGGTTTCATTGTTTGAGCTCGTTAGCAAGATTTCTAACAACTGTAGGAGCTACGGTGATATGGTTCAACACACAGGTACAAGATGTGTTAGGAGAGGAAAAATGATTGGATTCCCAGCATAAATTATGCTGATCAAGTAGTCTGATTTGCACAATTGCAAACTTAGTGGATGTGGTCTACCGGTCATTAGTCCGGAGAAATTTAAACATAGGCTCAGTGTCACTCGAGCTCATTCAATGAGTCTAATCTGCATAATTAATGTGGATTTCGGAAGTTTATTCGGTTTCTGCGGAACTTGGTAGATGTGGTTTGCCTCCAATCCTGAATAATTTAGAATGTAGTTGAGGTCATCGAGATCATTTAATGCATCTAATTTGCCGTAAACCATGCAAATATGTAAATAAAGTTTGTTAGATTTCAACAAAACTTGCTGGGTGTGGTTCACTCCATTGCTGAGATAGGTAACGTAACTGGAGATCGAATAATGTGCCAAATTTGCAAATTTTATGCAAATTTCTAATTTAGTCACATCTTCACTAACACTGGTTTTTAGTGCGTTTTAAATGTAAGACATATTGACTTCTGGGGTCAGGATAGTTGAAATCAACAGGGGGCCTCAAGAAAAAGCAAAGACTATATAGTTGCGGAACAGGCCAGACTAGCTGTTTGAAAACCTACTTTTATTCATACCATCTGCTCGCAGTATATGTTCTCAACTCCTGGTGTTTTGCATCTCCAGTTTATTCCTTGTGGATCCACTCACTGCATGCAAGTTTGCAATATGGCCCTAACTCCTGGTGTGGCGAACTGATGAAGATGTGCCAGCGAGACTGACCCGGTTGACTGCAACCGTTGCGGACCCCATAGGCACAGCGATTGGCCTGAGATATTCCCCTCTTTCAATGGGAGATGGCTTATAGGGAGTAGTTTGAATGTATTGTTCTCATCTAGAAGATACCAAGTAATTACTTTGTAGTACGTATACATGGATCCGGTATACGGCCAGTCCTGAGGATTAAGATGTTGATGTACTCCCGATTTCACGCTAGCTGTTACAACGCACTCAAAAAAAAAATCTGCAGTGCGCCACCACTAATTTTTACTGTATCAAACCTGTTGAACGTGTGGCGTTCAACAAGGTCTCATACTTAAAACCCCTATGCTTAGCACCCACAGACATCGAATTTTTCCAAAGCACATCTTGAGACTGTTTTTTTTACCTAATGGTAACAAAGACTTCCATAAACGAAGAACTTGAATATAAAATTATGTTGGATTGTTATCTCAGTGTGTGTTCGATTATGCGGTGAAAAAAAGGAGAAAAAAAAAAAAAAAAAAACACAAAAAAACGCTGTTTCATAAAGATCGCAGCGCTGTGAAATGAGACAGAATCTATAGAAAAACCGGAATGATTTGAGGTGATTATTTGAACTTGGCGGGGTGAGCGATTCTCTGATTTAGGTGGCAGTGAGTTCCACATGCGGTAACACCCGTGAGTTTTGAAGGATTTTCTTTCCACTTTCCAGTTATTGTAGGGCAAGAAACGTGGAAGAAGTTCACCTCGACGATGTCATTAGCTGCTTTGCTTGTTGCGAGCACGAGGCCAGTAGACGCTTCGGGAACTCTGGCATTATGGAATAATGAAGAAGTTACGGAAGTGAGTGTGGCGCTCAAAAACATCTGCAGTCGAACCAAAACGCTTTGTCTGCCGTTTTCCAGTTTTTGATATATTCTTGTGAGCTTGGACGTCACATGTTGGGCTCAGCGGCATGTGCTCTTATTAGTAGTCAGCGGATATTAGCCGAAATTGAGCTAATCTGGAATAAATTGAGAATTCTTACCAAAAAGTTTTCTCCTCCAATGTGTCAAGGACGGTTGTCTCCACCAACATATATTTAAGCATTTCACCTCAACTCACCTAGGACAACCCGTGACAGCTGCTGACATTGCCTAAAACGGCATCCGGCAGAAAAGGATCGCAGCATATGAATATGTCCCTCTGCATTATTGCATCATCGCGTTTTTCAGGTCTAGCAGAATGATGCTGATGTGGGTGTGGTAAACGCTGGTACATACAGCCAGCAGCACAAACAATCCAATCTTTTTGAATATATCCAATGGTGCATACGATCTCTGACTGAGAGACGGAGGCGTTACTGCTCTCCACTCAGGCCTTCACCGGATGTGATACAGTTCCAGCCGAGTCATAGCGGGTCACGGCAAAAACGACTGTTTGACAGGTTTTTGCAGGGGATATTGATGGACATTCGGATATTCATTCCCCTTGCATTGATGTAGAGACTACCAAGGAGGAGGTTATCACGGCTGGTATTTCAATTTTCCAGTTTATTTATCTCGCTCCAGATACCACTCTTAAGGCAAAATCGAATACATGTTTCCCAAAGGTGGCAGGCTGCTGGGCTGATCAAACAGAGACGCTACCCTATAAAGGGTGCAGCTGCACAACATTCGTGCTCATCTCAATACGTGAAATGGATTCTGTGCAAATCATTTCGGTGGGCCTCAATGATTCCAATGTTGCAGGCGGAAAAAATAGGCAGGTTAGATGCACTGCAGTCTGAAAATGATGAATCGAACAAGCAGCTGGAGGTTTCATAACAAAGTAAACTTTCACCTATATTCCCTCAGATTCATGTTACCCAGGCTGTATTCACCCATGGAGAATGAAAACGAATTTATAATATAAAATCACAATGAACAAGAAAACGACCAGAGGTGAGTTGTTTCATTCACAGGATTTTTCTTACCTCGACCAGCCAGAATACCAATCAGATACACTGAAAAAAAGAACATGTCCCCTGTTTTCTCCAACTGCCCGATAGTTTTGTCATTTCGTTATACGTCTGGCACCTCCCAAAGAGGTTTTTGTCTCGCCCTGAAACTTTGTTCCAGGGAGACATAGTGGTCACTTGTGTGTGTGTGTCTGTCTGTCTGTCTGTTCTGTCTGGTTCTGTCGTTATGTGCGGTTAGATATTCCGGAACGTGCGAAGCCATTCATGCTGGGCCTTCTGTGGAGGTCGCGGTGAAGAGTTGCCGATGTGAATCCACTTTTCGTCCCAAGAGACCAGGTGTTCATTTGCATAAATTTGCCATATTTACCCCCTGAAAATTGGCCGGAGGGAAGCTTGTGTACCAAGATATCTCTTGATTGGTGACGCCGTTCAGGTGATATTAACCAACTATGAAGAGTACACAAATCGATCAGATTCCTGGCATGATGGTAGGTGCTTAGGTTGAAGTTAGGTCTAAGGGGTTGCAGGTAATTTCTGCGATAGGGTGGGTTTTGACCCGTTTGTGTTGGGAGTGTTTGACGAAACTTGGTGGAATGGTTTATCTATAGTCCCAATGAATTTCACAGTACGGACGAGGGCCCAGAGGTCATTCAATGTACATCTTTCATTCACGGGTCAAAGAAAAAAAATGTCACTTAGGGGTCAAAACTTGTTTCCTGGCCATAATCGGAGAATTGAATACCCGTGAAGGCTGGAAGGTTCCCATTGGTGATAATATAATTGTTGACCTCATGTGTGGTGACTCTGACTGCAATTTGAAACTTGTCGGTGGTCATGTGGTTAAAGGTTGAGTCTTGAATACAATGCTTATATAAGGAGGTACGGGCAAAAATATTAGAAACTGTCATTTTTTGACTATGTGATAGACCTTTGTGTGCTTTATGGAGGAGACCACTCCGCTTGATCGGACCTTACTTTGGTAGTTACAAGGGTCCAAAGTTTTATTTTAATAGCTTTTTTTTTCGCAATAACATTGGGCGTGTTCATTGGAATGCAATATGCCTTTAGGAGTGAATGCATCACATGGAGAGTAACAATTTTTATAAAAACCGCCATGTCATTGACGTCATGAAGGTCCACGTAGGGGTGAAAACTGATTTTAGTACTTTTGGCATAGCACTGGGCATGTTCATCGAATGCAGAATGCTCCTAGGCGTGGATGTATCACGTGGAGAGTAACAAATTTCAAAAAAACTGGCCATGTCCTTAAAGGGCATTCAAGGTCACTTAGGGGGCAAAAAATGTTTTCTGGCCATAATCGAGAATTGAATATCGGTGAAGGCTGGGAGGTTCACCATGGTATATAATTGTTGACCTGCATGTGGTGTGGACCTCTGACCTCAATTTGACCTCGGTCGGCTGGTCATGTTGGTTGAAGGTTGAGTCTTGATAACATGTTTATTTAGGGAGTTAACGGCAAAAAATAGAAACTGTTTATTTTTGGATATGTGATTAGACCCTTGTGTGCTTCATAGAGAAACCAACCCGTTCGATCGGACTCTTACTTGGAAGCTACAAGGGTTCAAAGTTTATTTAATGGCTTCTTCGCACTAACATTGGGCGTGTTCATTGGAAGCAATTGCGTCTAGGAATGGATGCATCACATGGAGAGTAAATTTTTTTATAAAAACCGCCATGTCATTGCAGGTCATCAAAGATCACGTAGGGGTTCAAAACTGATTTTAGTACTTTTTTGGCAATAGACTGGGCATGTTTCATCAGAATGCAATGCTCTAGGAGTGGATGTATCATCACATCAAATCAATCATGGAAAGAGTTTCAATTTTCATAAAAACTGCCATGTCCTTACAGGTCATTCAAGGTCACTTAGGGGTCAAAAACTGTTTTCCGGCCATATTCGGAGAATTGAATATCTGAAGGCTGGAAGGTTCACCATGTGATTAAATTGTTGATCTGCAATGTGTGTGACCTCTGACTCAATTTGACCTCGTCGGGTGCATGTGGTTTAATGTTGAGTCTTGAATCAATGTGCTTATTACGGAGTTACGAGCAAAAAAATAGAAACGGTTAATTTTTGGATATGTGATAGAGCCTTGGGTGCTTTATGGAGGAGACCAACTCCCTCTTCGATCGACTCTTACTTTGGTAGTTACAAGGGGTCAAAGTTTACTTTCCTAGCTTTTTCGCATAACATTGGGCGGTTCATTGGCCGAATGCAAAATGCTTCTAGGATTGGATGCATCACATTGGGGTACAATTTTTATAAAACCGCCATGCATTGAAGGTCATCAATAGGTCACGTAGGGGTCAAAAACGATTTACTACTTTTTTGGCATAAGCACTTGGCAGTTCATCAGATGCAAAATGCGCCCAGGAGTGGATGTATCACATGGAGAGGTTTACAATTTCATAAAAACTGCCATGTCATTGAAGTTCATTCAAGGTCACTTAGGGGTCAAAAACTGTTTTCTGTCCATAATCGGAGCATTTAATATCTGTGAAGACTGGAAGATTCACCATTTGATATATGTTGTGAACCTGCATGTGTGTGCCCTCTCTGACATCAATTTTTGCTCTGTCGGGTGGTCCATGTGGTACAGGTTGAGTCTTGAATAACTGTGCTTATTTAAGGAGTTCGGCAAAAATAAAACTGTTTATTTAAGGTATGTGATAGACCTTTGTGTGCTTTATGGAGATACCACTCCCTCTTCTATCGGACTCTTACTTTGGAATTACAAGGGGTCAAGTTTAATTTAATAGCTTTTTCGCAATAACATTGCGTGTTCATTGGATTCCAATTTGCTTCTAGTAGTGGATGCATCCATGAGAGTAACAATTTTTATAAAACCGCCATGTGTTTGAAGGTCATCAAAGGTCACGTAGGGGTCAAAATCTGATTTTTGTTTTTGCCTCTGAACTTTGTTCTTCAAAGAGAGACATAGTTGTCACATTGTCAGGTACAGATCTGGTGTGTGAGATAGATGGGGGGTGGGGGGAGTAGTAACTCTTGGGGAGGGCTGGGTATTTTTTTTTTGAATGGAATTTTAGGGGACACTTGGGATATACAGACAAACTTTATATTAGATAGGACCAGTTTTCACTATAAGTTTGCTGGTCTACCTTTAGTCTCCCAAAATGTTAACATTGAATCAGGCATAGGGGTTAGGAGTTTGTATACATTGCTTATTCATGCCAAGGTTTCAAGTTTGTTGAATTCCAATGGAAATGTATTAAGTGTGGTTCACAATTGGTTCCTGAGATAAGTGGTGAACTGATTGATGGGTCAACAGAAGTTGATTATGTCTTAATTTGCATTAATTTAGGCCAACTCTTAGTCACATTTCCACAAAACTTATATGGTAACATTGTCATTAATCAGGTCCTTATAAATTTGAAAATTGGTCACTGATTAGTAGGGTTTTCTGTTAACTGCTAATACCAGAATCTTTAAAGAAACTCATTAAATGCCTTGTAATTGTTCGCATGGTGACTAAGAGATGAAAAAACACTTGATCGCCGTACCGGGCGAAACACTGGGGGCGGTCGCCTTGTTCTTGTGTCTTGTTTCACCCTGGAGAGGGACCTGCAGTTGAAAACTCCTGTAACATGCCACCAGGCCTTGACCCTGAGTACAATAACTAGTAGTTTGTGGTGTTGTCGAGAGGTTTTGGCGTTTTGTGACTCCACACATTACTTCTCCTGTAGTTTAAATTGGATGATCTTAAAAGTGGTCAGTGTTATCGGAAACCCAATATATTTACATGGGCCCTTTCTTTTGTTAAGGTGTGGAAAAAGTCAGCGTTCATCGTGGGGTCATATTGGCCAGAAGATCATTTTGAGGGCCATAAATGAACAAAACCTCCCTTCGCTCACGGATTGAATTGGATGATCATGAAAGTTAGTCGGTTATTATCCACGAAAGTATGGTATTATTAACTGGAAGTCAGTCTGGCTGTCGCATATGCGCTCTATTAAAAAAAACACAACGGGATTGCGAATATATGCACAACCACTCCAAGAACACGCAACGCGGAACTATATAGTTACTGTAATAAAAGGAGTCAGGTTGGAGCCACCTTTTTAGAAAGCTACCTCATGTTGCTGTTTTACAGTCTAATATAGATATCGTATTTTGGTATTAGTTTTATTATTTGAATATGAGCTGGCATGTCAAGTCATTTCAGGCAAACCACTGCGCGTTTTTCACCTATAAACCGTAGGAGGTTCCGCGTGGGATTCAAGGTCATCTGAACTGTTGTGTGAGAAAATTGAAAAATTTGCAAAATTACTTCTCCTCCTACAGATCAGGTGGATACTATGATACTTGGTGAGTGTTATCATGGACTAGTGGCATGCCTACCTCAATAAATGATGCAAAGCTGGGGCACCGTGTCTATTGACAGATGTGTCATCTTTGAACTCCAAAATTCATTAGGGGACATGATAAGCTTCACTAAACTAGAAATATAAACTAAGTTATAGGGTGGAAGTTAGGCCATGATAAGTCATGTGAGCAAGAATGCCAAATGCATTCTTCCCAATAAAGAGCATTACATTTTTCTAAATTCAAAGATCATGAGGTGAAGGGTGACCAATGCATAGCTCCAACACATGGTGCATACGGTGTGTTATGGAATTTGGGATCAGCGATCATCTAGGGATCTGAGGTCTGCAAATGTATTTTGCGGATTAATGTCGACGATCATAACTGGCATAACAAGAGGTGAATTTCATCTGTGACCTATACTTCATGGGGTAGGTGGTACTTGAAGACTTTGAAGTCGGTGTCATTTTGAGACATAAAAAGGACATTTAATCTGCAATAAAATAGTCGCATTCACGTATGTGGTTCGATCTACAACGCCTCCGGTGCTCTGGTTTCGACAAAGAGACAAAGAGACACTGCTCCAAACTGTAAGGTAACCCCCATACACAAGAGACTGAAGGAAATAGGGAAAATCCAGGAATATCCAAGGATAAGAGGAGGCGGATTAGTTCAGACGGTTTAGAGCTCCGGACTTGGGATCAATATCAATGCGAGTTGGAAATCCCAGTGAAAGCCCGAGGGCTCTCCGCTGTGCTGTTAAACAATTCCTTTTCTCCTCAACTGTTCACGCTACCCACGTGTAAAAGTGGGTTCCTGTGGGGTTACGGAAGTGGGCGCCACTGCGTGGATTGCCAGGGGTTGTAGTGTAGTAGGTCGTGAGCAAACGTGCACCATGGGTGGGGGAGGCAAGGTCTTCATGAGGTTACCAATGACTAGGGGATCAGGTAGCTAGCCGTGGAAGAGGCGCTGACCTGGATACAAGCACTTAAACCGAATCTAATCTTAAGAGAACACATCCTGGGGAAGCATGCTCTAGATACGTGAAGTGCGAGAAGAAGAAGGAATCAAGAAGAGTGGCAAGATGGAGATGACCGTGTAGAGCGAGAAAACTTCATGCAAAGGAGGAACAGCTCCCTGAGAGTATCGGTGGAAGAGATAAGAGACGATACAGTTTACCCTCCGATGAGGCTGAAGAGTGGCAGTAAGATGGTCATTGTTGATGAGACGAATGGCCTTCCTCCGAATACGAGGGCACTGGGAGATGGTGGTGAGACCCCCACCCGAATATGGCGACTTGGGCCACGGAGGAGGGGGGGGGGTAGGAGTCAGAGAGACGCCCCCATTAACCCAAGTGATCAATAAAACTGATTTTTCGCAGTTCAGTAGAGGTTGTGCAAATATTGCCAGCAGCATGTGTCTAGGGGTCATAAATTGTACTTATTGCCAATAGGGAGGGTGAGGCTGTTCATGAGGGCGCACTTCCCTTGGGCTTCGACCTCGCGAAACTATGATGTGTACGGATGCGGCAATAACACCGCATCACGACAATGTGATTCTATGGAATATCTTCATATTATAATAAAGCCATGCAACGTCCTTATTCATGCGTTGCTAGATATTGTCGGCCCCATTTTAATTATTATGCAGTTTGATTCTTTCTAAGAGTATAACCTCCCTCGCCAATTCTGATTTCGCACTCATAATACCGCACGTCGCACACCATCACATCTATGGAATCCTACCTCACATAGTTGGTTCGTGTCAGAAATAATTATGAAATCCTCTGCTTTACTAGATGGGAGAGATCATAAATTATTCATACTTGTGCTGCTGAAAACAGTGTGTGCGATTCGGGCCCATTGGTACTGTCGTTGCATTATTCATGGAATGAGTTCCAAGGCCCCTCTCGCTTGACCTCAAACTGACCTCTCGTGGCGACGCTGCGAGGTTCTTCATTCCTTGGAGTCATGTAAGTGTGCGTGCGTGTGTGTGTGTGTGTGTGTGAGAGAGAGAGAGAGAGAGAGTGCGTGTGTGAGAGTGCGTGTGTGTGTGTGTGTGACGCTTGGCTTGTAAGCACGATGACTCGAGACCTCACCTGCAGGGATGCATGAAGCTAATACTTAGTATATGTGTACCCCATAAGGGTACAGAAACCCTTATATTTTGTCAAGAAGGTGTCATTGGTGTGTGTATGTAGAAAACGGGCTCAGAGTCAGTTGGAGTCAAACATCATATGTTGCCCATAATGAAGATGGTTACACATCCCAATCGTAAGTCTGTCTGGACATAGATATCAGAAATAGTCAAGGAATCACTTGAGCATTTGGCTTCCTGAAGGTGCTAAACTAGAGCTAGGTAAAACTTTCGATATGATGAGTAGAATAAACACTTTTACCAAGTTCCGACCGTAGCGACCACATTTAATCTCAACATGGACTTTATATTCGTAGTTATACCAGCGTATATAGGTCTTATCTCAAGAAACTTAACCGATCTTTATAGGAAATAATGGCCATATTTCGGTAGACTAATTGAAATGTGCCTGGGAAGAACTGGCCATAGGCTGTGGCCGTGATATGTTAGCCTTTCAGGCACGTTCGAAAGTATTTCAAACAACAAAATTGGGTCATCAACATTTTCTGCGCGATTCCGTCCATTTCGATCACGAACAATGACTGATAGAAGGATGGAACGCGTCAGGAATGAAGGCAATCCGGAATTGTTCGAAGGGTTGGCAGAATGTGCCGCACAGACAGTTGCAGACGTTAGATCGCTCTATCTGGAGCAAGCTTTTGGCAGACAATTCTGGGTTACTGCTCATAACTATTCAGATTTACTTATCCGCGGTTTATTCTAAATGTTTTCTGGTCATTAATCTGGAGCTCTGCCGAGAAGAAAAAAGGGAATTGCTGTTGAACTCTCATGAACATTGTTTAGCTTTCACTATCCTCACATTAATGTACCGACAGACTCTATCAACTGTAGCAAATGTTGTCGTGAACTTTACCGTCCACCCGCTCAGCAGACAGCCGCAATTCGTAGCAAATCCCCTCTGCAGGAAATTGGGGAATTTATGCATGCATTATGACAGGAAGATTATAGCAATTGAAGAACAGTGGCTCATAATATCAGTGCTATATCATTATGCCCTTCTGAGCCGTGGGACAAGTAGGTATTTTCAATTTCCCCTGAAAGAACAGTTGTCGAGAAAGGACAAATATAATAAACACAGAAAGCTACACTGCTGTATTATTCCCTCTGTGTGTTAATATTTTCACTATGAAACCATGGAAACGTCATTTCATGCATGATGCAAACGAGGGTATAATAGCACGTAAACAAAGCAAGTATCATATATATGTCAAGCTTAAGAGAAATGCCACTGGCAAACGACATAGTCCAGCACCCAGGATATACATGGAACAGCAGTAAAACTATGTTAGGATGCACACTTGCAATGTATGTATGTATGGAGTTCTCCTGAATAAAAAAAATTGATTCCTGACGGTGCGAGATCATGTAATTGCGATGAAGGTAAAGGGAAGTCTCTATTAAAGAATATACCCGGCGGTTGTGTTAGCAATTCCCCAAACAGTAAGTTAGCACTGGCAAACAGACAAATGTAACATTTCAGGTAGAAGGTTTATGGGAAGAATAACTACCAACTATAATAATGCCAGCTAACTTCAGGGGTCTATACTACGAATATTAGTTTGATGAAAGGACCGAGTCAAATTGCAATCTATAGCCTCTCCAAGAAAAACAAATGTGGATGATGCAGTAAAAGACCTGAGTACAAACACTTGATCGATAAGGTTTAAGAAGTGATGCAAATCGGTTTCACAGTTACAAAACCTTGGCTGTGCAGGACAGGTTATCCTCTAGCGAGGGCGCTGCACCGAGGAAAGAGGAAGCTCGTCACGAACAATTCTTGTGAAAACTGAATGGCGAGCAGTTCTAGTTAGCAGGACCGGAGATCTCTCCAAATGAGTATCAGGGTCACGGAGACTGATGATGACGTCATCATAGAGCTGAGAACAACAAGGCGGTAATGAAACAGTTCGACTGACCATTAAGCCTAACCCCATTCGCCTCGTCGTTATTCAACTGAACTTCAGTGGCCAGATTTGTCGCCGTTCTTTTATCTTCTTTAATTCAGCAGTTGAATATATGGTTAGATAACACTCTCTTGTTGAACTCCAATGTTTCACTATGGCACCTATTCAGAACAAAGAGGAAATTCAATTTTACAATTCCATATGTGATATGCGTGGCTTAGTTACTGTAACTACTTATCAGCAAAACAAAAGATTCAACAGGACCTAATACCAAAATATGACCAAAAATCACTCTTATCAGTCATTGCGAATCGAAAACTGTCTCAATTGAAATTTTCAGCAATCAGATTGCAGATATCCAAAAAAGTATTGGAGTCATGCTATAAGTTAGCTGGCCATTTGGGGACATGTTGCTCATTTTTCCCCCGAAAAAAGATATATGTTGATCCAAGTACGCCCAAAATCCAATTTGATAAATCTCAATTTATCGATAATTGCAATGCATTGGAATCGCTGTTGCCAACTACTGGATGGAGACGAAATTGCCCCATTGACACCAAATTGACTCGGGTTACGTGGGAAAGAATAGTAAAAAAAAACATCGGATACTCATTCGGAATAATGGTGGTTTATCTTGCCTTAAATTTTTTTCACCTTGAGAGACCTGAATACACACTGAAAAGTTACCTTTTCAGGCAGGAAAGTTCGCATTTAAAAATAACTACTACGCTTAGCAGCCAAAAAAAAAAAAAAAAAGGGGTATTTTTAACATCGCTTCTAAAGTGCTTGGCCTCCACGCTTCGCTGTCATGGGTTAACGGGGGGGGGGGGGTTGTATGTATGTATGTATGTATGTAGTATGTATGTATGTATTATGTATGTATGTAGTATGTATGTAGTATGTATGTAGTATGTTTATGGTGCATTGCGTATAGGCGGAACGTGAATGGCCCGATGATACAAATTTCGTTAGTGGTGCCCATTGGTCAGCCCCATTTTCCTACGACATCTCCGAGGTATGGAACCTTCCAAAATCAGCATGAAAACCCCCAACTCACAAATTTGAATACAATCAACATATCGAATGGAGATGGGGTTTGGACCAATGGATTTCGTATCTTCCTGTTTTTATAATGTCCTTTACGCATGCCCTCTGGAAACCTTTCACACATGTCTAATTTGATAATTTATGCCCTTTTTTCAAGTTAGTCCGATTCATATATGTGAGTTGCGAGATTTCCCTTGGTATGTTACCTTATTTGAACATTGGATGGAGGAAACCTTAGTAGCAGTGGTGCGTTGCATGGTAAATTATTTTCGCATAGATCAATTTTTCACGCAAAAATTTGCCTAATAAGTGAAATTAGCCCGAAAGCTTGTATACAAGATGAATAATGATCTACCTCCAATCCTGATTATTTAAGATGGATTGTCGTCCCCCAATAAATAAATTCTTGGAAACAAATATGACCCAGCAATTTGGATAAATCGAAACCAAATTGTATATTACACGCATTTTTCCGTCCAAATAAAATTGAATATTAATAGGGAATATGGATTCCGATATACCGAGTTGTGCTGCACATGACAATATTTTGTCGTGATGTCAGAAAAATTCGCTGGTGCTTGTTCGCGGACGCTATGAAGACGACAACCATCTTTAAGAACATAAGTGGAGGTACTGGTCACTAGGGTCATTTATTGTGACTAACCTGCATACCGAAATTCATGCAAGATTACACAGTGGTCGACTTACATGAAAGTTCGGTAGATGTGGTCTATCTGGATTGTTGAGAATTTTAAGTGTGGGTGGACTTCATAGGAGTTTCCAATCTAATAATATACAGAGTTGTTCTGAAGTCGCAAACCAGGCGAGTCACTGATAGCGGGCGAGTTGTTCAGTTGTGGGACACTGGGATGATTGGTCCTCTGCTCGATGTGGAGCAACGGAGTGGAAGCACCATAGTGGAGCACCGTATGTGGGGCAGTATGTGAAGCACCGTACACGAAAATGATTGATTCAGTTTAGGAAGGCTATTAGTCTATTAGTCGCTTCAGAGTCGGTCATCAGGGCCTGGGAGACCGAGGTTCGAATCGGTAGATATATTGGTACCACTCTCCCTAGGGGTGGCTCGGTGCAGTCGACGTTTTCGCGACCGTCAGTTGCGCTTCTTTGGGGATATGACCCGCCATCCAGTGGACGGTCCCGTCAATGGTCTGTCGGCGCAGAACGGTCAGTGGGAACTTGGACGATGACCGGGGCCCCCCCCCCGGCTAGTAGTTCATATTTGGTGTACATGGCAAGCAAAATGCTCAATGTCGTGAGAACCCAGTTCTCGACGATTAATGCGGTTTTTTCGACTATAAACAGGGTTAAAAAAAAAAAAAAAAGAGGGTTATTTCGGATGGAAATCTAGAAACGTGGCTTTTCAGGCCAGTAAACTCAGTTTTTTCTTGATAACCTGAGTTCTCAGCTGAAAAACTCGGTTTATCGAAATGAGTGATTCATAATGTCGAAAATGTTTATCGACGTTACATCTTTGGTATCCACGGACTAGTAGGAGAAGGGTCAAGTCCTGGCCTAGCCGTTCAGTCGGATATGGGAGGGCAATGAGAAAACGCGGGGGGTGCGGCTAGGTACCCTCCATGCATATTCAGAGAGGAGTGTGTGACGCTGTCTTCTAATTTGGTCGCGGACTCGGTAAACTGAAACGATTGGGTCGGTAATCGGTGCGGGTTGGTTAACTCCAACTCCAATAACCGACGGATTAACAATCGGTCTTATTTCAGTAGAACAAAATAGGCAACACCTTTTTGAAACTGGCAATTACCATGGTTTTCTATTTTTATCCAGAAAATCCGTTATGAATCTGCCTTCATCATCAGAAACGAGAATAATACTGATTACTTTAACCCGGAATGGGGATTCCTAAAGTTTCCAAGCACAGCTGTATGTATGTATGTATGTATTAATCCTATGTAAAGCTCTAGCCAGGACTCTCCCCCGGTCGCAGGGGGGGCACGAATGCGAAAGGAGGGGAACGAAGATGCCGCCCGAGTGAAATAGGGATCGGATGTTAATCCAGCGTGAGGAGGAACCAACGGGGAGGGGTGTTAATGCTACTATGAATCCGGCAGTCTTGAAACGTGGCGGTCTAGCGTGGGTTCGTGTTCCCCTGAAGAGCTTAGTGTGGTCAAGGGCGAATCTGTTAAGAACCACGCGACATCCCCCCTTTGGTAGACTTCAGAGACTTCAGAGGTCCCAGTGCCTCCGAGATTTGTTCATTGTCCAAAATTCGAAGCAGTTGAGATAATCATAAAATCATCAATATGCGTAAAACATGGCTCGTAGCCGTATGGGGCACTTCGAAGTTTGCAAAAAAAAAAGCAGGCCTACAATCAGGCCATTGTGTAAAGTATGGAGTAAAACATGTCAAGTGCCTGACCATGTAGAAAAACAGTACAGAATGACACGGAAAGCTAGCGTTGGTCTTCAGTAGCGAAAGTAAGTAATGGTATACAGGTAGCCGGAAGACGATTCTGAGACAGGCAATCCTTGAAGTTGCCAATCAGTCTGGCCATGATGAGACTATAGAAGCAACAAGATTTGTAATACGTGCTGCGAATCGGTGCAAAATGAATGTAGAATCTACCAGCGCGCTATATCATTCAAAAGGCTGTAAAGAGTCAATATCGATCATTTACACTAACGACCCTAACAGACTCGTACTTTTGAGTAGCCCGAATATATGTTTCTTGTCAATACGAAATTGCGGGACAGTCAACGTAGCTACTTCCTCAAAACCAGGGGCAAATAAAAATTGTTCATACACACTGAACATGTAGCTTCCAACACGACATCACCTGTAGCCTATGGACTAAGATTTAACTCCAAGACGGCACGTAATGTTATGAACCCGGGGAAGGGGGGGGGGGAGGTGCCTAACAACCGCAAGAACGGTTACAGGCTACTAATCTACCCCAATTCGTCTGCGAACATTTTATAATTCGTAAAAGCGTAATCAAGTGATTTCAAAACTGGGCTGACACATAGTGCCAATGAACAGTAAACTGAAAGATATATAATGTAGATACCAATGTATTATGATGAACCAATTGCCATGCTCAAATGTGATTAGCCAATATAATAATGGAGCTCATAGTTATGTGAACATTGTCGTTACTATTGCCTCCATCTGGCCTCTGCGTCTGGCCTCTGCATGTGGCCTCTGCGCGTGGACCTCGGCATTCAACAGCATAAAATTGATCGAAGATTGTTTAGGAAGTTGCAGGTTTATGAACTTCCTGTGCGGACTTTGTCAAGTCAGACGACCGAAATAAGTTCCCCAAAACATACCAAAAACATATAAGTTGTTCACAAATTAAATATATAGATATATTGTTCCTTAGAAGGGCAAATCATGATCATGTGATGTGGTGTTGTTCTCCTACTCGTGGGACGAGGAGACATACGAAATACAGTTACCGACATTGGGAACATATCGATGTATTGTGGTACGTTGATTGATAACAAATCAATATAGGTACAATAATTGATGACAATCCAATGTAGATATATTGATTGTAGGTAGGACATTTATTGATAACAGATCAATGTTGGTACATTCATTGATGACGAATCGATATAGTACACAAATTGATAACATTCAATGTGATATATTGATTGGTAACAGATCAATGTAGGTATCTTGATTGATAACAGATCAACGTAGATATATTATTTGCTCACAAGTCAATGACGAGTAATAAATCAATGTAAGTACATTGATTGATAATAAGTCAATGTGAGTACATCGATAACCTATAAATCAATGTAAGTACATTGATTGATGCTAGATCAGTGTAAGTATAGTGATTGATAACAATCAATGTAAGCTCATTGATTTATAACACATCAATGTAGGCAGGTAGGTTCATTGATTGATAACAATCAATGTAAGCTCATTGATTTATAACACATCAATGTAGGCAGGTAGGTTCATTGATTGATAACAGATCAATGTAGGTATCTTGATTGATAACAGATCAATGTAGGTACATCGGTTTGATAAAAGATTATAGATTACTCAATTTGATAACTGGATCAATGTAGATAATTGATTAATAACAAACGATGATGTGATGAATATGAAAGTGAATTGATTGATAACATATCAATGTAGGTACATTGCTTGATAACAAATCGATGTAGTACGAATCATGATTGGATACCAAATCGATGGAGGTAATGCATCGATAACGATTAAATAGTTACATAATATTTCCACCCACACTTTTAATGTGGTCGGATCCCTCTCCCCCAAAACAATCGAAACGCGTTTCAAGGCAAGGACATGATTGATAATAAGATTTGCTGTATTATTGGCAAGTAAATTGAATCGGCTCTATGAAATGATAGGTAATGAAGTCTATGGGGCTTACCACATGGTTTCCATGCTTCATGAAGACCAGTAGAAACCCAATAAGTATATTTGCTCTCTCCCTCATCTTTGTGCCTTTCCAGGTTCTCCTTTTGTATTCTTCGCCGAGACATTCTCTTGACTTGGACTGTAGTAGCCTAAATTGAAACTGTTTGTGCAGTCATGAAAACCGTGATAAGGGTAATGGGGAGTGAGTCGTAGCATTATCTACCACAGAAATGAACAACAAATAAGTGTAGAAGAAATTTCGGAAACGTTGTAGAAAAAAGGCATTCGAAATTGAATCACATATAAATTTTGCTCCCGTGTTTAGATAATAAAATTGTGGATACGGTACACTGAATTGTTTGGCGATGAAAAAAAAAAACTGTAACCTCGTACCGATTTGTGATATCCTCCACTAGAAAATATTCCCAAAATGTTATTATTCGAGCTAAAAAAGGGAGAGAGAACCCTATTATATATTACTAAATTCAGTTCCTCTGCATTTTTTAGTACGAGGCAAACAAAATAAATTCCCCATGATCCAACTAAGTGTTTCCAGACAAGGGCACAAGCACATGAATAAAAGATGGGGTCCCATGAGGTAATGAGCACGATTGTGTGTGGGGCAAACGACTATTAGCATGATAGGGGGGGCCATAAACGTTGAGGGGTAACCCGCAACCTCCCCGTCGTCGTTGCGCCCTTGTCCAGCGTTCCCTCACATCAATTTATTCAAGTGCTGATATAAGTGAATGCTCTGCAGGAAGTTTCTTCTTGATGTAATCATTGCGTCACCTGTCCGTCATCAGAGGATTGGATTATATAGCCACATACACACGCAGCCAACTAAATGATGAATACACCGACAACTGCGCACGGGGCAATTTCAAATTGGGGTTGAACAGAATTGTTTGCCCGTATGTTTTATTGCATTTTTGGATATTAAAAAAGGGGGGCCCTCTGTCGATAACATCGCCATACAAACAACAGACAACTAAATGACTTACACCAACAGAGGGAAGGGAGAAATTTCAAAATGAGGTGGGAACTAGTTTCTTTACCCGACCATGTGCCTTTTCCGGCTGTCCAATAAGGACAAAATATGCATCCTCCAGAAATTAGTAATGATCCCACTTGCCAATATTTGGCCCAAAAGTTTAATTTGGAAATAGAATACGCAGTGCACCAACGATAGGGAAAACCGAAAAAGCAATAAAAAAGCGGCTCGGTATACGGAGGGGGGACTATAAGGCTATTTAAAGTTCCTGATAGGCGCAATATGGCATGCCAAAAAATTGAGTGCTTGAAACGGCATATTATGCGGAAAATTCCCGACACACACTGGGGAAAAGAGATCTAGATTATCCTCCTACATTTTGTCTAGACAGACTATGAAAGACTTTGAAATCGGGCGAATCAATGTCGAGAATGTCTTTAAATGCTCGGACCAGGGATCTGTCGAGAGCGCGGACGATGCAAGGAATAGTCTTCTCTTATACGATGAGGCAGGTACAAGAATACGCTTCGGGCAGAACATATGACGTCAGGCCATGACATAGGTATCAGTTTTTACCAAAGTTCCCGGGCCTTCCTGGCTCGTGCGAGGTAACGCGTATGATGTCAGGGAGAGCTATCTTGTTGAAACACCTGAAAAAATAAATTAGGTTTGATTACGAGAATGATAATTTTCCGCGATCAAATTCCTTAGCAAACCAACACGTTTTTCGGGCTGTACAGCTTACGTCTTCATTTTTGTAGCGTCGGTGGTCACCCATCTGCCACTACCAATCATTGGCTATACAATGAAGCTTTGTGTTAAAGTTGTGTAAACATTGATATTTTGTTGCTTTTCGCATTATTCAGCGAAACTTTGGTTTATCAAATTAATTACTCTTCTCAGTTACTATGTAACGTAATCAGTTGTATTCGGATTTTTCTGCTCCCTTACCCTGGGAATCATGTGCGAGGCTGGAAAGAATCAACACATGCCTCCGGTTTAATCGACTGAACAAGTATTGAAAAGGAAGCATTGCGTGTAGGCTGAAACACAATCTATCGTTATGGCAATTTCGACGGCTAAGGGGACGGCATATGCAGATAGACGAGCAATCAAACGAACAGATGGACTAAAACCGATCGACTACATTCGCCATTTTTCAGCTATCATTCTAAAAAATCGTTCGTTAAATATACGTTGTTCCCAAAGGAAATTTGCTAACACATGCGGATCCGCTAATCGAAAAAAGACGGTCCGTTGAAGCGGAGTGCGAACAAGGGTATCAGAAGAAAAAAAAATAACCTGGCGGTATATGGGACTGATTCACATTGATTATTGATTATTACGATATTCAATTTCGTTCCATTCATTTGTTTTTCACAGTCGACAGTGTACATTACATATTAATAGCGTACATAACCGAGAAATAAGCACTTTATAAAGGAAATGAGCTAGAACGCTCGGGAGCCTCATCAGTCAACACGCTTACTCCCTGAAGAAGTGAATCAGCGTAGGTACTTAATAATAATGAAGGAACGAAAATGGGGTGAACCACCGAAACCACCTAAACAATCCCCGAAAGCCAAAGGGCGTTAGTGATTCCTTGACTATTTCTGTCAACTTATGCCAGACCACGGACAAATGGGAGATTGTAAAGCTATTATGGGCAACATAAGTTTCCCATTTTTTCCCAAACCAACAAATAGGGCGCTGACTCTTGATAAAGACACTACAACACTTAATTCAAGGTTTCAGACTGGACCTCTGTGGACCTCAAAATGACTCTGACTGACCCCGAAACAGGTTTATGTACTTAGCATGATGAGAAACTCACATACCAGTATGAGCTTCATCCATCAGGGTGGGTTGAGTTATCGTGTTTACAAGCCAGAATTGGCCGAAATATTGACTTTTAACAAATATATTCTTGACCAAAAATCAGTCTCGACATGAGCCGAAAACATAGGGTTTGTACTCCCCCGAGAAAGCTCACACGAAATCTTAACTTAATCAGACCAATCATTCGGAGTATAGTTGTTTCACATACCAAGATGAGCTTCAATCCATCCAGGTGGGGTTGAGGTTAGTGTTGTTTACGAGCCAAAATAGCCACCAAAATATCAATTTTCGACTTTTTCCTAATTTCTCCCAAAAAATAAACTCCAATCAACACCAAAACAATAGGGTTCTGGTACTACCCATAAGAAAGGTACACACTAAAGTCCAGCTTGTTCGGACCAACTGTTTTTTACTTGGACTGATTGCGGTTTACAAGGATTTCAGACTTAACCTCTGGTTGACCTCAGAAGACCTTTACCTGACCCCAAAACAATAGGATTCATTACTCATCATGGGGAACACACATACCAGGATGAGCTCGATCTATTCCAGGTGGGGTCGATCAGAGCGAGTTAGTGTGTTTACAAGCCAAACCAAAATTGGGCAAAATATTCATTTTTTTTTTTTGTTTACTTTCCTTATTTCTCTCAAAAACCGAACCCCCAATCTCAAACACAAAATAATAGGGTTCTTGTATCCCATGAGAAAGTACACACAAATTTCAGCTGGATCGGTCCAACTTCTTGGACTTATCGTGTTTACAAGAATTACAGACTTTGACCTCTGGGACCTCAGATGACCTGACATGGACCCCAAATTAACAAAGGGATATGTACTCATCATGGGGAACACACAGACCAAAAATGAGCTCAATCAATCCAGGGGGGGTTGAGTTAGTGTGTTTACAAGCCAAAATTGGGCAAAAATATCATTTTTGTATATGTTCCTATTCTCCAACAAATGACTCCCAATCAAACACGACACAACAATAGGTTCTTGTACTCCCCTTACGAAAGCTACACACAAACTCCAGCTTGATCGGACCAAATGTTTTGGACTTATTGTGTTTACCAAGATTTCAGAACCTTTTGACCTCTGGTGAACATACAGATGAACTTGACATGACCCCAAAAACAATAGGATCAGGGTATTCATTATGGGGGAACACACATTACCAAGTATGAGCTCAATCATCAAGGTTGGGTTGAGTAGTGTGTTTACAAGCAAAAAATTGGGCAAAAATATCAAGTTTTTGACTATTTCCTAATTTCTCTCAAAAATTTTTTTGACCCCCATACAAAACCAAAATAATAGTTACTTGTACTCCAAATAAAAAGAAAAGGCTCCACACCAAATCATCTGGAATCGGACCAACGTTTGGCGTTTTGGACTTATCGTGTTTACAATGAGTTTCAGACTTTGACCTCCGGTGACCTCAGATGACTTTGACCTGACCCCAAAACGCTAGGGATCATATTCTCAGGGGAATACAAACCAAGTATGAGCTCAATCCATCCAGGGGGGGTCGAGTATCGTGTTTACAAGCCAAAATGGCTAAAAATCAACTTTTCAAAAAATTTTCCAGTTGACCAAATTACCCCGACCAAAACCAAAACCAATGGGTTCCTGTACTCCCCTAAAGAAGCTATACTCCGAATTTCAGCTTGATCGGAACCAAAACTGTTTTGGACTTATCGGGTTTTACAGGATTTCAGACTTCGACCTTGATGACCTCAGATCAACTTTGACCTGACCAAAACAATAGAGATCATTGTACTCATCTTGGGGAAACACATACTAAGATGAGCTCAATCCATCCAGCTGGGGTCGGTTTATGGTGGGTACAAGCAAAGCGTCAACACATACTCACACAAACACACCCCCAACCACACACACACCAACACACACATACACACCATACACACATACGCACATGACTACATAGATTCCCGACTTTTGTCAAGAATAAAAACCCGCTTCCCCTCCTGATGGAAACCCTGTATTTCCATACTCTTTACAAATTCTATAGAACGCTTAAAGGAATCTACAGGCTGGATAGAACCGAGGTTTTATAGGGAGAATGGACAACTCTATGGTCCAAACCCCATTTCAATTACGATTGTTCCGTGTGGAGTTTTATTGGCCGTCAAAGTGTGGGCATTATGAGAGAAATTGGGGAGAATTCCCAATGCGCAAACAAACGCAGAACGTCACACATGGACAACACGGAAATTATGGTATGTATTTCATTGTTTCATCTTCGTTGAATAAGTCAACATTAGCAGGAGTTCTGTTGTGTTTCTCGCACCCAAAGTAACATCAGCACCTACCAACCACTACAGCAAGCCTCTCCTATAGACTAAATGCGTTTCGGAGTGAAAATGATGTGTGAATCTCAATAGAAAACGGAGGATGTTGGCGGGTAGGGTTTTGTGACAAGTAATGACATCATTTATTATTGCATATGGGATTGCCTTTCGGACTTGCGCGCAATAAACATGCTCCACAATACACAACCTTCGAAAAACGACTGAAACTCCGTAACGGGAAGTCCTATGAAAACATTTCATCAAAAATTGGAGAGCCCTGTATTTGACGCGACGTTATCAATGAGAAAGGCCGGACCATGGAAACGACAGGAGGGCTATCGATCGTCTGGTGTTATGATTTTTTTTATTTCTAGTATAAAATGAGCTGAAACAAGCCGGGTGGTAAATAAAAACTAGTGAAGTAAAGTAGCACCTTTCTAAGCGGAGCGCCACCATCCGGTTGGCGCGGATCGCTACAAGAACATTTCGATTAGCGCCAGCCCCAGATGGCCGGAAATGACCTCTTCCGAGCGTTTAGGCTGAATGTACCAAGCTTCAAAATATGGACATTTGTATCACAATTGCTGTAATCGGCGGGAGGAAATTTTTAACATTTGTCAGACCTCGGTCTTATTATCGCTGCACGACTTTTGGCCATAATGTTTAATAATTTGTGCTCTACATTACTGTCCACCAGTGCGCGCGAGCGCGCAATTTTTCTGGGTTTCGCGCACATTTGGGGAAAACAGGACTCACCAGAAAATTTGGGACATTTAGGGAGATCTTGCGCTTCTACTGTCCAACATGATATGACTCAGTAGCAGGTACCTGGAGAAAACTGCGTTGAAACTCGATGGCTCCGAAGTACTGCACTGGCAGTTCCAAATCGCGCGTGGGTGAGGGAGGAGCAACGGACGGAGGCTAAAAGGGTTTAGTAAACAAAAAAAGATTGAGGTTTGACTGCAGTTTTCAAGGTCAATGAGCATGTGTTGTATAATTTCAGTATTTCACCTCACAGATATGTATGAGTTGGGGGGGCCCATGAGGTCATTAGTTCCAAGAGTGTGCGGAGATGATAGATAAGAAAGCGAAGCGGGACAAAATCCCCCCTAGAAACGCACGAAGAGCGGAAAATTTTTCACTTTTTATCGCATTCGAGGCGGATTGGCAACAATTACTGCCTTTCTTGTGGTAAATTTTGTGTGATTTTTTGCCAGATCTTTCAAACTGGTAGTCGAATACTGACTACAGAATAGTTTTCGAAAAAAATCACAAATCTCATTTGGGGGGGGGGGGCACACGGGGGGACAAGGTTCGCGAGGGGGACACATGCCCCTGGCCCCCTTGGGGCCCAGGAAACCTTTGGGTGTCGAATCCTCCGTTTAAGTCAATTAGGAGATGCAAAATGTGCGGGTCCAATATTATCACGCGATTGCAGCTAAAGTGATATTTCGAATATCTATTCGGTAAAATACGCAATGGTTTCATTCGAGACTGGGTGCTGCCTGATCAAATTATTGAACAATTTGTAAGATGGAAGCGAAACTAGACTGAGGTTAATTATCCCCCCCCCCCCACCCCCCGCATGAGGTTTGGTTTTAATTATTATCAGTACATTTTCATTGGAAAAATTTATTTTATTTTACACAATACACCAAAACCTTTTCACCCGCCGGTGATGTATATATGTATACTCAAAGAAAAGTCGAGAAGAAGGAATCAATTGATGAAACTGTACTGTCTATACAAAACTGATTCCCAAATCAGCAGTACAAAACACCACACATGATTATTGTGTTGTGGATAATTATTATCTCAGCATTCAGAGAGAGCCTATTGGAGGCCAACCAGATGTAAATTTGGTGTTTCCTCACACACCAGTTCTCTGAATCAAACACGCAGTGTCAGTAGTGAAGAAAATGTTTGTATCATCTATCTTTTTTCGATTGCTTTTTCTGAGCACATGCGCCATTGTGCATTGGTTTCCTTCGGATTTGGTGCTATATAAATGGGTATTTATTATATAATAATAATAATAATATAAATAATAATAATAATAATAATAATAATAATAATAATAATATTTTAGATTATTATTATTATTATTATTATTATATTATTATTTTATTATTTGCGAAAAAGAGCTGTCGAGTACACTTATTTTGAAAAGTGGGGTGTGTGAGTCCTGGTTTTCCAATATATTCGAGACTCGCGCTGCGCCTTTTCTAAGTGTGACGGTATGCAAACGTCGTCGTCGTTTTCTTTTGCCAAGGTAGTTGCTTTTTTCGGAGAGAGAAGAAAGAAAGAAACACGTCATATCGTTAATTTTCTAACTGCCAAGAGTCGGTGTCGACTCGACAAACCGACAATTAGCCACGACCTGAGGGGGGAGGTGTGGTGAAGTTTGATGTGTGTTGAGGGGGATGGATGTGATAGTGGGGGATTGTGTGTGTGGTGAACGATACAATTAAGCTTGGACCTAGATCCCCATCGAACATACTATATCATCGAAATTATTTCGGGATGTAGCTTTGATAGTCAGCAGACTTTCCTCGTTCTTTAAAAGTCAGAGGAACTGCAGTTACTGCCAACATGTGCCGGCCTACTTTAGGGGCGGGTAAATATTGTATTCGGCAACAATTTGAATTCCGGGAAAACATTTGAAAGGTCATAAATATTACTCATAAACAATGGATTTTATGAAGCAAACGTTTCCAACTGAGTGGTTTGCCTAACGAAAAAAGACACAATCCTTATACTCAGCAGTAATATCTTTTAAGGTTTTCTTCATTTGATTCAGCATGCGTCGCCTGACGGAAAATACTCGCCTTGCATGCCTTATCAAAGTGGTTGATGACTGGTTTTTACGGATTATTAAATTGGTAATTGGAGGATATTTCCCCATGCGGACATGCTTGGAAAACAACCCTCCTACACGTAAATTACATTGCCTATGATACACAAGTATAAATACTGGTGATATTGGTTTTAACACACGAAAATAGGAAGAAGACTAAGCATGGGAGGTCGAACAGTGGTGTTCAGTGGCGAGGTTAGGGTTAGGTGATGGTGTTAGTGTAGTTTGTTATCTATGTCGTGTCTTGCCTGACGAAGTCCACAAAAGAGACTTGGCGATCATTTGGTAAGTTGCATTGCGTGCGTGCGTGGAGGTGTGAGTTTACGTGTGTGTTCGGAGTGTGTGTTTACAGGTCTCTCGGAAACCGTAACACCAATTTGATGAATTGTGAAGAGTGATATGTGGTATCCGGTTTTTTTTTTTTGGTCGGGTGAAGGCGGGTGAACGGAAGGCACGAAAGGTGTTGTTATGTTAAGTTTATTGTTAGTGCTATGCTATTGTAGATATTGTTAGCAGATACACGCGAAATGGTGGGGGGGCGATGGTGATGTGGTTTGGAATATAGATTACAGGCATAACAAGTATTGAGCTGGTTGAACGTATATGCATTAAGGAGTTTTCAATCTAACTGCCCAATTCATGCATAACTTCACGATTTCAGACATACGTTTGTCGGATTCATACTAAATTTGGTGGTTAGGCTCTACTTTAAGTAGCGAAAACTGAACATAGGTTCATTAGGACATTCAATGTAGTCATTCAATGTGTCAAATTTGAATGAATTACATTCTTCAAATTCGTCAGATTTCTAAGAAACTTGGTGGATGTCTTCTGCCTTCTTTTTTTTTCCATTTTATTGTTTATAGATTTTCCACGTGAGATGGGGTCTTGAGGTCATTCAATGTGTCGATTTGGATTTTCATCAATTATTTGTTCACAGTTCGTTGAACTCTAAAAAGCCTGTGGATGTGATCCACTTGTTTTCGATCATTAAGTTAGGGGAGAAGATCAATAATGATCTAATTTGCCTAATATTATGCAAAAGTGGCTACAAACCTCTCTCTTCAGCAAACTCGCTTCAAGGATATGATGCTTTGAGTTCTGCTGCGATTATATTGCTCTGACCGTAAATCGCTCTTCAGAACCACTAGGATCAGGATGGCTGATATGAACTAAATACTACAGGAACAACACTGAGCACTGACAAGTTGTTCGAGCACTCACATGTTCTGCACAGAAAACTTTACACTGACGAGACCGAGTATTCGACTATTTCCCCAAGGGGAATAAAATTCTTCACACGTCAAAACTGGTTTAAGGACGATTTTGTTTCAGATTCTTGACAAAAGTCGAGGAATCTATGTAGTCACCTGTATGTATGTATGTATGTAGGTATGTATGTATGTATGTATGTATGTTGTATGTATGTATGTTATGTATGTATGTATGTATGTTGTATGTATGTATGTTTCCATAATGAGTACCATGATCCAATTGTTTCTGGGTCAGGTCAAAGTCATCTGGGTCCCGAAAACACTTGGTCCCGACAAGCTGATTTGCTCTCTTATGGGGAGCACAAAAACCTTGTTTCTGGTGACTTGACCGAGGTTCTTTTTCAGGGGGAAAATGGAAAAATGGTGAAAAAATTGTAGTTTGGATCAATAATTTGGGTTGTAAACACGATAAACTCGGCCCACCTGGATGGATGAAGCTCATATTTGGTATGTGTGTTCTCCATGATGAGTATGTGGTCCCAATTGTTTTGCAGTCAGGTCAAATGTCATCTGAGGTCACCAGAGGCAAAGGTATGATTTTTCGTGATCACGATGAGTCCAGAATGATGCGTCCGAAACAAGCTGGAATTAGTTGTGTAGCTTCCTTATGGGGAGTTCAAGAAACACCCTGTTTCCTACATTGACTGAGAGTAAATTTCTGTGAAATTGGTCGGAAATGTTAAATTGAGATATATTTTTTTAATTGTAAACACAATAACTCGACCCCACCTGGATGGATGAAGCTCATACCATTGTATAAGTCTGTGTGATCCACATAATGAGTACGTGAACCTTATTGCTTTGGGGCCAGGTCAAATTTCATATGAGGTTATCATTGTAAACAAGTTTATCCAGACGCTTGGTAATATCGAGCTGAAATTTAGTGTTTTGTTTTTATATCCTATTTGTTCTTGTATCTGCTTCTATCCGAGTTCACTCGGACGGGTAGCCCAGGATGAGATCAGGAATGGTGTCATTCTAGTAATTGACCTCAGCTCAGCCTTTGACACCATAGACCACCCTATCCTCATTAATCGTCTTCCAAAGTTATGGCGTGATGGGTGCTGCCATTGATTGGTTCCGTTCATACTTAACTTCTAGAACACAACGGGTATCTATCCAAAATGAGATATCCCAGGTCACTGAAATTCATTGGAGTTCCAAAGTTCCCATTCTCGGACCCATACGGTTTATTCTCTATACCAAGGCCGGATAGCGACATATGCCGTAACATGGCGTGTGTGTCCATCTCTACGCTGAACGTGCTGCCTCTCAAATGCGTCCTGTCTCCTGGCGGTGAGAAGTTGGATGATGAGGAATAAAATAAAATTGAATGAAGACAAGACAGAAATTTTGAATATCACGTCTGAATACTACGAACACAGTACCCACCGGTTCAACTTATCAATCGGCGACGTACTGTAAATGTGTCCAGTCATTGCTCGTTAATATTGGTGTTGTTTTGACAATAACTCTATCAATGAGTAATCAAATTAGGTCTTTGTAGCAAGTGGCCTTTTCCATCTCGACATATTAGTGTTATTCGCAAAATTCTGACACATCTGAGACGGAAAAAATGGTCCATGCTTTTGTATCCTCTAGGATCAGATCATAATGCTATTTTTATGGATCCCACTCAATGCTCTGCTCCCCTTCAGCGTGTTCAAACTACTGCAGCCAGATTATTACAGTCATGTACGTACAAGCACTTTACACCTGTATTGCGGGACTTACATTGGCTTCCTATTAAACTATCGTTTCGCTATACCTATAAAATCGCTCTGGTTTTTTATAAAGGCTATACATGGTCATGGCCCCTCCAATACCTTACTGACCTCGTTTCCACTGTCCACCTCCCCTGTACGTTGCTCTCCGTTCCCTCCCATGAGACTACCTACGGGTTCCCTGCGACCAGAACTAAGTTGGGAGATCGTGTGGTTTTCAGCTCTGCTCCGTCTATTTGGAACCAACTTCCTTCCATGTCATAAAATTCCAACTAGCCTATCAGTTTTTTAGTCTAAGCTTAAGGCACATTTTCACCTCGCTCACTGCATGTAAGCCGCTGATGAACATGTTTCATGATGGCAAGCGCTATATCAAGTTTTTTATTTATTATTTATTATTATGTGGTCATATTTATCGGTACTGAGTCAAGGATCACTAAGCCTTCTGGCTTGGCGGTTTTTTTTTTTTTGTTTTTTTTAAATAAGCTGCCATTGTTTTAATTGTTTCAATTTACATATTTAACGTAGCTAAGCATTCGATCCTAAATCTCACGCCAGAAGAACGTAGAAGGCCGTTCAATTCATAAATAACAAGTGAATACTGCTACTTCGTACGTCGAAGGCAAATGTTGAGCATACTTAACAAGACGTGAATACTTTTTTGACCATTTGCATAGTTTTGTAGGTCTCTACATCAAGATCCCGTCTCATTTGTTTTACTTCCCCGGGGTTTCTAAAATGAAGGTCCATACTGCTACGAATTTAACTCTTTCCATGTTCCAGATAATTAGGGTAATAACGATGTTCCTCATTTCAAACCTGTCAGCCTAAAACTAGCTGTCTGTCTGTCTGTCCGTCTGTCTGTCCCTGTCTGTCTACCTCTATCTACTCATCTATCTGGCCCACATTGATTCAATTGTTAAACTCTTCCAACATCCTTCCATGGGGTATGAAGACGTGAGGTGAAGAGTCATCCAGAATGTTTGATAAACTTAAGTAAAAGTCATCCAAGGGTCAATTCTGCCATTTTATTAAATATTTAATTAATCGGATGATCAAATCGGATGATCAAATCGGGTGATCGTAAGAGTTGGTCAATATGATTGGGGATCAATGTTACATACGGGTGGTTTCATGTTCACGGATTTGAGGTCAAAGGAGGGCAGGGGGGGGCATTTAGGTCACTTAAGCCAAATGTTCATTTTGAGAGTCATATGAACAAAATGCTTCGCCCTTTCACAGAGTGAATTGGATGGACTTGAGGTTAGTATAACCATTATCGTCTACCACATATGGGGTCAAGTTTCTAGGAACAATTTGTGCACGATTTGTTCCAACGGTCAAGAGCTGCTCCTACTGCACATATTAGAGCAGATGATCATACTTAGTCACTATCACTCACTGACCACTGTTACATATGGGGTGTCAGGAATTTGAGGTTCAGTTCTTGTGGGTCGATTTCATTCATTTTGTTTGCTGGTCAAGCAAGTTTTTACTCAACAACACGTAGTTTGTAATCATGCCTTACGGCGTTGACACTGACACATTGCTGCATTCTGCTGACTGCATACAGCCTGTAATAGTGATCACATGTTCAAGAATACCCGGGGCGGCGATCATGGGGGTGGGGGCGGTGTCTCCCCCCAATATTTTGATTGATGGGGACGCAATGCCAATTTTGTCCCCCCCCCCCAATATTTAAGCCCGTAATACTATCTCGCTGACATTGTTCCTACATATTCAGCAGCAACCGTGTTTAAACAACTGCATAATGACTCTAAATGATCAGTTGAGAGAATTCGCTGCTTTCATTCCTTAATTTTTGCGGCGCTACGCGCGCGGGTATTTTTATGTACCCGGAGTGTTCAGACATTATGGTGTGCTTTGTGCAGACATACGATGTTTCCTCAACAAAAAGTGTCTGAAACTTTCTCCGGTTGTTTCTTTTAATACTTATCAATGAAAGAAGGGTTTCTCCTTCAAATCCATAATCGTTTGTATAAGATTGGCTTTACCAGCTGGTGTGTTGCTCCTTCATTGGGGCAGTTTCCTGCTATGGGAACCGGTTAGCTTAAATAAAACCAACAAACATACAGATCTCTATTTTGAGGTAAGTGGGTGAGGCGACGGCGGTCGGTCTACCACTGGCGGGATCTGTGAATATTTAAATTTATTTATTAGGGGCGCACTTTTTTGAAAGTTGGGTGCTCGGTCACATACTACACTATCTGAACTCGGGGGCATCGAATGCGGCCGGCCTCAGGAACGCCACAAAAGTGTGTTGCAAAAAGAATGATTCAAATTCACGTGGAGAAAAGGCTAAGTTCCATGCAAATATTGTCTGAATTTTCGATGAATTCCCTCCAGAGTTTAAACTGTGTTTTGTTTTTTAAGGGTTAAGGAGATTCAGCGACGAGGGTAAGTTTACACCACCTGGCAGGGACCTGTGATTGTTTCAGCATATAAAGTCTATTGGCCAGTGGCGTCGCCGAGGAGGGGGGGGGGGGGAAGCGCGGTGCCCTCTCGAAAACCTTGTGCCCCCCTCCGTGTGCCCCCCAAATGAGATTTGTGTTTTTCGAAAAAATATTCCTGTAGTCAGTAATTGACTACCAGTTTGAAATAGATCTGGCAAAACAACAAAATTAATCAAAGAAAGCGTATTTTGACAATTCGCCTCGAATGCACTCAAAAGGAACACATGTTGTGCCTTCGCACGTGTACTAGTAGTGGATTTCGCCTGTTGCATGCATGCTCTCTCTCCTCCCTCCACCGTCATCTCTGCAAATTCGCTGGAAATTTCCGCCTCATTTGGCCCCCTAACTTATAAATGTGTGAGTGATTAAATACAGCACCATTCTCATGAACCTTGAAAACTACAATCACCTCTTTTTTGCTAACTAAACCATTCAGCAGCCTCCGTCCTTTCCCTCCTCCTCCTCCCTCGACCACGCGCGATTTGGAAAAAAAACTGTTTTTTAAGTCGCCTACCGGCTATCAGACCGCTTGGATTTTCAACGCATGTTTTCTCAGATAACTCCAGATACACTGATTAGTCAGCAATCAATATTTATGCGTGCGTCCAGTTGTTGAAAGTGGGGGTGCGTGAACGGTGCACATACTAAGTCAATAAAATAGCCTTCGAAGATTCGGCCAGGGAACGCCACAAATTCGTGCAAAGACATGATTCAAAATTCGGGTGAAGATAAGTTTATATCCAAAGATTACCTGACTTTGCGATGGAATGTTCAAAAGTGTCAAATTTTCGTGAGCGCTCCGCGCGCATTTGCGGTTTTAATTCTGTGTTATACTCACTTGGTCACCTGTCTGGTCCCTGATTGGAAGGTCCCTCCCATTCGCATGTGGTCCGCAATAGGATAAAAAACGAGGGCCGTAATCTTTGAGTAGAAAACTCGGGCCTATCCGAGTGACAGGTCAAAGAGGGTTCAGTGCAATGTCGTTGGTCAAATTGGATTCTGCAAAATCTGCATCTTCGCGCGAACATACTGGTTGTTGCCATTGCCCATTTCCATTGCTCCTTTCATGACTGTAACCCACTTGCATGGTATCTTAGAATAGTTTTGGAGAACCTTTCTTAAAATAACAATTTGTTTTCAATTTCAGGAATGCTGCTTACTCACCATAGGGCACGGGAAGTGCCGTTTCCTGCAATCTAGGGGGTCTGTCAAACGAAAATTCCATTGTACGCTACGCGCCAGGTGGTGCAGCTCCGCTTAGATTAATATTACTCTTGTCGTCCCCCCATCGCCAACACAAATCGCCAGCCCTTTCAGAATACCTCAGGAGATGTATATCATTCAAACAAATTTGAAGCTAACCTTATATAGAGTATAGGAAGCAATAAGTGAGCTACTGTGCCATTGGCACTCTTGTCAGGGATTGAATATAGTAGGCGCCCTATTTTTTTTATTATTATTATTATGTTATTGTTATTGTTGTTGTTGTTAGTAGTAGTAGTAGTAGTAGTGTAGTAGTAGTAGTAGTAGTAGTGTAGTAGTAGTAGTAGTAGTAGTAGTATAGTAGTAGGCCTGCATATAAGAGTAATATTCACATGGCGGCGAATCAGGTCTGTCCTTCTGTTAATCGCGGATTCGCATGTTAAATGCAAATTCATGATTCTACTACGACTCCCATACTGCAAGTCCCCGAAGGACCCAACCTCACAATAGGGCGCGGAAAGGGCCCCTTAACTCCACGCGTGACAATGGCGGAACAAAGAGGCGAAGTGGGGCACCGAAAGAAGGTAAATGAAGATGAATAGAATAGAAAAATAAATGAGAAACATTGAAAATGAGTGGAATGCGTGTTCGCCGGGCTAGGAACCTACATGATACTGAACAGTTTGATACAGCCATGCATGCGTTGGGATACTATAGGAAGACTTTTTCATCTTCGAGCTATCACCAAAATATGATAAACACTCCTACAAAGCAGAGAATCAGCGACTTGCCAAGCCCCTTTTGAAAAGTATACACGTCTTGCTGTTAACTATCTCGCGAAATCATTGTGAAATGGTCGTGACACCCCTCCCCCCTCCCACAGGGCCCCCATGTTTACACGTGTGTACATCGTGACTCTGTGTGAGATAGTCGAAGAGACATGCGATGAACTTGCCATCTATTGATCGGAAGTCTTGAGTACATGAATGTTTCTGTTTTTCATATGAAGTGATCAACTATACAAACAAACTTCAAAGGATGTCGAGCACGACTGACTGAAATGATCGTCTTATCCAAATTACCAATGTGGGCGTGGTCATGTGGAGAAGAATCATGTTTTTGAAAATTGTCAAACTACTACCGGCAATCATGTTACGGTCCAACCATTTACAGACATATTTGAATTTCGAGCGGTGATGTGTACTCTATCAGTGTTGTGATCGGCTCCGTTCAATATTTGAAGCAGATTGCAATTGGACACGACGATAATACAAACACGACATGCCCAGTGTACGTGTGTGGTGATGGCGCACGCAGGAAATTCCGCGAGTGATCTACAATAAAGCAGCAGGAAATCGGGAGTATCAACTCGTATCAATCGTCTTGACACAAGACTACTGCACATACGTTCACACAATCAGGCGATAGTAACATCACCCTCCTCCGAGCGCTTTTCAGCTCCGTTCATAAATCCGTTTAATACTTTCTTAAAGTCGCCGCACTACGTGCAGTTATTCTTCCATTGCTGTTCGTTTTGTCAGAGAACGCCGGAAATAAATTGACAGGACTGTTGAGAAGTCAAGGTGCCAATAAAACTTGTCAGCGGGGGAAAATAGAACAATTTCATGAACACATGCCAGGTGCCCAGATCAGCTAGGGCTAGGCTACTTTTAGATTTTTGCAGAGGTGGCAATCGTTGCTCGTCTGTCATAGTGAGTGTTAGCTTCAACCAATCTTCCAGGAAGTAGTATCTCACCTCGTGGCGTCGGTGGATTACAACACATCCCCACACTTTTTTTTCATGAGTGTGGGCCTGATTAACACCGACAACGACAAAGAAATTTTGTTAGCGTATCCCAACAATTTTCTGTTTTGGAGCTAGACTATAACAAACCTGTACCGAAGACTATTCAATATTCCCGGTGACAGATCATCAATAATGTAAACCAAGTTGAACGCCCGCTGCGTGTTCAATAGTAATATACTGTAACCACTGACTTGTTTCAACATCATCATCATCACCCTGCTATATCGTTTTTTAATCCTTTCTTAGCTGAAATCAAGGCGGTCCCAAAGAAGAAAGGTAGAGAATTGCCGAATATATTCCAAGGAAACCATCACGAGGTGAGTGATGTGTATAATGTGATTATCATATTCTTTATGTGAGTGTGCGGGTGAGTATATTTTATGTGTGAGTGCGTTTATATATTGCGTTAGTCTGAAGACACTCACATAAAGAAGGGTTTTTTCAGTCGTCGGGAGTAAATTCGATTAGGGAATAAAATGCTATTGCGAGGGACTTTTATCGGGGGAATGAAAAGACAAACTGAATACACCAACTGGGTTCGATTCATACTTGGTAGTCTGTCCACAGTGGGTTGATCCCGTATTCATTTCCCTGCGGATTTTAGGCATATTTATCAGCGAGAGTTTGCATGAGTGTTTTTAGACTTACCTTGAAATGTCTAAATCATTTCTACGCAACTTTCTTTACGTAGGACGTAAAAACATGTATGGTTATTTTGCATTTCTCATCAAAATCGCAGTTTAGATTTATACACCGCTCCTCCCCCCCCCCCCCCCCCCCCAAATCGTCGCAACCAGTTCTTTCCCGAGACTGCTATGAGATCGATCTCAAACGTATGAACAGTTTCTCTACGAGGGGTCCATATGGGAAACTATATTCTCATGGTAGGATATTTATTGGCTCGTGGTGACAGTCCAAACGTTGGTAGGTTGCGGTTTTTGAAGATTTTTTTAAAATTTTATTAAGTGTCATATCACGTATACTGAATCATGAATTATACTTCATTTATCACTCATGAGAGGGCGGGGCCGTAAAGTCCAATGGGCATGTAACATAACTTTCTGCTATTTTAGTGTGTCATATCTAGTATATTTAGGAAACCCAAATCTCAGGAGGAATTCCGTTTCCGCCGATTCAAGTGCGAAAAGGGACATTCTGCCTAGTGCACAAATTGGTGGGGGGGTGGTCCCTCGTGACGTCACGAGAGTAACCGGGACCTTGTTTGTACGAGTTAACACCGAAACATTTTCACCACCGGGGAGAAAACCACTAACAATGGGATCTGAATAAAAAACTTTCAAATTTGTTCACAAGATATGAAAGAATAATGTCATTGATTTCATTTATGAATATTAACTAATGTTTTTCTGCTATATAATGTTGGCAAAATATCAGCATTTACTGTGTAGAGTCATGGAACTACCTTCATGGGGGGGGGCGTTACTCGGTGACGTCATCAGTTAGAGTGAATTCATTTATTACTCACAAGGGAACCAGGCTAGAATGACCCAATTTGTGTTGTGGGGTTTTTGACATGTCCCGCTTTTATCTCTCTGTGTGCTAGTTTGAAGCATATATGTGGCATGACCATTGGGTCTTCCAAAAGAATGCCATAATTTATATTCTATGAATTTTACTATATCCTCTCGAATTCTGCTCGCTGTTTCCTTAGCGAGGTACATGCATACTAACGAGTGAACCACACTATCTTACAATTGTGGACAGTATGACAAACAGTGTACATATGTCGAAGATACGATACCTCGCCTCATCAGATATCAATATTCATGATGAAGCTAAATACTTTCTCTAATCGAGCGAACTCATTGAGGGTAACTAGAAATACGCCACACCGGAAGGGTAGGTTGCCCAGAGATGGGTATGACCCGGCTCCTTTTATCTTGGTGTGGTTTGCATTCATGTTGATTAGTGGGTGGGGCTTAAGCGATTTTCTTTGATAAGGCAGCTCACGGTTACTGATACGACTACAAGGGATCAGTTAAATCAGACTGATAGAACTGTACATGCAGTGATCATGTCATAACTTGTGGTTGTAGCATTCTCTTGTCTATCAGACTATGCAAGGTGCGGTTGTTCTTGCGTTCTATGCAGTGCATGCAGGTAACCTGTGCTGCAGCATTCTTGTCTATGCAGCGTATGTTCCGATGTAATATGCAGTTCATGCAGATAACATATATTGCAGTATTCTTGTCTATGCAGCGTATGTTCCGATGTAATATGCAGTTCATGCAGATAACATATATTGCAGTATTCTTGTCTATGTAGGGTATAGATGTTCCTGTGTATTATTCAGTTCATGTAGATAACATATATTGCAGTATTCTTGTCTATGCAGGGTATAGATGTTCCTGTGTATTATGCAGTTCATGCAGAGAACATATGTTTAGGGGATAAATACGAGGGTGCCGAGGTCGTTTGTTGCATTTAAAACCGATGATGACGTCTGTGGAGGCTTAAAACCCCGAGCCGAAGGCGAGGGGTTTTGCCTCTACGATGACGTCTTCAGAGTCTAATGCAACAAGCCGAGACACCCTCGTTTTATTCCCCATTATAATACACACTCGAAAAAAAGTATAAAAAGAACTCGAAAAAATGACTTTCAAGTCAATTTCTGTTGTTCAATAACATTCTCCTAAATCGAGCAGTAGTGACATCATACTGGCGAAGTACATAATCAGAGTACTACAACGAATCAGAGACTGAGAGTTGTCTCGGCATCGTTACACAACATACAGCGTAATCCGCTGCATGTAGTTTCTACACTGTTTATGCTTGCGCTAAAACTTAGAACTGAACTATGTACTGGACTCTCGGAAGAAAAACCCGAAGTGCAGCTTTATCACAGTTTAGAAGACACCGATCACTGTTACACCAAAATGTTGTTGGACAATCTACGTTGGTATCCAAGACCAAACAGGTAACCTCTGTGGATATAAAGGTTATGGTATTATTCCTGATTTTCGAAGTTACTCACTTGCGACAACGAACGAGCTGGTACTTGTGTAGCCCAACTGTTTGTAACGTTGATAGCAATGTATCCACCTACGCAGGTCAGTGACCCCGCGAACATTTAGCCGTAGTTCGAAGACTGACAGCTGATAGAAAGTTGAGTGAATTTGCCGGTGCCACAACTATTGTTTGATTATCCGGAATAATATTTTAACCATCGTACTAGGTTATTTGCGTAGTATGCGTGTGTTAGGCCAAAAATTTCGAAAGATGAGTTTCATGCCTCGTATTTTGTGAGCCCGCTGCTGTGGGTTGTTTATCGTTAATCGTTCCCAGTACAACACACTTATTTATAGGCGACATCATTTTGTTTACACGTCGAGTGTTAGTGTGCTCGCCGCGCTATGTGACTGTGATGTATCAAGACATGAAGGATAACAAAGGCAAAACAAAGGCTGATATGTTTTTTCAAGTTCACTGTGTGTGCTGTCTGTGCAAAATGATGCACTAATGGCTGCCGCACCCAGCTAAAAATCCGACTTCCAGATATACTAAATTCTCCCAAGTTTTCTCTATGCCAATAGAAGGGTTCGAAGGTATCGACATGGCCTCGAATGACGTTCTTACCAATCGAAGCAGGAAACCAATCAAAGGTATTAAATGAATTCATATCTTGTCTATGCAGTAAGAGGTTCCTGTTATTATGTTCTCTTGTCCATTCAGTATGCAGGTATGATGTTTCCCGTGTATATATAAGGCATGCCTGTAGATACCCTTTGTCGCACTTCAGGGTACTGATGTTCCTGTTTATTATGCAGTCCATGTAGATACCCTGTGTTGCAGCATTCTCGCCTATCTCTGGTACTGCTGTTCCCGTGTATAGGCATTGCATTATATACTCTGTTTTTTGTAGCCTTCAGGTAGCTGATGTTCCTGTGTATTATGCAGTCCTGTAGATACTCGTATTGCAATATTCTGCCTATCGCATTGTAAGGATGTTCCTGTTATTAGGCGTTCCAGGTAGATCCTTGTGTTGCAGTATTCTTGCCTATCGCAGGTTAGCGGATGTTCCTGGTATTAGCATCCATGTAGATACTCTGTATTGCAGATTCTTGCCTATCGCAGGTTACTGATGTTCCCGTGTATTAGACAGTGCATGTAGATGACCCTGCGTTGCAGTACTCTTGTCTATTCATATGCCGAAGAATGTTTCCTGTGTATTAGGCGTGCATGTAGATACGCTGTGTTGCAGCATTCAGTTACGGATGTTCCTGTTATTATGCAGTGCTGTAGATAACTTGGGTTCAGCATTCAGGGTACGGATTTCCTGTTTAGTATGCAGTCATGTAGATACCCTGTGTATTGCAGCATTCTTGCCTATCGAAGGGTACGGATGTTCCTGTGTAATCAGACGTGCAAGTAGATCCCTGTGTTTGCAGCTTCTGCCTATCGCCGGTTATCGATGTTCCTGTGTTGCAGACAGTGCATGTAGATACCCTGTGTTAGCAGCTTCGTGCCTATCGCAGGGTACGGATGTCCTGGTATTAAGAGCAGTGCAGGTATTACCCGGTGTGGCCGGCATTCTTGCCCTATCCAGAGTACGGATGTTTCTGTGTATTAGGCAGTGCAATGTATTACCCTGTGTTGCATTACTCCTGCCTATCGCAGGGTACGGATGTTCCTGTGTATTAAGCAGTGCATGTAATTACTCTGTTTTGCAGTATTCGTGCCATCGCAGGGTACTGATGTTCCCGTGTATTAGGCAGTGCCTTAGATCCCTGTGTTGCAGCATTCCGGGGTACGGATTGTTCCTGTTATTATGCAGTGCAGGTAGATACTTGTGTTTGCAGCATGTCTTGCCTATCGCCGGGTACGATGTTCCTGGGTTCATCAGTCCGTGCAGTGTAGATACCCTGTATTGCAGCATTCTTGCCTATGCATGGTACGGATGTCCTGTGTATTATGCAGTGCATGGAGATACCCTGTATTGCAGCATTCTTGCCTATGCAGAGTACGACTGACGGATGATCCTGTTTATTACGTAGTGCCTTATTACCCTGTGTTGGCAGCAATTCTCCTATCGCAGAGTACGGATTTTCCTGTGTATTAGGCGTGCATGTATATACCCTGTGTGGCAGCATTCTTGCCTATCGAAGGGTACGGATGTTCCTGTGTATTAGCGGTGCATGTAGATAACCTGTGTTGCAGCATTCTGCCTATGCAGGGTACGGATGTTCTTGTTTATTATGTAGTGCCATGAGATACCCGTGTTGCAGCCTTCTTGCAGTGCAGGTACAAGTTCCTGTTTATATGTATGCATGCAGATAACCTTGTGTTAGCGGCAATCTGCTAGTCAGGTACGGAGTTTCCTGCCTATGTTAGTTTGCAGTGAATGTAAATACCATGTTCTTCACATTCCTGCTGTCGTGTTAACAATGTTCCTGTGTATTATGCATTGTATATAGATATCCTGTAACGGGGTGAAGCAGCCTAGCCACAGAGTGCTCCTTTTTGTGACATGCCAGCTGGTTCTCGCCATTCAGACGTGCTTAAGAACTCCTAGTAAGGCGCGACAGACTGTTGCTGCGTATCCAATGCTTGCCGTGTATTCGATATTCCAGTGATGTTCTGTTCCGGTGCAGGAGGTACTCGCTGGTGATTTGTCATATGTTTGTGGTTTAATGGCGTTACCAGTCGCTGTCAAACCCTGGGTGCTAATGAAGAGAACATCCGGTTTTGAGATTGTATGTCTGTTCCTGGACTATATTTGACATATTGATCGAGACGAGGCAATGTGAGATCCACCCGAAACCGAGACCGGCCTCGACTGGCAACCACGCAAACATACGCAATGCAGAACAGAGCAGAGACAGAACAGATCAAGATCGGGCCTGCGGGTGCGTGCTCAATCTGGATCTGGTGAAGGACAATTATAAACGGAGAATCTTTTGCTCAATCTTTTTGCTCACAGCATGGCTCTGCCTTACGAACACTTCCTCAACCCGCCTCATGAACTATTACAACCTGGGCGCACCCAGTCAAGGCTTTCCATCTGCTTGACTATGTGATCATCACTCGCGCGGTTTGACTAAGAAAGTGTTTGTGACAAGGCGATGAGGGTGCAGAATGCTCCAGACACCATCTCGTTACGATCTACAGTTAGAAGTTTTTCATATTTCATTGTCAAGATGAAGACTGCTCCCACGGTTCCTGAAAGGCCTTATATCACAAGCTTGCTACAGAGCCTCATCAAGCTGCTCTTGCCACTGCTTTAACAGTGTCACTATTGAACGGAGACCAGGAGAGTCCCGTGGAGGATGATGCAGCGTGCAGCGATCTAAAAGATGTAATAGTGTCAACAGAGCAAGTGACCATTCTGGGGTAAGATCACCAGAATGGTGTTTTACTGACAGCGAGCATTAAATTCCGAGCTAGGCTGGAAGAAAAAACTACAGGCCAATCTGCATCTGGACCCGTTTGGCTGAATAAATTATCTTCTATCTATCTATCTCTCTACTCTATCTATCTACTATCTATCTATCCTATCTACTATCTAGCTATCTAATCTATCTATCTATCTATCTATCTTCTATCCATTCCATCCAGTCCCATCCCATCCATCCATCCATCCATCTATCTAGGAAAACACACTGCCAGTGAATCTTCTCTCAACATAATAAAAATAAGTTCAGGACGAAATACGAAGATTACAAGACAGATGGGTGTAGTGAGGAAATCGATGAACTACGAAGCTTCTTTCATATTTTTTGCAGTCAAGTACTGATGCTCAGTATACGGTCTCACATTCGGCGTTACATGGTGGTCATTTTATTTTCAGGCTCCACGCGCGCCGACGACTTGACTTGACACCACCCGTCAATTCGATTTTTTTTCGCGACAAATGCGTTTTGGACTTATCGTGCCCACAACGTTTTCAGACTTTGACCCTCTGTGACGCAGATGTCATCTAAGTTCACCAGAGTCAAATCAATTTTTCAACAATTCCCCCATTCTTCCAACAATTGACCCCTGCTAATTACACTAAAAACAATATTTTCTTGTACTCCCATGAGAACTAGTATTGCCTGATCCAACTTGATTGTACCAAGCATTCTGACTTTCGTGTCCACACGGTTGTCAACTTTTGACCACTGGTGACCTCAGTATGACCTTTGACTTGACCACTAACGATAGGATTACCACATCCCAATAGGAGCTCAATCCGTCCGGTGGAGTAAAGTTTATTGTGTCTACATCTAAAATTTGGCCTAATTTTCTCAACAAGAATGACCCCCGCTCTATCTACACCAGACACACAATGGGCTCGTGTACTCCCCACGAGAAAGCATTTCAAATTTCAGCTTGAATTCAGACCAACCTTTTCTGAACTTATCGGGTCACAGGGTTTCAGACGTTGACCACGGGAGGACCTCATGTGACCTATTGACCTGCCTCCAGATTAAAGGGATTATGTACATGGGGAATTCAAATACCAAGCATGAGCTTGATCCATCAAGTGGGGTTGAGCTTTTTGCGTCCACAACTAATTTGGATAAATATCGTTTTTTCCCAATTTCTCGATATTTACAAAACTGGCCCCCGCTCACACCAGAACATAGGAATTTGTAATCCCCATCAGACAGCAGTATGCAACTCCCACTTGATTGGACCAAGCGTTTTGGGCTTATTGTGTCCACACGGTTGTCAGACGTTGTACCTTCGATGACCGCAGCTGACCTTTTGACCTCGAACACACTGAACAATAGGTATCAGTACTCTTCACGGGGAACCCACATACCAAGTATGAGCTCCATCCATCCAGGTGGGGTCAAGTTATCGTGTTCACAAGCTAAAATACCCAGTTTTCAATCACAATTCCTCTTTTCCACCAAAATTGACCTCCGCTTCACACCATGACAACAGTGTTCTTGTACCCCATGAGAGAGCATATGGCCAAATTTCAGCTTGACGGACGAAGCGTTCTAGATTATCGTGTCCCACAAGTGTTTTAAACTTTTACCCTCTGCCGACCTAGATGACGTTTGACCAACCCGAAACAATAGGGCTTATGTACTCATCATGGTGAACCCTTATACCAAGTATGAGCTCAGCTCCATCGAGGTGGAGTGTAGTTATCATATCTATAGCCCTGGGCGTCACACACACACACACGACTGCAAAGATCCCGAATTGTCGTCAAGGATAAAAACATCGTTTGTGGGCCACAACCCCATCGGTTTGGAGTTGCACGCAAAAACGACCTTTTTATCTAGGTTATGCAGCCGCTTCTTTTCCTCACTGCGCTGAAAGTAGAAGAAAGGAAAATCACCCATTTGAATATTATTATTATTATTATTATATTAATAATATATTATTATTATTATTATATCCTTTTTTACTTCTCACAACTTTGTCATTTGGAATGTATGTACATAAATACAACTGACTGTACCTCGGAATCCTGTACCCGATTATGGGAGGTCTAGGACTCTCTTGATGATGTGGGGTGGGCACTTCCGAGGATAGCTTGTTGGAAACCAACTGCTTCAGGTTGTGCTTTCCTGGAATTCTTTGCAGGTGGCCATCCAATTTGGATCTCACTGGCCACCCCCGAGCGCACCGATCACTTTCTGGACCACATCTGCCTGCCTTCCCATCCCACAGCCATTGAAAATCCCACTTCAGGTCTTGGTACCTTCATGGTCTTCCTCTTGTTCTTTTACTTGAGATGTTTCATTTCAGCTGGATCCGCCACATCTATTAACTGTTGCTCTTTCTCCTCTCCTGCTTGTCTATACAGATGTCAGGTCTTCCTTGCTGTGATGATCTGTCTGTCCCGCACCACCTCGAAGTCCCAAGTATTTTGGTTGTTTCTGTCTCCAGTAGCTGTCGGTCAGGTCTTGTAGCATGGGTGTGTCGCAAGCTGATTACTGCGGTGAATTGCATATGGACCAGTGTAGACGGCTGCTACGCTGTTGTGTCTCTTCAGATCTCTGTCCCGGCTAGCTTTCTGACCCCAAGCGATTGGAGTGGTTTCACTGTCTCATCTGCCACTTTGCACACCTGTCGTCGTCGTCGTCGTCGCTTGTTGTTGTTGTTGTTCGTTGTTGTTTGTTGTTTGGTCTCTCACAACCCTTTTCTCTGCGCTGAATCACCGCCTCACTGATCGGGATCCTAACCGGTTCCTGGGAAGTCAAGTCCTTCCGGGGTATGTGGCAGTTCCGAGAACAACTTGCTTGTGCTGTTGTCTTGGTAATCCTGGGATTTCTGTGTGGCATTCCTCCAGGTCCGTGCGCAACCTGCCCTCCAGCTAGCGAACCCCAACCAACGATCGGCCTCCACTTCTGTTTTTACGTTCCAACCCTCACTGAGGTTCCATCTCAGATCCTGTATTCCTGGATCTTTTCTGTATCCTTGTTCTGTCCTTGTTCTGCAATTTCTGTCCAGAAACAGCTACAATCTATTATTGTAGCTCGATTTCCCATTCCATCCATCCAGGACAATATGTCGGTTTTTCTGAACTTTTATGACTCGATCTCGATCTGTTTCCTACGACTACTTTTTGCGAAATTCCAGAATATTTTCACATTTGGTGTGTCTACACTGCCTCTGGGCTCTGCATCCATGGCTGGTCTTCGGTGACGTTTCCTAGTATTTATTAATCATTATTATTATATTATTGTTGTTTGATGTTGTTTGTGGTGTGAGTTGTTTAGGTGCCTGAAGATGTATGAACAATTATCAGAGACTTCTAGTGGTTTTTTTTTTTCCCATTATCAGATCGTCATAAAAATAATCCAGTGAATTTGGGGCCGTATTGGAATATCTTTCCTTGTTCAAATGCTCAGTACACTAAACAACAACAAAAGACAATATAGCGCGCGTAGAGCGCAATACCGATTTTGGTGGTACGGCAATGGAACGAAGAATCCGCCATTTTATCCTGCAAAACTCGCGCCGCCGGAATCACTTGCATACCGCGCTGGTAAGTGAATACCAATATGTTTGTGTGTCAGAAGTTCCTGCATGCTGGCTGATGATTTCCATAGCCTGGTATGATGGCTTGTTCAGTTGGGAAGTTTACTATAATATATTGACCTGTTGTGGACATTCAGAGAAATTGGTCAATATGAGATGCCTTTGTTGAAGAACTGGGATAACCTCATATAGAAAGTCGTCGTGTCGTAAAAGACAATGAGTGGTACAATAATGAGATTGGGGAATAGTGCTTATAGTCGGGGGCCTGGCCTAGACTGTTTGCCCGCTGAGGTCCCTAATACCCCACTGGGGTCGGGATTCAGGAATGTGACAAGGTGGACCCTCGCGCTCTTTCGAGTGCCGGTGGCAGGGTTGTTGCCTGTTGGCCCAAAGCCCAGTGGGCGTCGCCTGACTTTTCCACGTGTTTTTTGAAGACGGGGGGGGGGGTCGCAAACATTCCAGGGATTTGGTAGTCACCATTCCGGGGAGGGTCTAAAATTGGGGTCAGTTAGCATTTTTCAATCAAGAGCTGCAAGAGCTTTACACACAGTTGTTATTTGTGCATCGTGTGTGGTGTTTTCATCTCCACAGGTATCAATACTGTATACGCACGCAGCCATGTTCGCATATTAGACTCGCAATCCTTATTTGGCTTTTTTGCCAGCCGGTGTTAGTACTGTTTCACAACAGTCGACGTTTCTGCCGCTATAATCAAGCTATTTGGCAAAACATTAAAATAGTAGGTCTACCCGCCCCCCCCCCCCCCCCCCCCGCTCCGTGGCCGTCACAAGCGCCATGTGTACATCGGTAGTAGTCCGCCATCACTGGTTGAGTTCCTCCCACCCTCCTCTGCATACTCTGTTATGAATACAATACCCCTACACAAAACGTGTGTGTTATTATTGTCACTTGTAATGACGCACCCCTATACCCCGGAGAGGGCGAGTCTGTTTGGAAGGTGGATCGTACAATCACGTACTACAGGACGCACCCCTCAGTCCATTTAGTTGACTTTAAATTCTTGAAATGACTCACATATGTAGGGACCCCCCTATATACGCCAGCTAAACTGTTATTTTCTCCGTTCATAATTTGAGGAAATTACACATTTCAGAGTCTGCTTTGTGACAGCTCATTCAGGGTGAAGTGAGCACATGTGAGTCCCTTTTGATTTGACAATGGCTGCACATTTGACTGAACCACTCCCGGGGTATTGAGAGTGCGTCATGCAATGGACAGGTGCCAATAATGAAGTTAGTGCTATGAATCGGAATCGACAATCACCAGTCGGCGATTATAGGCCATTGTTTAAAAACGACATATATTCGGAAATCTTCCCCACCAATTATTACTAATTGTTTGGAGTATATATCAGCTACATTTTTAGGTGATTCGTAGTAAATCTAATGCTCCATGGCATGCTACGCGACGGCGTTTGTGTACACAATTGAAAGAGTAACCAGTCTTGCGCACTTCGAACGCATAACCGTCCTGTTGATACAACTACGAGCCGCTGCTCGAAACCGGGATAAACCAAATTTTTGCGTGCAGATTATTGATCCTAATGACAGCCTTTAATTTAGGACCGTATCAGGATCGATGCTATATCTTGATATGAAGTTGCAGCGATTCCAGCATTACCTTGGGTATCCTCAGGCCCACGATTCCTGCACTGAACTTCTCAGCCACTCCTTGCTCGCATCCGAACTAATGGCAAAACAAATGAATAACTGTCTACAGAGCTAAAGTACTTGACGGCAGTATCCCAAGGTCGTAGGACCAGCTCGATCACAAGTTTAATGACAAGCGCACATATAGCCTAACTGTTTTCGAGAAAAAAAAAACAAAAGGTGGAGGACGTTTCAATGTTCGAAAATTTCCAGAGGGGGGGGGGTACCCCCTCCCGTTTATACCCCTCCCCCTAATCAGTATCCATGCCAGATCCGTCTGCAAAACATAATCTCCACCCCCTTTAAATTTTATCAACCCTTCGCTACGCGCCCCTCTGAATCGAGTGCCGTACGTACACTATAGGGGACGGAACTCCTACGATCAGCAACTGCACCTTCAAGTGTTTTAAATCATTTTTTCCACTCATACGCTTCATTTAATTATGGTGGGACGTGATACATTATGAATGCAATCTGGGACAACAACCAAAAAAGGTTGAAAAACCCTGATCTACACAGTTGGATAAATTGCAAAACCATGATGATAAAACTGGGGTTACTTCTGCCCGAAACTTTCTCGAGGAGGGAAATGTGAACCGTGTGCTGTGGGTGCGTGGTGTGTTGCGGTGTGTTGTGTGTGGTGTGTGTGTTGCGTGCGTGCGTGTGTGGTGTGTGTGCTGTGTGTGTGGTGTTCATGTCTGCTTGTCTGGGGGCACAGCGAAATATACTAAACCATGAATGCGACATGCTGGAATTATTTGGTCGAGGTGTATGGTTATGTGTCTCCGTTGCAGATTTCATTCAGTCAATAAGTCCAAAGCTTGGTGTAAAAGATATCTCATGGTCGGTTGATGCGTTGGTGGTTATGGGTATTTTATGACAACTCTGAAGTTGTACACGACTAATTCATTTTCTGCATGGGATAGCTAAATAAGAGTCGGAATTGCATTGCGTCATGTAATTTGTTAATTGCGAATGCTTGCGGATTTTCGATGGGCCCGGGATTAAGATTCTGGTTTACCATTAGAGGCCCAGGTCACTGAAGGTCATGTCAAAAAATGTGATAATTTGAAATTTATGCAGAATTTCTTTAGGTTGAAAGGATTGGCATTAAGGCTTCTATGTGTTGTTTTATCTTTGGTTGTGAGATTTCAAGGGGAATGCCAGAGCCAATGGAGGCCAATGATATATTTCGCCTCCTCAGGTACTCAGCTCGGGTTCAGATGATAAAGAGGGGCAGGGCTGAACCAATGCCAACCAGTTCTCTCATATCTAGGATTACCAGTGAATTTCCAGGATATTACAACCCACTTTCTCGGAACCTGAAGGAGCCGAAAAATCATGTCCAAAGTGATCGCTCGGCAGACAGCCGAGCGAGACCTATTGCAAGCATCCCGAAAAGAACACCAGAAACCAACAAGTACATTACACATACAGGCAGGAACTATGAAGCGGAGAACGGCCATCGCAACTGCAATTAAGTTTGCCAAGAACCGCCGCCAAGAGAAAAAAAAAGTCGGTTGGACTGATGGTGAAACTCGAAATCGGAATGTTTGTGTGGAAGCTTTCATCTTTTTTTCTCTTTTATTGAAAGATGGTACCACTGACTCTCCATTGTGGACAAGTAGGCAAGGATACACTTAAAATTCAGAGATTACTGAAGATTAAAATATAAATAAAATAACAAAAATCAACAATGTCAACTTTTTAATTTATATGAAAAATATTCTCCAAATTAACCCTAACTAAACCATTACCTGACGTGCACATCTCGTTTTCGGTAAACACTTCACAATTCAAAATATAGCCTTTTCCTTTTCTTTGGAAGGCCACTGCCGAGTGTGTGGTGTTTCGCTTCCCAATCAAACAATTGAAGCTGGGAAATGCAATGTTCAACTTGGAAATGACGATGCCAACAAAGTGTTAAACACTTGAACTGGATAAAAAGGATGAGTCACGAGGATGGTCTTATCACGATGCTGCAGAAAGTACACAAAGGTGAATCGACTAGTTTAAATTTATTTGTCATTGGTAAAATAGAATGGTGAAGAGTCACTAGTATCAATCTCTCCGCCAAAGACCAGAAGTAGTAGTGAGCACTTTTCATTACATCCATCCATCATACAACCAATCCCATACACCCATACTACAGCCATACATACATAACATCCATTTACAGAAGACGCTATAGTGACACCATCCATACAACCATCCATACAAAAATCCATACAACATATGTACAACCATACATACAATCATCCATAAACCATGCCTTAAACCTACATACAATACCATTACATGCTACGACATACATGCTACCATACAACAACCACCCCAGACAACCATGCATTACAAAACATCCACTACAACCATCACTGCCACATACATGCTACATACATACAACATACATACACCCATCCAGATAGCAAACATACAGCAATCCATTCCACAGTATACCTTACAACCATACATACAACCATTCATGCAACCATACATGCAACCATCCATACAACCTACATTACAAACCACATACAACCAGACATACAACCAGTCCATTAACAACCATACATGCAATTCATACATACAACAATACATACTGCCATCATTTACGAGCATACATACAATCATCCATACAACCATCATACAACCAGCCACAACCCATCCTCACAGTGGACCACAGCATATAAACCATGTCACATACCAGCCCAATTCATGCAACCGAACAGAAACATACATACTCTCTTTGACAATCTCTCCGACTTTGAATTTTAGAGTTTTCCGTTTTTCATCCTCCTGTTAACACTACATTCTATCCTTTTTACTGACAACGTAGGCTACTGTTTATTCATAGCATTGTCTTATGCTCGTTTATCCGTTCTTATTGTGAAGCGCCTTCGAACACCTCGGTGATTTTAGGCGCTATATCAAGTTGTCTATAATAATAATAAAAATAAATACCGTCTTACGAGCATACGACAGTTTTTAAGGCTTGTACAGCGATGCTTATTAGCTTCCGTAAAGAAATTGATGATGTTTGGTATATACGTCCTATGTTAACGCTCAGCTGAATTTATTATTTATTTTTCTAACGGGGAACCCAAGGGATGTTGTTTCATCAGGGGCGTCGGACGTTTTGGAAAATTGGGGGGGGGGGGCCAATCGAATGCAAATTACCAACTAGCTGAGCGCCACATCGGTTGGCGTTTTTTTGGGCATTTTTTGGACATTTTTTTTTTCAAGTTGATGAACACCAATCCTACACCATGCCCTAGCTATAAAGTATTTTTAACGAGAAAATATGTTCCCATCGCTTTCGATAATGAAGCGTAATAAGTTTTGTTTTTTGGGGGGGGCAATCTTTTGAAATCCCCTTGAACATAAAAATAATTGCATTTTGCAAATTATTGCAGAGGAATTTTTTTCACCAGCGTCCTAATGCGAAACATGAGAAATTGCGCGGCTTAATACATAGCTATAAGTACTTAGCTACTGATAAATGCCAACATTACAAAAGTCCATGTGAAATGTAATACAAGTCAAAGTCTACATTAGCAAACGAGCTATACTTGTGACCTGATTGTAAACTTAGGGAATTGTTCACATATTCCTGTGTGAATGCTAGAATGTCCGTCTTTCTTTCAATCATTCGCATCTGTGCTGTTGTAAATGAATCGAGTTTCTTGTTGGACGTTTGATCATAGAATGAATACTGTACTACTTACACGGTAACATGCGTGATTGGCCTCGCACAGTTTTTTCGTTTGTTTTTTTGCTGTTATGATGCACATCGTTTCGTAGAGTTTAGACAACTATATAACTAGTCTAAGTGCTCATAGCCGGCCGTCTTCATTTGAACATTCCTATTGCTATTTTGAAAAAGAGAAGAAACCCTCAAAAATGACTCTAACAACGCGCGCATGGAACAGATTTCCCCATCAAAATTACTCGTTTTCGGGTAAATATTCTGAAACTTGAGGAACTTTGTAGCCACTCCACTAAATTTCGTTAAATCAGGCGAAGTGTGGAATCTCTAATTATGCAAATTCGACCCCGGATGACCTCGAATGTCGAGACCAGTGTTTTTGCCTATAAACATGGAACCACGTTACTATTCTACCGCAATACAACCACTCTAGCAGGCAACTGATACTGTGATAGAAAGAGGAGATGGGAATATTTAGTGATTTCATTTCAATTACTAATTTGGTGGGGAGGAGAGGCAGTAGTTAGTAATTATTACTTTGCAGTTCTGCATTAACGACTATCAATTATCATTATTAACCGTGAACATGATTGGTCTATTTTTTTTAGATGTTTGGACCCTTGTGACATGGTACAGTTTCGCGAAATTCATCTGACTAACTGCACAGTCCCTGAATGGAGGATTGTTTTCTCAATATACCCTATTTACATTGTACCTCTGATGCTTATTGGCTACTTCGTCATGAAGTAGTTTTGCCTATGCCTATATTAACAAATCAATAATGTATTTTTTGAAAAGTTATAGCGAGTCGGGCCTACGACAGTAGCCTACTAGTACTAGGCCTAGCCCCAGTGGTGTCATTGTTTTTCCCAGGGGGTATTTGCTAGCTGCTGATCAGTTGATTAATGATTAATTGTTGCCCTATACACCTATATACATTCGATCTCGTCTCGATCCCGTCTCGGACCTTGCTGATCTTGGTCTCGGTCTCGACACCTCTGGTCTCGGTCTCGGATGTCCGGTCTCGACTACAACACTGTTCCGTTGAAATCCGACTAACCTTTGTAACCGGAACGAGAATTTATGCACACCCGTGCAGACCCCGCGATCTTGGGACAGACCTACTTCCGAACCACAAGATCACTTTATATCGACAATTGTGCCCATTTTCGAGTCCAATCGGCCAAATGTGGAGAGTCATTGCGCCTGACGCCTTGAGTGTTTGTCCGCGGCGGAGACAACGACGCGGCGGCGCTATACACCCGAAACCAAAATATCACCGAACACTACTCGTGTCACGGGGATGTACGATCATGCCTTTTTCGCGATGTTTGCATCACGGGACAACCGCAGATAGTGTCGCCATAAAGCATGGAGTAAAACCGCTAGCATGGATAACCCGAAATATGCAATGCGAGGCCTATAAATAACTGGAGTGTTTTACCGCAGTCAGTTACTTTAAACATCGTTACTTTTCTCGACCCAGAAACAAAGTGGACTCTTTGGAGCAAATTTGATTTGCTCTATAGCCTCTATTTTTTGGCTTCTTTATCAGCAGAATAAGTCTTTTCCAAGACAGTGAACTTTAGAAATCCCATGAGCGCACTATTGAATAAATTGTGGCGTCATTAAGATGCGTTAGCTGCTATGGCATATTACAGGCTTTTCATCGCGAAAAAAATAGTTATTATAGGCCCAATAAATCGGTTAGTGGAAGTGTTTTTATCAAACTTTAACTTTCATATTACCATTTACAGGATGAAGACAAAACCAGAAGACTAATTACCGACCCATTTCAGTATTCCCTGTTTTCTTAAGTTTACGAGAGTGATCATAAAGTCCCTTTGTTTCCTTTTTGTCACCCCATAGTTAGTTATGACCATCAATATAGTTTCATGTCGACCAGACCCTAATCACGGACTGGTCCCACCTCACCAACGTTATCTCGAATTCATTCGATAACCGTAACTTATCGTATTCCTTTTGGACCTCTCTAAAGCTTTCGACACTTTCGATCACATATACTACTTCTAAGTGTACACTATATGGTATTGAGGGGTCCGTAACGGGGTAGTTTTTGGGGTTTATCTTTTTTTTTTTGTAGCAACCTGGTGGTTACAATTTCCAGCTTTAAGATCGATCATGAGATTCATAACTACTGATAACTACTGGTGTGCCACAATGATCATCCTTGGTCCTTGCTTTTTTTTATTTACATTATTGATTTGCCCGTTTGCAAGTAAAAGTTTAAAAGGTTAAGTTCCCTTCATAGCTGATGATACTAATATATACTATGATATGAAAACCCAGTTCTCTCATTGAATATTAGCCATGAAATTATTCATGTTACTGATTGGTTTATTGCTTAATGCACAAGTCCACGTAATTTTTATTCGTTTCATTCCAGAAAACTATTGACCCCACCATTTGTGGAATTCTCAATAATTACTAAGCATATTCCTTTCCTGTTCGAGACTGCCACTTCTCTTGAGTAACAATTGCCGTAAAAAACAACCATTCAAGGGCGTAGTAACCGGGGCTGCAGTCCCCTAAGGGTAAATGTGGGGCGGATATATCATTCCGGCCCTTCTTCCCAAAGCCAAAAACCCTCAAAAACAGGAAATTGCTTCCAAAAGAGAGTGGGTGTTCAGGTTTGCTAGAAAAGCAAAATTTTTAATTGTCCCGGTCGCCCCATATCCGTCAGCAAAGTTCAGTCCCCCACCCAAAACTCCTCCTACGGCACTGTAACTTACTTGGTCATCGCATATAATGAATACCTTTAATGAAGTTGCTATAGTATAGCAGGCATCATTCCCAGACGGAAGGCTATAAGGTACTTCTGACTATTTATAACGGTCTCATACTTCGTGCATAAGTTTCCCCCCCCCCATCGCGTCCCAGTATGGGGTTACGCTGCTGATGTACATTTAGATAAACGATAAAGCGTCACAAAGGGGGGGGGGGGGGTCAGGGAGGGGCAGCCGCCCCCTCTACAGAAACTAGGGGGCGCCAAACGAATGTAAAAATGTGAAATAGTTGAATATGGAATGTAAGAATAGTGTAGGGTAGGGTGTAGAGTAGGGTGGGTGAGCTGCCACACAAGGGAGCAAGTTTCTGTAGCCGTCAGTGTAACCCCTTCCCAACTGTCGTTCCGTACCTCCCGGGATGGGAGGGGGCGCAGATTGGGTCTCCTGACCCCCTATAAACTACCTTTGTGTCGCCACTGAATAAACTAAGTACTCCAGAAACGAGTTGTTCGGTCTAAGGGTTGCCAATATGAATACTTGGCCTCATTAGACCCTCAGACCCTATCTTTAAGAAATTTAATATTTTGAAATTTGATGATATTCTGAATACCCAGAACATTTATAATTTATGTTTGATTGTAACCCGGACACTTACCACCCCTCCTTCAATTCCAAAAATATTCAATAAAATACCCACTATACTAGTTTAGGAATGAAAGCACATGGAAAAATCTTAGGAATAATACCTCATTGCCAAGCTTTGAACGTAATTTAGAGAAACACATTCATTCAGCATCACCAATCATAGACTTCTGTGACTGCTCTTTCTGGGAGGGGAGGGGCAAGGGGGGACGGTGGTTTGGTGTGGTGTTGTGGAGGGGGGTTGTTGTGTATTGTTAGATTAACGCTTATATTTTGCCTACCCTTTTCTAAGGGATTTTGTTTTAAAACAAAGCTTTAAGTAACTTTCCAGCAGAACACCCCCACGATTCATCTTGATGGCCGTTCTCCAGTAGCGGATACAGAGGGGGGGGGGGGGGGGTCCAGGGGGTCTGGACCCCTTTCTGGTTCAGAGCTTTTTTCGAAACGCTAATATTCATCAACCAGAAAGCCAAAGGCTTAGGTGATTCCTTGACTCCTTTCTGACAACTATAGCAAGACACAAGGCAACGGAGAACTGCACCAGCCTCATTGTGGGAAACATAATGTCTCACAAATTTCCCATTTTTTTTACCATCCAATAGGGTTCCTCTACTCTTGATAAGACAGCTACACCTATTTCACTACTTCAAGGATTTTGACCTATGGTGACCTCAAAACAATAGGGTTCATGTACTCATCATGGGGACACACCTACCAAATTTGAACCCGATCAGACCAACCATTCTGGACTTATCGTGTTCACAAGGTTTTCAGACTTTGACCTCTGGTGACCTCAGATGACCTCTGACCTGACCCTAAAACAATATGGTCCATGTACTCATCATGGGGAACACACATACCAAGTATGAGCCTCATTCATCCAGGTGGGGTCGAGTTATCGTGTTCAAAGCCCAAAATTGGCCAAATTATTGACTTTTCACAAATTTTCTATTTTTGAACCACAATCCACCCCCGACCTATACCAAGACCAATAGGGTTCGTGTCCTCTCTCCATAAGAAAGCTATACACCAAATTGAACCCGATCAGACCAACCATTCTGGACTTATCGTGTTCACAAGGTTTTCAGACTTTGACCTCTGGTGACCTCAGATGATTTCTGACCGACCCAAAACAATAGGGTTCATGTACTCATCATGGGGAACACACATACCAAGTATGAGCCTATCATCCAGGTGGGGTCGAGTATCGTGGTCACAAGCCAAATTGGCCAAATTATTGACTTTTCACAAATTTTCTATTTTTGACCAAAATTCACCTCCGACCATATAAAAAACCAATAGGGTTCTGTAATCCACATAAGGGAAGCTTACACACCCAAATTTGAACCCGATCAGACCAACCATTCTGGACTTATCGTGTTCACAAGGTTTTCAGACTTTGACCTCTGGTGACCTCAGATGATTTCGAACCTGACACTAACACAATAGGGTTCATGTACTCATCATGGGGAACACACATACCAAGTATGAGCTTCATCCATCCAGGTGGGGTCGAGTTATCGTGTTCACAATCCAATTGGCCAAATTATTGACTTTTCACAAATTTTGAATTTTTGGGGGGGGGGGCTGTTACTATAAAAACACCTAAACAATAGTTTTTTGTACTCCCCATAAGTGAACTACACCCAATTTGAACCGATCAGACCAACCATTCTGGACTTATCGTGTTCACAAGGTTTTCAGACTTTGACCTCTGGTGACCTCAGATGACCTCTGACCTGACCTCAAACATAGGGTTCATGTACTCATCATGGGGAACACACATACCAGTATGCGCTTCATCCCTTCAGGTGGGTCCACGTTATTGTCCGTTCACAAGCCAGGCGTCACACACATACACACACACACACATACACACATACACACATACTGGCATGACTGGCATAGATTCCTCCGACTCGTCAAGGAATCAATAATGTATATCCAGACGGCTTCGGGGAGTCGGACCCCCCCCCCCCCCCACACCACAACTCTCTGCTATGTGATGTCATCTGTGTCTGAAATGTACCCTCGACATAGGCCATATCATGCCCTTTACAAGATGTACACCTGACCCCCCCCAAAAAACAGGCATTAAGCATTTCCCCTTTGGAATTTTCTATTCCCAAAATCAAATTGTTTTAAATAACTTTTTTGAGACACGTGATGTGTAGGGGATGGGTTTAGGTGTTACACTATCATGGGATAAGTGTAGTGGGATACATTATCTGTCGCATATAGGACATCTTCCGTGTGAACCTCCGAAAATTCGGCGGGCTTCGCGGCACATTGCCGCTCCTTGTACCTGCAAAAACACCTTTAACTGAAGGTCATATATCCCACCACGCAGGTCAGTAGTTCCAGTCATTAAACCTACGAATATGTCGGAATACATATCAGCGGAATAGCATGCTTGGTCAAAATTGGGTGACGAAATGCACTAGCATCCCCCCAATCCCTCTCAACCATGAGGTGACGCCCCCCCCCCACATGATAGACGCTCATGCATGCACCCCAACGGAGCCCGCCCCCAAGCCCCCCAGCCCAGCCCCCCCGCCCCCCCTCCCGCCCCTTTCCCATCATGGCGCCTGGGTGGGTATGCGCAAACATCATAGGGGTGGGGTGAGCTTCGATAGCCACAATCGTCACTTTTTTTGAGCGGCTCATATAAAAAAAGATTGCACAAAAAAAAAACATTCGAAAGGAAATTGAAAATAAAGTGATTGAAAATTCTCTAGACGTCGTGTGGTTAGGTTAGGTGAAACAATTGGTCTGCCATTTTTTCGATGGAGCCAGTTGGACCCCTCCTTTTTAAAAATTCCTGGATCCGCCCCTGGTATCATGTATTATGTTTTATTTTCGGGTTGAAATAAACTTGAGTCAAATAATCAATCAATTTTGTTATTTTTTTTTATATATTTGGGGTCGCAGGTTAAATAGGCATTTTTGGCTAACCGAGTATTTCTTTTTTTCATTATTATGTTATGATGATATTGGTATAATAAATTTGACAACGAAATTGCCGCTTGCCTGACCCGACAGACAATATTCATATTAATTCAGATTGCAATATTTATAGCACCTACATAAAGCGAAGAGAATAAGCTACATTCATCTTTGGAGACTCAACCCTGAATAGAGAAGACTATAATGGCAAAGAATTATCTTATAGGCAATTGAATTCAAAAATCGTTAAGCTTCTCTCCACTTCTTCTATTTTCTGCGAACAGCGAGTGACTCATATCTCTTTTATGGCAAAGTAGCGGCGTCTGGAGTGGACACAATATCTATATAGGGAGGCAACAGCATATCATATCAGTTACCAGCATAGATAAGACTTCAGTGCGTCACAGCTAAAATGACAATATAAATCAATCAACTCTAATTGAACGGGTTGCAGGGTCTCATCGGCATGAACTAACCGCGGACGTTTCAATCTCTCGAGTATCCGTTGCACGGTGCGAATGTTAAATTCATCAAAATATGGCTGGTAACAGCATTCCCCCTAAAAGATCAAATTCGTATAAACTCCAGGCATTCTTCAGAATAGATCGGGAAAGCCCTTGGTTTAGGATACTTCGTACCTTGTTCGAAGTTTGAAACCCTTCGACCTTCAAATTTCTGACTATGGAAAATACAATATATTTAAATAAAGCAGTAATTTTGCTAAAATCCAGTTTTTTTTCAGAGAACCGGTGTGTGATTTGTGACCATTTAGGCGATTGCAGATGAACTCGAGTCATCTTAGGCGGCGTAGGCGCGGCGCAGCTCTGTATACCACTCCATTATACAACTAAGATTGCAGGAAACCAATGAAGGTACCATGAATAGAATCTATAACGGTGCGGTATTCTTGGGCCAGTGTATTCTTTGTGAACACTTGGTACATAAAACGGCAGTACAAATTATTAATCGAACGATTTTCGTGGTGAAGGAATAATGGAACAGTCGTGATGTTTTAATCATATCTGCCGAAGTCCACACACGTATCCGGCATGATTTATATTTTGAAGGTGGAAGGACCAGATACACATGAATACTTCTTCATGTTGCTGCCAAAATTGGAACGAGCACCCATTGAATGTAGAGATGCCAATCATTAACATTTTTTTAAGGCTTATCACCAATTATTTTACTACATGTTATTGCTTCTATTGTTTTTTAGGTTCAAAATTGGTCTTAGTTTAGTTCAGTGAGAAAGAGTCGGAAGGGCGGATCCTCATGAAAACCTTAAGCCACAACTCCAAACGAGAAGAATCACCCAGGAGCCTAAAGAATTCGCCCATAATTCTCAAGCATAAATCCGGACTGTCCTTTAACGCATTTACAGACAGGCAGAACAAACACAACTCTTCAGGAAGGCTATTCACTCATTAATAACTCTTTGCAAGAAGAAATAATTTCCGAATGTCCAATTTACCGCGTTTACCACGAAGCTTGACACATGACCCCTATTGGTGGTGAATTTGGAAAACTCAAGTAATATTGAAAGGAAAGGCGCTCGAATTCATGCCAAAATTTGCATCTATAAATCACCTCATATTCGGATCAGCTCCATCTGAAAGTTCCATACTTTGACCGAATACTTGCAGGTATGCTCCATGATCTTCTATACAGCTATATAGGTACTGGTAGCTTTCTATCGCTCCGTTTGATCTACTGTTGCGCATTTCAATTTTGAAATATTTCACTTCACAATTGATGATCCTAAGAGTGGTGATTAATCATGCATACCTTTTTGAAAAGGTATATCTATATTACCAAGACATCTTCAATACAGTAAATAGGAAGAGACTGTTACCCAGTGATATCTGTTTATGTCAATAATAGGGAACCGCCCCTGTATACTGGGATGTATTTTTATTAACAATAAGCATATTACAACCCCAAGCCTCCGTTATTGCGAATACCTTATCTGCTTGCTATCCATCACGTAGCGGACTAGTATTTTTTGCAATAACAGTCAGCTGTTCAGAGTAGCACAACAATCGAATACTTTCTCGATTTGCTGCGTTTTTTAATTAAACGCAAGTACTTTTTGACGCGAATGTAAGGTTGCGGGGGTGAGCCTTGGAAGGGTATGTTTACAACGCCAGATCCGTCCTTTCCAGTAACGCGCTCTTAGAGGGCGTACGGCCTCAACCTGTCAACGAATACAAAACGAGCTAAACGACGCGTCGCTCGAGTTGCATTCACACGCGCCGAAACCTCCCGTTGGGCACGGTGGTTTGTAATTGCGTCCTCCGTGGAAGTACGCACAGCACGCACGTGCTAATCTTTTGTGTATGGTCCGAATGCCCTGAGTTCGATTAACAACGCAATAGTTTACCCTAGCTGTTATTCACTGTTTAGAGATACTAAAGTATAGATCTAGAGATATAGATCCTCTATCGGTTTGGTACTTCTTGATTTGCGGGTTGGAGAATAGGAAATGCAGCAGTCGACTTTTACTGGTTCATAAACAGTCCTGACTCTGAATTTAGCTTACTAACGACTCGGCGTGCGCCTCGTCCGGTTATTTACCTAAATTCAAGTCTCGACTGTTTATTCACCATTAAAAGTTTTCCAGTTGCAGTTTATTCCTTAAAATAAAGGGCCGATTCCTTGCCTTCCATTTCTAATAACCTTATAACAGACACAAGAACAGATGGGAACAATCTACTCATCATGAGCAAAATAAGGGTATCTCTTGTTACAAATTTCCCTCTTTTAGATGTATTTCTTCTACAATGACACAATTTTGACAGAATAGGTTTCCGGAACTTATAATGAGAATGCACTGCACCAAATTCCATCCAAGCATTCTTGACTTAGGCCTATCTTGGTCACGAGATTATTATTATATCGCCTGGGTTTACCTCTGTCGTGACCCAGAAACATCTTGAATAAATTAAGATGCGGAAGAATGGTAGAGTGGTATCAGTGATACTTTAGCAACCAAAATATCCCGGGCTCGAATTCCAGCAGCACCGGACGATTTCCATGGGTGGCTGTACTTGCAGTTTCACTTCATGGTTCCGCTGTGGTACAGTGGATTTTCTGGGGTTACTGGGGTTTGTTACGGGACATTTGCAATAAGTCTCGTCTGTGGGCTGTGATCAGTCGCATTGAACTTGAAACTTCCGCTCCTCCAGGTTCCGAGTTCACTGATAGGCCTTTCGGATGTGGACGTAAAACGGCGGTCCCGGGAGCAGTTGGGATGGGTTACACCCCTACCTCGTTAACAAACCTTGAGTACAGCAAGCGAGAAGATAAGACGATTATCGCCGGTTCTCACCCACGATCAACACGTCCAAGGTTCCTTGATGAGCCTCAATGGGCTTCCTGAACCCGTACAAATCAAAATAAAAAATCAAAACAAAATGACCGCCCGATGTCTACTAAAAAACAATATGGTTCATGTCCTCCCTATCCAGAAGATACACAATAGGATTCATCCTGATTAGACCAAACATATCGAATTATCGTGCTTACGAAGTTTTTTTTTTTCCTTGCCTCTGTTTGACCTCAAATGACCTCTGACATGTCTCCGCCCAAAACAATACACCTTTCACAATACGGTGCCGTAGCAACAAGAACGTCGTGCCACGTCGGAGGCATAACCAAGTTAGCAAACCACCACACAGCACTATTCAGATGGCTCCATAAAATGACATGATCGTAACTATTTCTCACTAAATATGTCTATCAAATAAATATACATAGAAGCGCTACAAGTGCGAGTTAGAGTTTGCTACGGACAAAAAATTATCAAAATTTCAAGCTTCAACGATTGCACCTACGAAACAGTCGTCACCCATCCCTAGATTGTGTGGTAATTTTCGTATGATAATTATCTGGTTGCATCTCGAAATGTTCAAGGCTATGGATCAACACTTCTTCCCCTTGGCAGCGCCGCCACGAATGAGTGACACAACACGAAACATGCGGTTCCCCAATAATGTCGCAGAAAAATCGAAATTCTCTAGAAGATGGCCTTATCCATGGTAAGGGCCCCTGAATCACCCCTCCCCACTCCGGCTCATAGCAGAAGTTACATTGTTCAGGATATCCCAGCGGCGACACCAGGCTATTCTAAGCGGGGATGAAGTGAGCAATACACCTTGTGGGTAGCGTGAAATCGAGAGCGAAGGACGGTCCGGAAGTGATCCGGTGCGGAGCTCGGTCTTCAAGTAAGTTGCTAATAGTCAATGAGGCAGATATGCAGGGAACAGGTAGATGCTGCGAGCCAAATCCTTGCAAGGTTTCAACACCTTATATGAATAACCAGTTTGTTTAGCTGATGATCTATGAGTGGCCATTTGAATTTTCGCCACTCTATGCTACTTGAAAGGTTGTCATGAATCAATATCCAAAAAAGCAGAATATGATAACGTGAACTTCAGTTGCCTCCCGAGAGCTCTCCGCTTCCTATACTAGATTACACCAAGCCACTACACCAATGTGTCTCTGGTCACCACGAAGGGTTTGTGTTCCATCATTTTCTAGTCAACGCTGCTCATGAACAAAAAATGACTGACAAAATTGCCGAAATTGAAAGTTGACGTGAGAGTTGAAGTAATGTAATGTAATGTGGAGATTTATATAGCGCCTTATGCAAGGCCTCAAGGCCTTCACAACAGAGACTGACTCCCACTGTTTTTTAAAGCAATAAAGTAGTGCAACGAAAAATAAGAGGGACAAAATTTCAATTGAAATTGGTAATAAACAAATAAGAGATACAGATGCTGATACAGAAAATTACAGGAATCAGCCAACATTTCGAAAAGACTTTAAACTGTAACAACCCAGATCTCGAACGTGTTTGTCCAGATTAAGCAAAACTCAGTCATTTGATGACAGATGACATCAAACAGCGGTCCGCATCAAATCCCCAGGTATCACCAGATCACAGCTAACATCTCAAATATGACCCATACACCCAAACATATAGCGACTTTCCTAAATAGCATAGCCGAATCAGGAGAAGTTCCAATTGAAATTAAACAATTAACTATTAAAAGAAGCAGGAAAGCCTAAAGGCCTACCAGAAAATTTGAGACCAGTCCTTTTACTGTCAACATTACGCAAAATCCTTGCAATTGGTGAAACCAGGTGAATTCGTCCGTTAATTAATGAGCATTTCCTCCCCTTCCTAAACTGCCTACACGTCTGACAAGCACTGTTGAACTTGTCTTCGCATTCAGATTATTTGCAGAGAAAGCTATAACATACATAGGCTGATAGGCAACACTACCAATGTACTGATACTTGATATGAGCAAGGCTTTCGACACAGTTCAAAGAAGATCTTTGCTCAATGACCTAGAACAGATTCTTGACAGCGACGAACTTCATCCGATATCACTACTACGTATGGGTTACAACAGAGGACCATGATCACAAAACTGACACTCTAAAAAAGGCTACTTCGCAATGTTTTCAACAACAGATGGACCAATCACAATTGGATACAAAACGATGGACTCTATGATAAAAAAAAAAAAAAAAAAAAAATCCCTGGTTATCCATATTAGCACATTGGAGATTGAAATTTCTCGATCACGTTGCAAGACTCCGGGAGGAAGCTCCAGCGAGGATTGCTCCAAGAGAAGCATTGAGACATACTTCTAAACCCGTTTGGAATCCTTGCTAGCTTTTAGCTTGGGAAAATCAAGTCGCAATTCAATGACTCACATTACAGTTTCGAGGAGCTACATCTCGCACAAAATCGTGATACGTGGCGGAGGTTAATCACTGAGCATGTCGGATAGACGAGACTCAATATATTAATACTACTAGACGGCGGGTCCGATATTGACTCTTTCGTTGCAGCCTTCATATTAGGACTGATATCTCTCAGGCTTGGCCTATGTAGACAATCTAAGTTGAGAACTTTGGCACATTCGTTGCTCAAAATCTCGGTCAGAAATCCTATAGGTAATTTCCGAAATCGTATTCACTCTCAGCTTACCAGCCATTGGTGAGCAGGGGCGTAGTACGGGGGGGGGGGAAGGGGGGCAGTCTCCCCAGGCAAATATCTGGGGGCTATGCCCCCCTAAGAATCTCAGTAGGTCATTTCATTTTTTGTCAGTATTTGGCTTTCCTGCACATATATAATAATCCTGCATATATATAACTAAATAAGATCGACATGAACGAATGGAAATCCTATTTTAGCCTCGCTTCAGCTTTCCAACACTGTTAGTAGTAGTATAGGTAGTAGGTTGAGTCTCGTCTATCCGGCAAGCTCAGTGATCAACCGCCGCCACGTATCACGATCTTGCGCAAGGTTTTATTGCTTCCTCAAAACTGTTAATGTTGATGTTAACTGTTAATGTTGATGTTGATGTCCAACACTGTTTGTGCTCATTATTATAATATTTCAAATCTGGCATAATGGCAAGTGGCAACCCGTGGGGGGGGGGGGGGGGGAACGATGACGACCGCGTGTTTTTTATTCCCAGGATAGTTGTGGGCAATTTGAGTTCCTAAAAACCGAAAATCTGTTTCAAAATCTTGGTTACGGTTAGAATCCCAGAAGTGGGTCCGTTTTCAAGTATATTGAACATGTCATTCATAAACCAGCGTCAAAGAAAGGTGTTTGAGAAAAAGGGGGTATGGCGTATTGCATGGATTGGTTTGTACACCATAGTTGCATGCAATACCAACCTGGAATAAAAAACATGCGAACTGACCAGTGACAAGAAAAAAACTGGGTGCCGGTCATAGACATATTAATAGAGATAGGAATGAGGAGCCGGCCTCTGTATTTTGCAACCAATTGAATGCGCGGTGAATGTTGGGAAATGCACCAAAAGATCGAAGCCTATGTAGCGATTACCATTGACTGTGTACGTTTAGGCAACGAGGTCATTTTATCATCGTTATTTCGGGAAACTCGTAGTAAATAGAAATACATTCTGCCTGAAAAATATGAAAAAAAAATAACTAAAGATACGATAGTAAGTTTTTAGACGGCAAAAAATCAGAGTGAAATTATTTGAAATGACAAAAACCAGTTGCACGAGATGGGTCCTACATACCAGTACGGCAAGGAGTCTGTAAGTAGGCCTCACTAGCACAAGGCGTATGTGCATCTGCCTGACTGTGCTACGCGTACGACGAACTCGGGTGGTAAACAGATGAATCGGCACCGGTGACTGGGAAAAATTTTGCATTATTCGAAACAGGAAGATGCCTAGCTGCTCAGCCAAACTGCAGAACAAAATCTGGTACAGAAATGGGGGGATGGTTCGCCGGTAAGGTAGTGACAAAGCTTGGCCTATCTGTTGACAATGATAGCGTGCTGTTTACAAAATACAGTAGGGTATCGCCTCCTAATTTTTTAGGACCAATTTAAGGATAATTAGGGTGGGATGATCAACCTTCAAATGATGTTGTATCAGGATGTATTACAACAGCGAAATGTGTTCGAAGAATGCTTGCCTCCACACAAGGCAGCCTCCTCATGATCCAGGCACTTGCCATGCAGCCAAGTGGCCATTTCACATGTTAATTGTAATTGAGGAGACTGCAGCAAAAGGGTTCTGATGACCTCTATGAACACATTGTGTGACTGTGCTGCTGACTTTACCATATTTCGTTTGATCGGGACACGGCGTCATAATGTTACTTAAATCAGAGTGCATCCACTGGCTAAATCATAACAGAACAAATCACAGGATCAAAGGTGAGGAAAACATTCAGCACATGAAGAGATTCTCGCTTTTGAATGTAGATGATATGTCGAGCAGAACAACCTTTTTTCACATCATGTTGCATATATAGCTATATATATATATATATATATATATATATATATATATATATATATTATATATATATATATTATATATATATATATCTATATAGTTATATATACGGCACTACTTGTAGATATTATTTTTGAGAATATAGTAATTACTATTATAATCAGTTAAGAAACTATGTATGAAAACTTAGGAATCTTGGAATGTAGATGGATATGGTTGATATTAATTATTTCCTCAAAGAAAATTGATTACCTGAGACTTTAATGTATAGCCTATGGGTGATGTAGTATGTGATATGTGTATATGTATGGTTATGATATGGCTATGAAGCCTATAGGCCCTTTGTTTTTTTTAAAGGAAATGACCGTTTCCCGTTTTAGCAGTATTCAGTGAAATATCAGAAAATGATTTGTGCTATAGGGGAAAATAGATTTCCGAAAGACCGGCAAATTATCAATAGGATTGTGCTAAAAAATCCAGGATTTTATTTTTAACCTCTATTTAGTCCCATCTTTAACATCTTTGATGCAAAATTATTTAGTACTAGAATAATTCTCCCTAGTAATTTCCCCACTGTATGATTCATGCAGTGAAATGTCCACCCATATGGTTAGTAGTGGTTGTATAGTCACGGATACCACTCACCTGCTAATCAAATTTCTTTAATATGTATAAAATGCAGGTATCGTATATTTATATCTCATCTCTGAGAAGATGTAAAAACACGTACCAGAAATCACAACAGTGTATGATTTATTTGTATTCCTGTATGTTATATCAAGAAAGTGTGTTATTTAATATCTACAATCAACTATATAAAAAGGATCACCCACATGCTGAAAAAGCAGTCAGTTCATCCTGTTTTAGTTTTTCTAGAGGGCCTTTGACTCCCCAGCACTGCTCACAAGTTCCTAAATTGCAGCGAGGTTCCATAGTTCAGACAATTTGGTTAAGATGTAAGTTAACATTTTATTGACTGATCAAAGGAGTAAGAGAAGGCAGTAAGAAGAGATCCTCACTAGAAGGCTTGATGAAACAGCTTACAGCCTTTACAGCAACATGCCCAACCCACGTGCTCCAGTTTTGATAGATCAATGTTGGGGATGTTTTCGCATGTATAGCAATTACTCCCTTGCAGCCTTGTTCAGACATTCATCAGACGATTATGGCGCTATTAGACAGACAAATTGAGGACAAGGCGTCAGAAAACATGCATTTGTTTGATCTCGACGTTAGGGCAGCCTATGATGTGGTACAGTGGTGGGTAGCATTTCAACAAAAACCATACTTTAGAATCTCATCAGCCTTGTCCCACTGAGGATAGTGCCCACAAGCTAATTTAGTGCTTAAAATGACCTGACCAAAGAAATGAAATAAAAATATATAGCATAGTCATTTACATGACCCTTGACTGTACACTAGAATGCATGGTTTTTATAGATGCTGACTCACAATTTTTTTGTTGCTGCAGCTATTAACTTAACTGAATTACAATAAATTGCAAAAGCTTCCCAAGTTACTTTCGAATGATTGAGACTTGAGTATCTTCGCCGCTGACAATTAGGTGCAGCATCCAGTCTGCACCCTTGCTGGATTGGATAGGATTGATCATCTGATCGGCAAGTATCCATTGAGAGACAAAGAAATTAGCCTCCTAAAGAAACGAAGCAAAAAATTAGACTCCCAGAAGGAAGACCAAGAACTGAGTAATCCTGAAAACCTCCAAATAGACCCCCAAAAGTTAGTATGAAGACAAAAGGGGGAAAGAGAAGAGATCCCTTCAAAGCAGCGGCGCGCCACCATGGATTTGCCCGAGGAAGGCAGAGTTCTGCAGCACTGAGCCCTGACACTATACCCATTGATGGCACTGCCAGTTAATTTTCCCTTTCCCACAAATTTTATTTCATTTCTGCCTGTGGGTTTAGTAAAATGTACCTCATCAGGCAATTCTTGACAATGGGGAGGGGAGGTGGGGGTGGGGGGGGGAAGGAAGGTGATCTAAGTGACACATGGCGTCGCAGTCTCTGTAAGCGACCTCCTCTCCCGGAACACAGCCAGCACTCCTTGTAGGCGCTCTGCTGCTTGCCTCAAAGTTTTCGTTTGTAGTTTTCGTTAAGGCCTCCTTTTGGGCGCACCCGGGAAGTAGATAGGAATAGCTGGATTTCATCGTTTTTCCACCCGCTACGACTTATGGTGGTATTAATCTGCAGTTCATACCAAATGGTTTATGCAATTTCTTCTGCTAGAATATTGGTCAATTAGCTCCATTGTGTGCAATACATCTTCACAAGGCCTAGCTAGATCCCACTGACTTGAATATGGATCTGTGCTAGTAATTGGTCTACATAGTGCAAAAGGAGTTGTCATGGTTATATCATTCAACTAAAGTTGTCGGAGTATGCCTGCCTATGTAGTTCTTCGCATCAGGCCAGACATCGCACGCTACGTAGGCCTAACGCTCAGCCTAGATGTATGCTCCTGTATGACTCTTGTTTGCATTTATCAAGTCTGGAGGGGTAGACACAACATGTCTACATCCCTGCAAAATCTAACAGGCAGCACATTGCGGAAGAACTAGTCTCAATCTAATCATAAATGTCTTTAACAGAAATTGAATTCGTATATTGCAACCATACCTGCTTCATATTGCATGATTTGTTTGTAAGCCGCAAAATCGGCGTATCCTTGCTCCCACCGAAAACTCGTTGGTTTACTACTGCATGTCCCATTGCGCGAACGGTTCTTTTTGGGTGCACTTCCCAGCACTCCTCGCGCGTTCAATTGGCTGCAAATTGTTGCCCAGTAACATATGGGCGATTTACGTCTACGTATATATGTCTCTGGTGCCGGGACGTGAGTGTCCTATTCATTACCTTTCGAAATCGCCTCTCGCAATGCATTTTGGTCTAGCTCAGAGGGCAAAGAGGCAATCTAGGAAAGGCCAAATAGGAAATTCAGCAGATAAAATAAAATAATGGGAATTTTTCAAGTTTTTTCCGATACTGTGCTAACACAAAACTGCCCCCTGGAGTATCCCAGAATGCATCAAACTATCCCACAGTGCACCTTAACATCCTATTTGCAAAAAGGTCTATGCCATCCATAGCCTACGACGTAGATTTTGGGATGAAAACGAGCGAGAATCTTGTTTCAGACTTCAACCCTCCGCTTGGGTGGCTGCGGGGTCTTAAGTGATGTGGCACCCGAAACTGCAGATGAATCAGGTATCGTCTCCGCGAATACACCTCCAATTTTTTTACAATGTTCTCGACGAAGTGCACGTAGCTACCCTTCGCGGCGAATGCACGTGGGCCAGTTGCGCGATGTTAAAAATGAAAAGGCCTTACTGCTTTGGGTATCAACTTTCTCTCCCCTTAGCCCTAGCGCATTGAGTATTTTTCGGACACTCCCACTGCCACATTTTTTTAACCAACTAAAATGATTTACGACGACTCTTGCGCGAATAGGCTAGCCTTTAGAACAAAAATTCGATGGGGCCTAGGCCCAGGCCTACCCTGGCCTACACTACAAACGCTAACTTTAAGTGTGCACACTTAAAACACCTGAGGCGTCAGTCGATAGTAAAAGTGTTCAAATAGGCGCCAGGCATAAAAGTGGTTCCAGAGTCCTTCACCTCTTTACTCAAAACCGATTTTGAAACGCTCAGACGCGTGGTTCAATATCTACACATTTCCGTTGGCAGTGCACTGGTTAAATATTCCCCATATTTAGTGGATTTATTTTTCTTTCAGCACGATGAAGAGGCCGGGGAGGCGTGTCTCTTGTCAAGAAGAAATTCGAGAGCTGCTGATTCCGAGATGAGAAGCAAATTTCGCAACATTCCCGATTGATAGCCCGAAACTGGCTGGAACTTCGATAGCAGTCCCCCGAACTACAAGGCAAGCCAAAGCACCGAAGCGCTTTGAAAACGCCGCAAGTCACGAGCATGACACCCCAAAGGCATATTATCTGATGAGTACTTCGAATAATCGACACATTTTTAGGCATGATTGAACGAGGGATTGCGAACAAAGCTACAACACCGGTTCTAGAATCAATTGAACGCGTGGTCTGTTGGCTGCAAGGCAGACATTCAGACGATGACGTACGCCATTTGGGGTGACTTCTATGGTGGACGATTTGATAGGTTTCGGACTTCAGGTCTCAGCTGTCCTATCGAGAACATGAACAATAAGCGACCAGAACGTCTCTCCTTCCGAAAGATCGTGAGGAAGATTGGACAGAGTGATCTTGAAGGTTATGATTCCTGAAGTAATAAAAATCTTCAGGCATACTCACATGTGCAGCAAAACGACGGTCAACAGCTGAAAGATCCTTCAGCCAACTGAGAAGGCTTAAAACCTTCGCAACACGATGTCCCAAGGTAGATTGAATCTCTGGCAATACTATCTGCACCCATAAGGCTAGAAAGTATAGAAACAAGGCTTAATATAACAAGATTAGCGTAAAAAGAAGGGAAGCAGAGAGTACTGTTAATTTGATACAGGGCGTTGCAGGTACAGTGCGGGGTTTGAGAGTTAAAATTAAACCACCTGTCCTGTCATCCTCTGAGAGTTGAAAAATATATCTTTCTATTATGTATACTACCCTTAGCGCATTTATGTACAACGCAGCACAGTTTTGACCCCCCCCCCCCGAGCAGGTACCTTCAACAATGAGGGAGACAGTCAGCGAGACACACCCCACTTTTTTGAACTTCCGAATTCTGTCTGCCCCCCCCCTCTCTAGGGGGGGGGGGCTGATTCTGTTGTAGTGCGGGGGGCGCACACACACAGATCTACTCCCCTGTGTTGGTGATGGCTCAATTACGTGAATAAAGTGGAGTGAGACGAGCGTGATTATTTTTCTAGGGAGATCGTGAACAAGAAGAAACGAAAAAAAACAACACAATGCACCACGGGGCCAACTGGTCCGTTTTGGGTAAGGTGGACATTCTGGGAGGGAGCAGTCATACGGTATGGCCGTGGGGGGGGAGCACGCAAAACCCAGTAATCGATTGTCAATCAAAACATAATAAGAATGAAACAGAAATTTAATATAGGTTGGGCCGTCCCTTCCCACGAATCACGGCTGCAGAATCAGAAATGGATACTCACCATGAACGTGTTTCCTTCTTGCATTCATTGAGACACTCGCTTTGACTCAGCGTGCGCCGTCTTCTCTGCATATTATTTTGTCGGAATCTTTCTTCGCTTTGGCGTGGTGTTTACAGTCGTTACAACAGCTTCTGATACTTTGTGCCTCGAGGCAACACGTGAATTTCTCTCGCCGTGCTTCTTGGTCGCATTCTTCAACTATCCTGATTGTAGATGGAAGGAATGATTAGGTTATAATAAATGACCCAATCAGTTTGGGCGATAGCTCCGCCTCTCCGTCCCAAAGCGCCTTGGTAAACCGTCGGGCAATTCTGATTTCCAACTCCCATTATGTCTATACGCTTTATATCAAGTCTTCTTCCCTGCAGCATTAAGGGGCATGTCGTCCCTGGTAACAACTAGCGAACAAGCGACGGCGGCGTGTTATGCATGATTCGTCCACTAACGGAAAACCGCGCATGGGCAATTCACATCGTCTCGGTATATCGTCACTATTATATGTTAATGGAATATCCGACTTCAGACTCCTGGGTGTTGATATAATGTCATTGTACATAGAGCAATTTTGTAACTAAGCTTTTTTATTTTATTTTATGAAGCTCGCAGTGTTCTTGTCGGTTGAAAACTTGGTTTGATTCTTACATAATGACTATTGGGTCATCCTGGTACGCCCGTGATCGTGGCTATCGGAAGTTAGCTTCTCGATCTGTTTTGACCTCCTCGAAGGTTAAATAAAAATAAGCGGGGTCCTCTCGCCAAAGTGGTGGGCGGAAGTCGTGAGTGGCCAAGAATCCAATATGGCCGCCGTCGGCCAACTTGAATGAGTTACAATCGTAAGCTCACGACATCATTCCTGGCGTTTTGCGATCCATTTTAATTTCATCAATCTGTCATGTCTGATTGCAGTCCTGAAACTACTTGCTCGTCCTTTCTTCATTCTTTCTTTGCGGGTTGGCACTCTACTGTCGTTCTGTTGCGGTGCTGGCACTTCCGATTTTGCTCCACTGCAGTTGTTTATCCTTGCCAACATTGTTTGCATGTCCTCGTTGTGAAACAATGTTTTCTCCCAATTACCATCATGTGATGGTCTAAAAACGGCAACGCACTCAACGGAATAAAGCGAGCTAATTATAAACATTGGGCGTCGGATGCAGCCACGATTCTGTGTACACTAATTGCGTCAGATCCATGAATACTGCGAGCGCGCAGAAACGTGACGCCTCGCGATCACTGTCACATTTTCTTTAACAGTCAATCACGGCATTGACCAACAAAATGATTGTATGCATATTGATTTACCTGAATACAAGCCTATTTACTTACAGGCCCTGGATTCCAAAGACATCAGGATGTAGAAGGGGTGATAGCCGAAGACCCTTCCGCGTCGAAAAATTGACGTCATTAAATGTGAAGTGTGTAGCAGATGTGTTTATTACATACTCCCCTCGGAGTCATGCATCCGCCGGAGATGACCCAATCACCCAAAAGAGAATTTGAATCACGGGGACACAATGTTCAATTTGTCCACCCGAACTACCATGTTATACTCATACCTGGTCTGAGTATTTTGCCTCGAATGATACCAGTATTCATATGAGTAGGACTCATTGTTCAAGTACTGGTTTTTTATATTGACGATCAGTTATCCTTTAAGGGACAACTGCAGGATGATGATACATAGGGCTATTCAATCGCTGGATAACACACTGATGCGTCAGTTCAAACGGGAAGTTCATAGGACTTTCCGTTACGAGCTTGTCATTTGGAGTTCGTGTATCGTGAAGCATGTGTATTGCGCAAGATCGAAAGGCATACCATTCATGCAATAAAAATGATGTTATACTTGCACAACCCTGCAAACATTCTGTGTTGTCTATTGAAATTCAAACATTAATTTCACTTCGAAAAGCATTCAGTCCATGGGAGAGGATTGCTATAGGGGTTGCTATGTGTTGATGGTTACTTTGGTGAGAGAAAGACAACAGAACTTCTGCTAAATGTTGACTTATTCAACAAAATGAAACAATCAAATACATAACATAATTTCCTGTGTTGCCCATGTGTGACGTCATGCGTTATTGCGCAATTGGGAATCTCCCCAATTTCTCGGCTCAATGGCCCAAACTTTGAAGGTCAATAACTCCACATAGGAACACAATATTGAAATGGGGTTTGGACCTATGGATAGTTTTCCATTCTCCACAAAATAACCTCTGTTTATCGCAAGCCTGGCATTTTGCCGACTTTAAAACAAACGTATTGGTGTTCTAAGCGACTGCTCCCAATGGCATTTTCTCTCGGCTCAGTGATTCGATCACTCCTGCTCTCGCTATTCAGCAGTACCTTACGTTTGTGCTGTCAAGGATCTTTCAAGTGTAGAAATTCATGGCATGACCCCTGCCCCCCGCCTGAAGCGATTCCAAGTCTTTCAAATAGGACCTGCAACTCCTAGACACAGTCGCTACTCCACTAATGTTCTACATACCAAGAGTAAGAAGCTGCATACCCTGTTCCTCTCTAGAAGACAACATCGACGTCAGCGCAGAATTTGATATTGCCGAAGTTAATAACTATATTTCGTCAATATTAGTCCGTTTCTTGATACCATTATGCGAAACGACGCTCGTGATTCCTCGCCAGAGCATCGGCATAAATAACAGTTCTATGTTCCTTTCTCTAATTGTGTCTGAGGCGGGATATCGTAAGTTACTACAGCAAGCATGGAACCTGACAAGCAGCCGATTAAACGACTTCTGGCCATATCATTAACAAGTGCTCCCGTTCAGTACTAATCCATTAACTCAACTCACATCGGTGATGTTTCTGTCTATACAGGTTGTCTCCAAGCAAATTGCATATAGCTAAAGTTATCCCGTTTTTTCGGAAGGTATTCAGGTAATTGGGCGATGCGAACGAATGGTTTCATGGTTACATTTCTGGGTCAGGGGGTCAAATATCACCCAGACATGTTACATATGGACGGTTAGCCCCATGGCGTATCCAGACCGCGTCTAAATGGGGAGGATAGACTTCTTGTACCCTTGGTCAGCGGTGGCGCCACGGGTCAACCCACTTATCAACCGACCAATCAATCGATCTGGTGGGCAATATGATAAACATTGACACTACGGTAGCGTCACCATCGGTTGTCGCGGAGCTCGAGGAACCTTTTTAACCGAACGACCAGTTCTTGATTGTCAGAAATGGCAATACCATGCGTTTTTTACTAGTATGTTATAGCATATAAGGCCTATATGCTATTGCATATATGTACCTTCCAACTTATTTGTGATCGAGAGCGAAGAGCATCTACCACACTTTGTCAGGCACAGTCAATGGTTTGAGAGGGTACGGGGTGTGCACTGTGAAGGCGGAGTCCAAATCAGTTACCAGGGGAAAAAGTATGGACCATCTTCCCCTCCCCCCACCGCACAACTTTCAACACGTCTACATCATGGCATGGTATTTACGTGAGAACGTAGTCCGGAAGCCTGAACGTCGTCGATATTGTTCCACACCAGAGTAGGACCGAACTCGGCATATGATGCACTCGCACTTGTTGCACTTGTTGCACTTGTTGCACTTGTTGTGATGTGTAGTTCCGTTTCTTTGTAATTGCTTTAATTGACTTTTGCCGATATGTAACATTAGTTTTCGATATCCCGTTCTGTTTCCTATTTCCAATTGTTGTCTCGCGGGTGCGTGAGTTCTCAAAGGTGAACTTGATGCATTATGGTGAAATCTGTGATCAGTGCCACCTAGGGGCGGTGCCAGGGTTTTGGTAGAGGACTAGCTAAACAGAGCGCCACCATAGGTCGGCGCCGAGGGTAAGAGACAATGTTCAGCTTCACAAACTCTCCAGATGGCCGGAAACGGCGCTTCCCGAAAATCTATCCTGCATGTACCATATGGACCTCATCATGTCTGCAATTTCTCAATTAACGTGGAAAGTGTTTCTAGAAAATGGTAAAGGTAGCCTAATAAATATCAAGCTCATATGCGATACAAGAAACATAATAACCAACTTGCAATGTCCCCATGCATCTTCACCACGTGCACCCTACTAATTCATGCCCATTACCCTAATTTTCAAATGAACGACAATTTTACTCGGAGGTGTGTAATTTGCGTTCATTTAGCCAGATAGCGAAGCCAGTGGCGCAGTCAGGAATTTCTGACTGGGGGAGATGGGGGCCTTCCATATTTGATATGCATGAGTTCACCTAAGTAGGTGGGTTTTATGGTGCGTATTGACCCTATTGTTTTTGGCGTGAAGTCAAGGTCATTGATGGTCACGGAGAGGGCAAAATATTGAAATGCTTGTCAGCACGATATCTAAAGAATACAAGCATGCATCGACTCTGGAAAGTGGGTTGTACATACGGCGAGGATGAACACTATCGTTTTGGGCGTAAGGTTATGGTCGACCAAGGTCATGGAAGGACGACCCGGTTGTTACCGGATATCTAAAGGAAAAACATGTACCAAATTCGAATTAGGTATGTGGGTTGTAGATTTGAAAAGGACGATCCCTTTTTTGTGTTTTGGTGTGAGGTCATACAGAACAATATCTGAACAATGCATTCATGGATTAAGTTTAAATTTGTTGTTCATATAGGTCACAGATTTTTCTGTTCATACAACCACACATTTGTTCAGAGCAACCAGTTAATGGTCACAGACGGTCAAGGATCATTGGAGGAGTATAACAATCCCTTAAATTGCAGGAAATGGCACTTCTGGTTAAATGGCACTTCTGGTGCTTTTAAAGCAGTACCCACCATTCAGAAAAAATCGAATATTCTCATTATGTTATGAAAACTTTTCATTTTGAGGAAAGTCATCCGAGGATTGTGAGTCGCTCACTCACCACTGGAAGGTATATCATTGATCAGGAATGAGGCAGGTTTTCATTTAAATATACTTGAAGTTTGAACGGAACAATGCTCTATCCACATTTTTGATCGGGTGCGATCGAAGAACTCCTTGGCTGATGTGGATAGAACCACTCTCTTAATAGTGAGGATAACTAAAACTGGAGGTAATGCTCTTCTCCAACATTTTCTTTCACATGAAAGCAGCTCAAATTCAACACCAATTAAATATATAAGACATCTTCAATTACAATAGTGCACTTATTTTGACTAGTAGAGGTAAGGACACGCCTCAGTAAAAACAGCAAATCTTAGCGATAAATTCATTCACTGATTATGATATAAGGAAATTGTCGTAATTAGTAGTGAGAATGCGACAGGGGAGAAGAAATGTGCAAAAATGATTTGTTGGTCACCGGCTGGTACGGACACACATACAATATTGATCATCACAGTCGCGCGGCGTCGGCCGTTCACGGTGACTTCCTCGCAGCGTCGAATGTCTGCAGACAATGTGAATTTCAGTTCCATAAACGATTTCGTTACCCTGATCAGACATCAGAGAGTTCTGAGCTATCTGGGTGCCCGGGGTTATTCGTCGGGGAGTGGTTGTCCCGGGGGTAGTTATCCATGGGGTGTTTGACCTCGGGGGTATTTTGTCCTGGAGGTAACTGTCCGGTTGGGAATTATCCGGGTGGTATTTGTCCAGAGAGTAGTTGTCCGGGGTAGTTGTCTGGGGGTAGTTGACTCGTCACGGATCTAACTAGGCAGTGTTGACATACCAGTGAAACGTCAAATAATAAAAGCCAACGGTCATGTAACGGATTTCGATGGATTTGAACTAGCCGGGACAGGTGAAAGAAGTACAATCCCACACCCCAAATGTGGATGTTCTAGCAACGAGTTCTCGACCTTTTTCAATTCACTCTGGAAGGGTTTGAGGACTCTATGACATCATGGGGGAACCGATGTAAAAGCGCCCATAGCTTCTACACAGTAAATACTGCATTTTCCCGTCGTGATAGCAAAAAGACGAAAATAGGTATACACTTAGAAATGAATGACAATATTTTTTGACATCTTGCGAACACATGCAATTGTCAGTCTTCAGGGTCTCATCTTTTTTTTTGTTACAGGGTTTTCAGAAAACACATGTTTACGTTGACTTCACATTGCTGGAAATCCTGCGGTTATCCCCCCCCCCCCCCTCCGTTCTCACCGTTCCCACAACTAGAACAAAATACTACTGTGACCATTTTCCCAGCATTTCGTGATGGCGCCTACCTTGATTATTCTTTTCATATTATTATTCTTTTTCTTTGGCGAACTTGACTTTTTCACTCATTGGCGCGTTTTCGAACATGGCGATCATTTTGAGACCAACGTGGTTTTCGCCTCATACGACCCCATCCGGCAGCCATTTTGGTTTCTGGAAAATGATTCTTCTGCTATTTGACATTTGCAATTGCGAAGCATGGTGTGGCCTCATTATTATTATTATTATTATTAGTTCCTTATTATATTATTAATTATTTTATCATTATTATTATTATTATTTTATTATTATTATTATTATTAGTATTATTATCATCATCATCTATCATTATCACATATAGTATTATTATCTCACCAGCTGATTGTGCCTCATCAGCCCACTCTGATTTCCCAAAAAAACTGAGGGGTTTGGTTGCCATTGTGCAATAATAAAATGAAAGTACTGAAGTTTAAGTCATATTCACATAACCATTGGCCTTTATGGCTGTAGTGCAAGGGCGAACCACGCTCCCCTTGTGTTCTCGCCGCCCCGTGCTCGCCGCTCGCCATTTCCTGCTGTGAAGTGACCCACATTCTTATCATGAGCTAAAAACACAGCACCATGGTCGTATTAACTGAACTGCACTTCCGCCTAACTGCCGTTATAAGGGTCTCCATAATTTGTGTCGAGTATTTGTGCACATTAAGAAATCGACATCTCATTCAGTAATCCGACAGGTTCCATTGGACGTTACGAACATGGGATCAAGTGGTGGCGCTATGTGCTCATCCGCTATAGAAGCTGTCCAAAATACCTCGATTCTTCCGTAATTGCCTGATTGTCAGTTTGTTGTCAACTGTAGTACTCAGTTTGGAGGGATCTACATGCGAATTTCCAATGTTTGGCTGTTATACTTTAACGGAAAGTTTCAATTTTCGTTTGACCTGATTCAATTCGAGGATTTACTATCTACTAGCCCTCATTACCCTAATAACTATGACGCCAGTCGTACTCTTATACCTGTGCAGTCGTCATTTACACAGTCGCCTACCCTTGTGTAATGAACTTGCATGGTACCCATCCCACTCCATTACTGTTCCGACTTCGACTCATAGTCTTATCTGATTTAAAAGGGGAAACGTGGCCTCCCAAGTCAGAAATGTGGATAGACAAAACGAGACACGCCCGCAGGGCGTGTTAAGGCCTGCGAGTTTCTGTATTTTCAGGAGGAAAACAGCGCAAGTCGAAACAAAACTTTGTGTACCCAGTACAACTCCGTTCCTTGGCCTGTAGCAGTGCACAGTGAGAACACATCTGGAACTGCCTGTAATTTCACATGCATCGTGCTTATTGTGGCCCGGCCGTGGCCGGCCCCCAAACCTTTGTGTCGAGGTGTCCTAAAATGTTGTCATAATTTAAATTGAAAAGGTTTCTCAAAATCGAAAAGTATACTATAAAGTCGTTTTGTTCTTTGATCACCCCACACACCTCAACTTAAACATATATACGAGATAAGTAATGTCATTGCCTCCGAATATGTATGTCCTATAGTTTCGCGTTCGATATTTGATATTCAACATTCATAGCGCCACCCACGCCAACCTGAGGCATTACGCTCAAGATTCTACCGGCCGAGAAAATTGCGTAAATTACAGCTGGTCCCCTGAATTCAAGTTGTTTTTGCTCTATTCTGGGAAATATGTTCCAACATACACAAACAGTCTCTCAGGGGGTTCCCAAATGGCGGTCCCCGGGCCAAATCAGGCCGCCGCAGACGACGCAATCCATGCACACCATGAATCCAAGTTATGAACAAGTATGTTCGGTTTTCAGATAAGAGAAGGTAGGAATTTATTAACGAATCTTCATAACCGCTGGAAACTCGATGGTCGATGCATGTAATCAAAATTCACTATCATCAAACAATCAAAATCACTTTTATTAAAATAAGATTGTGCCTCACACCTATATATATATTATATAATATATAGATTTATATATATATATAAATATCATAAATATATCTATATATATATAATATATATATATATTATAAAATATATATATATAGATATATATATATATATAATATAATATATATATATATATATATATATATATATATATATTATATATATATATATATATATATATATATAATAATGTCATATATTGGTTGAAATTGTTGCTCAACTATAACATTAGCTTCACGAATATACCTTCTTTTACAATTTCGTGCACGCTGCTTGACAAATCATGGTGCCACTTGCCCACTTCACCTAAATCTAAAATCGCATGAACTACTAACTTGATTGTCTTTCAATGTGTGGTTTTTGATTGAGGCAAATAAAAATGGCCATCTGGCCCTTAACATTTGGCGGTTAAGAAACACCCAGTTGGATTTTTTTTTTTTTGCATAGCACAGCTAAAGTGAATTTCATCCTTTTTATTTGTGAAGTTTATCTATTCATTTATTTATCTATCAGATAAAACATTGATATCTGTCACTCACTATTTGGCATGGAGACCTTACTTTAATAGATTTGCTACGCTGTCGGGGACACCAAATCTGCCAATTATGCGCTGCGCGATTGTATATGCCCCAATTCGCATGAACAGACCTATAGAGAGGCTAAGGAGAAATTTATGAAAACTATGTAGGCCTAAACGTTCCATTAATTATTGAAAATGGCCATCTACTTTTAATTTATTAGTTGAGAATGGCCATTTGGAAATCATTATTTGGCATTCAACAATGCTAATTCAAAACATTTGCTCCGCTGTGCGGCAGTGTCGCTTCGCTTGGTTAGCCTTGAAATCGTAAGAAAATAGAAAATCATAATAACGCTTCAATTTTCCCATGAAATAGCCCCTGGATCACTATTTGGCATTTGAGAAGACCTATTTCGAAAATTTCTACAACTAAAGTTTCTGCTTTGAAAATTTGAGCACGGCAATCAGTGGGGTCGCGCAGCTTAGTAGATCACTACGTGAGTAGTGTCACACGATTTATTTCACACATTTCTGGCCATCTGAACCCATCATTGGAACCCCTGGTAAATTCTCTGTGATGGATAAACTAAGAGGTGTAAAAGAAAATGAATTGAGGTAGCCATGCGCCAGAAGCCTATCCAATCTGAATCATTTGGTGAAAAGAAGTGAATTGTAGCAAGAAGCCTATCAACTGAAGTCGAGAATATTTCCCGGAATAAAAAAATTGAAGTGGTGCTTTAATTCATAAGTCACGGTAGTGGAAGTTTTTGTCCTGCTATCTGACGACTTTCATTATGTTGCGCGCCAATTCTGCGCCCGCTTGATAGTCAACACCTGCTGAATGGGCCCCCCCATTTTTGTTTGCACACCCCCTGCTAGGCTGTAAATCCTCCATTGCCTCAATTCATTACACCATGGATGTAGTTCCAACAGGGCCTACAGTCCCAGCCAACACCTACATATTGAGAACGGTGATGGACATATCTTCCCACAAGATTGTGTGAGATTGTGTATCATGTAAACACAATTATCTCAGCAAGAGCTCTATGGGAATGACCGTGGAAGACTAATTGAGGTAATTAATGGAATTTAAATAACATCTAATCACAGTTCTTCAACTAACATGGCACTCTCCCTGACCACTGGCGAGCTGCACCCACCCGCCAAGTTTAAACCTGCTCGCATTACGGTTTAGAAGTTAGGAATGAATGTAACGAACAGAATGGACGAAAGAACGAATGAACCAATGACTAACGGACTGAGAGACCTGGATGCCTGTAATATGTTGTCCGCAGCTAAAAAATAAATAAATAAATAAATAAATAAAAAATAAATAAATAAATGACTCCGGTTTGCTTTGAGTCCATTTTTCTTCAGGAATAACAGCAAAACAGTCTATGCTATGATTGATAGGTGCAGGTACGGTATGCGGTTTGAGTGTAATTATCGCAGTATGGCGAGAGATGAAAGGGAGGGATTGGAGTGTATGATGAAGTATAAGGGACATAAACAACACATGTATATAGACGTTAAATTGCCTTATGAGGAATTCATTTCATAGAATTCATTTGCCATGATACGGCATCAATACCGCATTATCACACATGGTATTTTGCCGACTCGGTGTTACTTCCTTTATTTGGCGGCTATTTTGCCGCTACGGAATTTGTCTCTATTCTTTGCAATTCGATTGTAGCTTATTTCTGCACTTTTCATGTTTATATACTCGCGGGAATCCGCCTCCGAGTCTGAAAACCCCTTTTCATTTTTCGAAACAGCATTCGTCATTCGTGCTCAGGCTTCGGAGGCCCAAGCCCCCCCCCCCCCAAAAAAAAAAATGTGCTCAAGCCCCCTCCAAGCCCCCTCCGAGGGTGTTGATATTTTTATGCTGATATGCGTATTGGCATATTGAACTAACAAAGCGTCCTGCCTCCTTCCACACCCTTAGGTCTACCCAATTTCCCGCAGGTCACATTTTCTCGCGATATAACCAGGTTACGCCTACTCCACAGTGTCATGAAAGTAAATGCCGTCTCATATTCTCGTAAGGTCGAGTACATAGGCGGCTTGTACAGTAATATGCATCTGCTCTTCTTTGGGCAGGTCATAGGCGCGCCCTCCGTCAGACTCTCCTGTACTCGAATTCTGTCTGTACGGGATCCGGTGGTTGGGGCCGCCTGCCAGGACGGAGCTCTTGGTTAGCGCAGCTCGTGGTACCTCATGGAGTTAGGTGGGATGGAGAAGGCCTGGTGACTGGAAGCGGCGGGTGGACGAGGCGAGGTGACTTCCAGGCATGTGCCCCCATGAGTGAGTGACAACTGCCAAGTCGACAACCACGCTTCACCCCATTTCCGTACTGTGCGTACACAGGGTGCATAGTGTTAGTGGTTACGAAGCAGCGTTCTTTACGTCCTGCGTGCATAATTTTTATTACTAAGGAAAATCAGGACTGAAATTGGTCAAGGATCGTAGTATTGGTAAGGAATCTGGGCCTAGTTGTATTTGAGAGTTGTCAATCCACGGTAAAATTTGGGATATTGTCATCGTTTAGGTCTGTCAATCACATCACCCCTTGGTTCCATATACAGAGTTGGGCACGGTTGCCGTCTATTAAGTGACCTCCATGGTAGTGTTGTACATATATGTAAAACCTGCCACTCACTTAGTTCAGACAGATTCTATTCTGTCTTTTCAAACCCCTATAAGCCCCCCCCCCCCCCTTTCCTGAAGACTATGTCTAGAGACGCGCCTGCTGGCTCCAAGCGGCAAGTGCAACGGCTGCAATCTGGTTGACCTATTGGTGTAACAGGTTCCTGTGAGCCTAGCAGCTCGTTAAGAAATGTGCATTCGGTCAATTAAGAAGTACTGTCATATTGGCAATCTGCCACGACACGCCAACAATAATTCTATATCCCAGTACCCATGTGATATCGTATTAGTACTATTTCTTACGAACACTTTTCACTTTAATTGAGAAATTTGCAGACACAAGTTCTATATTTCAAGGCTGAAACAGCCGGATAGACACTCTGTAGTGTGGCCGGTTCCGGCATCTGAAGTTTTTTGGATCTAAAATTTCCTGTACGATCCGCGCCAACCTATGGTGGCGCTCCGCTTGGATAGTAGTCCACCAATTATCCACTCCTGTTTAGCACCCCCTAAACCCCCCCCCCCCCCCAAAAAAATGGGACTCTATAGAACCGCGCCTGTTCATGCTATCCCCTTCCTCATTTTCGAGTCAGATTTCTTGAATTCCCTTCTGTACACAATTTTATATTTCTATCCAATTGTGGCGCAAAAAATCGCAGGCTCGGCGCGCAATAACAGTAAATGTTTTGTCAATCAACACGCATATTTACAACGACCGCCGTGATTGGCTGTCGGTATTGTATAGCAACCAATTGTGTCCATTGTTTGATTGGAGATTAGAATAGGGATTAGATTCACGTATAACCAATGCGGAAATAGCTTTTAGAATCTGGATTTGGACCCTCAAGCATTTTTCTTTACATTAGGCTAGTGCAGTTTCGTAATTCTGCATGGGACTAAAATATATAAATAGCGTCCTGGATAGACAGCTGAAGGTGCGGACATACGAGGAGAAAGCACCCATCCCCCCTTCTTAGCCCTCCTTAGAGAATAGTAGGCAGAAATTGATCACAATTTCGACCAAAAATGCGAAATTCAGGAAAAGAGAGGCGAAGGTAATTTTTCAAATCAAATATCACAGAATTGTGCAAAAGTTGTGGCGCGATTTCGCACGCCATATCCTTTGGTGTATTTTACCTACCTGTCATCTGAGAACTCAATTAAATTCGAGAACTTTATGATATTCGGGCGATCTTTTTTTTTTTTTTTTTTTTTTAGATTTACGTCGGAAGAAACGGGAGGAGCGTGGCAAAAAAAATCTATATCCTGTGTCATCTAGAATGAACTAACTGGAGGATCTTGATGGTCCCAAAAAAGTGAGATTTCGTTCAGCTCCCAACGGAGGGCACTCATACTGCCCTTGTGCTCAGCACATTTTAGCAGAAAACATCACAAGATTCAGAGCAGCAAATCCTATCTAAGGACATGTGAAATGCACAATTATTTTGGGAACGATGTGAGGGTTTTTAACGAGTGCTAAAATACGCTAGATTGCATCAAGTCCAACCTGTAAATGTGAACATTTTCCAAAGAGGGGAGAGCGGGATTTGGCGGTAATAGGCGTACGAGAGGGGGTGGGTGGGGGTCGGGGGAAGACTGCCGCAACATTTTTCTGAGATGAAGAATCCGGGCAGGGGAGGGGGGGGGGGTGGACAAAAAATCGTGATAAGTTTGGGCAGCGAAAGGGCCAAAAGTAAAAAACAAAATGGCCGAATCTTCGAATCGCATGCTGACTGGCCCAAATTTATGATGAAATGCCCGAAAAAACATGCAAAAAAATTCGGGCGAAAATTGTCGGCCCCCTAAATTGGAATGGTCCGTATGCCTATGTTGGCGGTGAGAATTCACTAACTCCCAAAGAAGAGCCTACTTACTGCAAAATTATCTCTGGGACAGAGTGAGTGTTCAGGAGTGTCATAATGCATCGGATTGCCTCTAAGGCCTCCTGAAATGCAACAATTTTCCAAAGTGGGAGGTGGGGGATTCGGCAGTCCTCTGAAAAGTGAGATTTACACTTACTGATCTTACTGTCCTTGATTTCATTTGGCAAAGAAGAGCACAAGATGTAGAGCAGCAAATCGCATCTATAAGGACATGTGAAAATGCGAAATTATTTCTGGAATGAAGTGGGATGAAGTGAGTGCTTTGGGTACACCCCTCCCCATAGACCCCTCCCCCAGATCATCAAACTACAGCCCCCCCCCCCGCTTAAAAGTACGTTCCCACGCCACTGAGCATTTCGCATCGGCACACCACAGGCACATTCGCCGCACGAAAATATTGGATTCCATAGATCCGGATGTGGTCTGCGGAGTGAATGTGAAAATCATATTTAGGCCAGAGAGGTGGACTCGATAATTACGAAGAAAAGAAATTAAACTGTACAACAACGTAAAAGAGCGGTAACTATCTGCACCACATGACTAAGTTTAGTTTAGCTTAGTTTAGTTTAGTGAGGAAGGGTCAGGAAGGACATAGTCCTCATAAACGACCCTGAAACCACAACCCAAGAAGTGCAAACGAGCCCAGAAGCTACATAATTCGCCCACGATTTAACTTAGACTAAGGACGTAAATTGCTTTATCAGGGAGATATCCCATTGAATCAATTGCCGTGATGCGGCTGTGTTTGCCGTGATGCGGCTGTATTGTCGTGATGCGGCTGTATTGTCGTGATGCGGCTGTATTGCCGTGATGCGGCTGTATTTGCCGTGATGTGGCATTATTTTGCCGTGATGCGGCTGTGTTTGCCGTGATGCGGCTGTATTGCCGTGATGAGGCTGTATTTGCCGTGATGCGGCTGTGTTTGCGTGATGCGGCTGTATTTGCCGTGATGCGGCTGTGTTTGCCGTGATGCGGCTGTATTGCCGTGATGCGGCTTATTTGCCGTGATGCGGCTGTTTTGTCGTGATGCAGCTGTATTTGCCGTGATGCGGCTGTATTGGTCGTGATGCGGCTGTATTGGTCGTGATGCGGCTGTATTTGCCGTGATGCGGCTGTATTTGCCGTGATGAGGCTGTATTTGCCGTGATGAGGCTGTATTTGCCGTGATGCGGCTGTGTTTGCCGTGATGCGGCTGTATTTGCGTGATGCGGCTGTGTTTGCGTGATGCGGCTGTATCGCCGAATTCGAACACATATTCAATTTGCCTACTCAGTGTTCGTTCCATTTTCATAGGATGATTTTTTTCTTGACTTTTAAGAAGTTGTGCCCATCACTGTAAACCAACTGCTTCTCATTCAGGCACGTTTCATGTTCGTACCCGCATAAATCCGCCATTTATGGTGTCCAGCCACATACGACATCCGGCCCTAGGCTGGGATCCATTGGGAACGAATGTAGTGTGCAGTTAATATGTCAAAACTGCAGTTTTGCACGAAGAGAATTATTCTTTAGAAGGGATTAAACCGTAAAACTATGCAACGAGGACAATAGGGGCTGTTTCCCCTTCACGATTTTGAAGGTGAATTGCGCCAACCCATCCAGGAAAATGCATAAAAAAATCCAAAAGTTGGAATTTTAAAAGAAACTTCATTGAAAGCATAACGAGTCATGTTGCGCATGTGAACTCGAAGAGGGTGATTCTTGACATACTTATCATCAGCACTCTGAGAAAATATCGCGCTACGCACGAATAGGGGTCTGTTTTGTTTGCGGTGTCTGCAAAATTATAGCTGCCAGCAGTATAGCGGATTACAGAGGGGGAGGGGGGTCCGGGCCCCCTTTCGGTTCAGAGCTTCGGAACACTAATGCATTCTACCAATGATGTGGATCCAGATATGGCTTCTGGGGAGTCGGACCCCCCTCCCCGCAATGTGATGTCATCTGTGCCGAATGTACCCTCTACATAAGACGTGATACTCTACAAGTGTAAATGACCTAAATTGCTTTGCGCGCTCGCGAGCGCTTAGGCTCTCTGTGGCAATGTTATGTGGGTTCACTTGTACTATATGCAGGCTCGACACACAGAGGAGGCAGGGCAGGCATTGCTTCTATGGAATTCTATCCAAATTAAAATTGTTCAAATAACGTTTTGTATGGGGTGGAGTGAGGTATTACACAATCCTGGGATGAAGTATATTGTGATACATTATCGTCGCATATAGGACATCTTCCGTGTGAACATCCGAAAATTTGGCGTGCTTCGCGCGCGTTGCCAGCTCTCGATAACTTATTGTACATCCTCCTCATACTGCAAAGGTCCCACGAGCAAACATGTGAGTAAACATGCATCCATCATTTGCTATGAAGCCTGCGGTATCTTCATTCACCTCAAAGCTTACACATAGGCCTCTCCTACATCTCAGAAGAGCCATGATTGAATCTCTCTCTTGAGTTTTTCTTTATCTTATTGTTAAAGGGTTAATACCTAATAGAATAAACAATAGACGTGGGGGGGGGGGGGAGCATATCCCCTGGCAAGCTTCCGTGAAAATCGTTGTATAGTTGAGGAAACATGCATGATGCATCCCCCCATGATAGCCGCTCATGCATGCACCCCATCGGAAGGCCTCCTCCTTCCCGTCATGGTTATATTGAAAAAAAAATGCAAGTTCTGACAGAGGGGGGGGTGAGGTTGGATCTTCGATCAGCCACTCATGCGCGGATCCAGTTTTGAAGAAAATAAAAAAATTTTTTTAATTTTTTTAATTTTTTTCAATAAAGTGAATGAAAATGATATAGACGTCATAGGGGGTGGGGGGGGTGGGGGTGGGGGTGGGGTGAGGTGAAAAAGTTGGACTACCACTTTTCGCTGGAGCCGAGTTGGACCCCTCCCTTTCCTGGATACGCCCCTGCTGCGCAAAAGATGAAACTGTCCAAATTAATATATTAGTACAATCCACGACCCAAAAATTCCAACTTTGTACAGAGTTGCATATGTTTGCAGAACGCAGTGCACTGAGTGCCGTTGGCGTTGGGTTGATCGGGGAAGTGATTCCAATTACTGTGGTTACCCCCACTCCATGGTTTATCACGAACATAAAGAAGTGAGTTAGTTAGGTAGGCAGGCGGAGAGCATACAAGAAGAGTAAAATATCGACAAACGAATGGGCGGAAAACTGGACTATTTGCAGGATCGGATCTAGTCAACAGGCGCACCCCCATATTCCCCATTGGCCATCATGAAAAGTAGAAGAATAAAAAATATCGTTCACAATAGGCGTCGAAATTGGATATATAGCACCATTTTGCATCTCGGCCCTTCTTCGGAAGCAATTTTTTCGGGAGGGGAGGGGTACACCCCCAGAACGGCGACCACTCAGGCTCATGAAGAATCCTGGTACTCACTTGTAGTTGAACAGAGAAAAAGATTTGAATCGTCGGAAGCGTTGCTGCCACGAATACCTGGATTTTACCACAACAGGCCTGATTTTTTTTTTTTGCGCCCTTCGCCGCAGTAGCTTCTCCGTTCCGCATCAGCTACAGGCATAGATTCAAGATCGGGGGCAATTGACTAGTCTATAAGCATACAACATGAACATGGCTCCAGCGGAACTAATTTTAACGTCGTAGAAGGCTAAAGGGGCACTGTTCTTCTCATACTGCCATTACATATATGGACGGTAGCCAACATGGTGATACTCAGGAACATGCCTCTTCGGCGGGCAAGAAATGAGGGAAAATAAAATAAAATTCTTGGGATAAAAATTACCGGATCCTAATAATCGATATGGAACAGCCTCAAATGGCTCAGGAAGTGCCATTTCCTGGTATCTAGGGAAATGCCTCCACATTTTGGCGTGCCTTCCGTGCTAACAAATGGTGGCGCTCCGCTCAGATAGTGGGTCACATCCCCTTCCACGAAATTATCACGCCCCCTCCCCCACTGCAATAAACTGGTTGCCCCATTGTGCGTTCTAACTGTTTATATTTTGGCGCCCACTTGGGAACCCCCTCCCCCTTCCTCAGTGCTGGTCTAGATCCGCCCTTGCTTGAACTGGTTACGAAGGTAATAGAAGTGTGTTATTTATCTCTGCAACTGCAAACCTTCCTTGTAGGTAATTAAATAAAGGGGCATTGTGCCTGGTAGGAAAACGGTGAACAAGCAACAGGTCTTTTGCATGAGTCACGACGGAAATCCGCCGCAGTGCAATTCAGTGTCATTACGGTATATCGTCACTTAAATATTTCAATGGAATAGTCTCGATATACCGACGAACGATATTTTGATGTGATATAATGCAATGGAATAGTCTCGATATACCGACGAACGATATTTTGATTGCGTCCAATGTTCGCTGGGTGTTGCGACAAAACATATTTCCTGTCCGAATGCGAATAACACAAGAACGGGATGATTACGAATCCCTAAATTTGGGATTTACGGTTACAAAATAGGCTATGATCATCTATGTAAATTTCAGAGCAATCTGCTGCCATCTCGAGTGTTAGTTTAAACTCCCACTGGCGATCAGCACCGTCTATTACTTGCTGGGTGTTCAATAGTCGCAATCTCTGATATAGTGCTCACAAGTATTTACTTAAACTGGTACCAAAACAAAGAGCAAAAACAGGGGGGGGGGGGCTTCCCTCTTCATATACTTCAATCCACACACCAAATTTGAACTTCATGGACCTTTGCGTTCTGGAGATATCGTGCCCGCAAGGAAAAGGCCACATACATACATACATACTACATACATACATACATACATACATACATACATACATACATACATACATACTACATACATACATAATACATACATACATACATACATACATACATACATACATACATACATACGCACGCCAGCGTGACTGCTCAGATTCCTTTTGCCATCGGCAAGAAATAAAAACGGTCAACATGGGGTGAAATATAAATCAGGGTTCAATACAATAAAGGAACATAGGCCCATTCTACCAGTACGGTCACGCAAGGTCCATATGTCCACGGAGGCTAATTTTCACAGAGACCGATACGTCTTAATCAAGGCAAACAAATGTGGAAATTTGGGTAGAAAAAGAGTGCAGTGCAAAATAGTCCAAAGGTGGAGAGAAGTAGTCCGAATTCTTCACCGGGCTGCCTAATTTCGAACCAATGCTCAATAATAAAGTGCCCGCCGCCCATGGGTAGATCTTGCCTAATGCGAAATGACTAGCACCTTCCCCCGGGGGGAAATGCTCAAAGTGCAGATCATATATTACTCTGATCATGAGAACAAGGTTCGCACATTCTGTGAGTAAGCTGCCCCGCTGCGGATTGTACTTCAGGCTTCTCCCATGTACTCACTTATCGCCTATTTAGGGTGGAGCAATAGAGAATACGGTGTATTGCTCAAGGGCACACTCTGAGAAGCTGATCGGTGGTCAGCTGATTCGAACCCTCAATCAATCGATCTGTAAGCCGGAGATCCACCTATTGAGCTCACCAATCCATATTATCCACCTACATATGCACTACGGTGAAATTTGAACATTTCTTGCAATTCAGGCAAGAAATTGGCGATAACGTTCAGTCGCTTGCGGTCATTTCATGACACAGGCTTTCGAATATGATTTTACAAGTTAGTAAAACTTACCATATAACTATCCTTACAATATAATCCTTCCTTCTGGATTGTTCGGATATAACCCGAGGCGAAAATGAGCAAGATAACAATTTTAGCAAGACGGCCCGATGCCATTGTTCGAATTTCAAACAACGCACAGAAAACTGCAATCAAAAGTGGGACGTGCTCCAAGCCGGTGCATATAGAAAAGTATGGCGTTAAGGCACCTCAGGCATAAAAGTGAACAAAGTCCTGGTTATACGTTCATATCCATTGGCTGATAACAAACCGACTGATACTCTGCTCATTCTGAAGAAAACCACTATAATCTGTTTCCGGGGGCGAAAACCCGTTCAAGCCGCGATGCGTGCCTCGCACTCTCTCTGTCAAAAAGATCCTTCACATCTACCGTTGACAATAACTTCTGACGGATGTGGAGGCGCTCTCCTAAAAACGGACTGTCGCGAATTGTTGCGTCAATCAGGATTCTATGAATAATTATATTCGCGCGATAAACTAGAAGTGCAGTCCGGGATATTATGGTTTTGGATGGTGTAGCCGCTGACATCGCCATCGTCGTCTCACCCCCGCAGGAAATTTCAGGCGTTGGAGCAATAACTTGCAATTGAGAAATATCGGATGGGTTCGAAAGTGGTCATTGCCACATTTCCACCGTCCCCTTCTTTGCTCTATTCCCACGACAGTTCAAAGTTTTAAGAATTAGGACGAAACTGGTGGAGTAGGGCCCATCACCTTCAACCAACCATGTCAAATATCATCGTTCGCGGACATTGTAGTTACGGATCGTAACTACTAACCACGAACTTTTTTCTGGTAATTGTCTTGAGCATCTTAGCAAGCCGGATGGTGGTCCATCTAGATAGAAATGACATCTTGGCAACCCCCAACAAGATTATTTTCGTATAAAGGTGGCACATGCGCATCAACTTTCCCGATGACTTACACACTAATTGGGTCCGTTCTCAGCATTCAGTCCTCCAGAAGTTCTACCTATCGCCTTACCCTGCTGTGAAGCAAGGAGTCTACCCATTCCAACGATGTGCAATTCGAGGTACCATGACTGTGTAGATTTTGAGCTAGTAGGGGGTCTATTTTTGATATGGTATTTTCGACTCAATTTTCCGACGGACACTCCACGAGGGCCTATTTTAGTCCATGAACTTTTGAAACCGCCAAAAAAAGACCAATTTCAATAAATTTTCAGCGTTTGTACTTCTAATAACCCCCTTCTAGATACAGTCGAAAATAAATCCGCATTTTCTTCCCACAAAGCAGCAGATGTACCCCCAAAAAAATCTTATGAACTAATTTTCGATATGAATGATAACCTTCTCGGCGGATGAATCTTCAAGCTAATATGTGTGTGCCACCTAAACGCAGAAGCGCATCAGTCGCCGGGTCACTCAGCCTCTGCCCCTTGTAAGATATGCTACCTCTGTTATAGCTGTTCGCTGATGGATGCCATTCTGTTCTCAAATTCATTTGATGGGGCCTCCCATGAACATTCGAGATACAACTCAAACTATATGGTCCCCGAGGCAACCATATCAATAGGACCAGCTCTTCTTTCGGGGATTGTACTCAGAGAACTGTCATTGATCATGCGTTTTCTGGTGAAAACACGGTTAGTTTTGGGGTTCCACGGGGGACTGTACTAGGCCCTATATTTTCCATGTTCTACATAAATAACTTTCCGGACTCTTCGTTAACATATGTCAAACCTGGTCGAATTGTCCAGAACTCGAATCGAATGGGCACCTGGAAGAAGAAAAGAATCAAACATATGAATAAAAATAATTTCTGTTCATTTTCGGTTACATTTTCAGAGCGCAGGTGTGTAACTGGTCGCTTTGATAGTATTAAAGACATGACTTCTCGAAATTGGCAGACGCAACTACACCAACTTCTAATCCTAATACTTTGGGATTCCCAATACACTATTTATGTGTACCCCCCACATTACGGTACCTGCCGAGAGGCATTGCCTTATTCCGTGAACCGGGTGAAAGGTTCACAGCTGACAAGAACTTGCAGTATCCAGCTCTGTAACTCTTGTCGGACCTATGCAGGCGCTTCTGTGGAACAGGAACTGAAAAAATATATTGGACACTCGTTCACTTGGCTGAACAACCGTTTCTTTCAACCTATGGCGCACTTACAAGTAGGACTTTGTAAAACGGCTTTACCTTTTCCTATTGTTGAAGCCTAACGTTCAAAGGCCAGAAACAACAATCATACACACACGTTGACTGCCGTTCACAATATGAAATTGCTTTCGCAAGAAGAGTGGCTTCCTACATAATAAGTCATCGGAGCTGCGGATATTTATGAAACTTTGATCCGCGTGTTTGAATGCGTTGAAGAGACTTCGAATTTTGTATGTTCCATTTCTTACATCATGACAGTCGATACCCCATACCATATGTCAGCAGATGCGAGTGTACCGATAAGGCACAATCAGCTATTGCAAAATTTTGCCTTGTGACATCAGGGGGGGGGGGGGGGGAGGGGGACCATATGTCCACATGATCTCCTCTAATACTAAGTTAATGTAAAACATGTACTCATGAGAATTTTGTACCGAACAAACCATAGATGGAATCAAAATAAAAACCTACAGAATCGTTCACAAAATATTGGAGAATGACCTCATTATTTCTAAGTGAGTGCCCAAAGTACCGTATTGTGGTGGGAATTTGATAGGTTCACCCATTTATACAGGTCTATTCTATTTGCTCCTGTCCTCTCGAATGATTTAATGGGATCACACAAACTGGTCAAGCACATACTATAGCTGTACATTAATGAAACAGACATGACGTGCGATGCATTACCATAGGAACGAAAAGTCATAAATGTGGTGGGACCGTGGGACGGAATGATAAAATTCATGTAAATGAGCATGCCCCACATCCCCATAATTATTATCAAAATTTGAATAGTTGATGGTGTTTCCCTTCACTGATAATGGGTCTGACCAGACTCCATTATTTAGTTTAGTTTAGTTTAGTTTAGTGAATAAGGGTCAGGAAGGAACATAAATCCTCATAAACGACCCCGGAGCCACAACATCCAGGAAAGAAAAATGAACCAAACCACTGAATAATTCGCCCCTCCCCCCAGTGAGTCTGAAAAAGATAAAGCAAGGACTGTTCTGAACGCATTCAAACTCTTAGAAGCGAAAAAACATTTTCAGTAAGACAATTCCACTCATTGATCACTCTCTGCGAGAAGAAATATTTACGAATGTCCATCTGCAGCGCTTGCCACGAAGCTGAGACAGTGGCCTCTATTCGCAGTAACATTGGAAAATTCAAAGTAGTGGAAAAAAACAGGCCATCGAGTCCATGCAATTTTGTAAAACCTGGATAAGTCACCCCGAATTCGCCTCAGCTGCATTGAAATTAGACCGAGACGCCTTAATCTTAATCTCTCCTCGTAGGATAATTTTTTCGGACAGTGAATCATTCTAGTTGCCCTACGCTGAACGTTTTCAATTACATGCTTGTCTTTTGCAAAGTTAGGGATTCCACACTTGCTCAGAATATAGTGGGGTCTCACCAGTTGCTTGAATAGCCTGACAAAAATATCATTATCAAGGAAACTGAAGTGACGTCTAATCAAGCCAAGAATCCAATTACCTCTTCTAGCAGCTTCGGCACACTGCTTGGAAGGTTTCAAGAAGAATCAAAACAATCCCCCAGATCTTTTTCTGAAATCACCTCCTGAATATTGTGGCCATTTAAATTGAAGGAAGCGTTGCGATTGTGAAAAACCAAAGGAATAACTTTGCACTGTCAACATTGAAAACATTGCCCGTGGAGACCATTTGGAAATAATATCCAAATCCCTTTGAACAATTGCAGCATACATTCATTCGAACCGACCCTCCCGCTACAATTAGTATCGTCTGGACTTCTAACCCTGGATAAACAGAATCTTCAAGATCGCTAAATATACGCCAAAAAGAGTAACGGCCCGAGAACCGCTCCCTGGGAACACCATAGTGACCTTTTGCCAAGAAGACGACCGCCCATTAATGACAACTCGTTTTCCCTATTATGAAGCCACTCACGAATCCCTTAAGGACATTCCCATCAAAGCCAAAGCTCCAAATTGAGCAAGAGACGCCATGAGGAACCTTGTCAAAAGCTTCTGAAAGTCCAGGGGAAATATATCAACAGCTATGCCGTTTTCAACAGAAAGGTAACATCTCCATAAATTCCAAGAGATTAGTCAAACACGAAACGATTTTTCCTAAACCCATGCTGAAGAATCCTAATCAGGACTATGCTCATTGAAATCATTAACATTGATCCCGAATGATTAATTCCATTACCTTGCAGACACACTAGTAAGACTGACTGGCCTGTAATACAAGGAAGAGACCGCTTAACCTTTTTGAAAAATAGGAGAAACATTTGCTCTCCTACAATCATCCGGAATAACTTCTTGTAGAGTCTTATAGAAAATAATAGCTACGGGAACAGACCACTCGTCGGCAAAAGGGAATTTAATAGAAAGGATAACTCGTCAGGACCAGGAGCTTATCACTTTTGAGCTTCAGTAGTTTCTCCTTTATCACCCCAGGCGAACACACCATATTACAAAAATTAGGCGGAGAAACCACGACAAATAGGTCACCAAAATTATCAAGTGTCTCATGAGGAAAAAAAGCCGAGAAATATTTATTAAGAACGCAAGCCATCTCCTGGCTATCGCTGATTGTACTACCAGTCGGATTTTTCAAAAGGGACAAATGCTGTCCGGGACTTCTGCTTCTCCCTCACAAAGAGGAAAAATGCACGAGGATTTTCCTTGATATTAGTGGCAATCTGCCTCTCCAAATTAGTTAGCCCCAGAAATAAAAGCTGGACAAGCTTTTGCTGAACTTGAAATGCTCTAGATCCAGACCGGACCCAGAAGAAGATAAAGTCGCCATAAGGGTCGCTTACGTTGATGGCCAGAAAAACTTCCTTTCTCCAAAGAAGGGACCTCTTGTCTATGCGACGCTTCCTCCAAGGAACGTAAACTTCAATTAACTCGTTAACTTTACAATGAAAACCCATTCAAAGAGTAAACAGTTCGTACTATCAACAATTTATGCCAATCTCTTTGCTAAAAAACCTGGAAAACCAAAAAAAAAAAAAAAAAAAAAAAAACGGCATCCACATCGGCCTTCGAGAAACACGGAACAAGTCTACACCTCTGTGGGATATGAAAGAACAAGAGTAAAAATTCGTGATCACTGCACCGAGCTTACCAAGCTTTCTACATTTATCTAACAGATCGGATTAACTGATCACCAATAAATCCAAAATATTATGCTTCTGGTAGGAAAATGTAATGCGGGAAAGGGAACAATCCGGGCGTGACATTGAAAAAGCCAAATCCATAACTGCCACTAGTACCATTAGACCAAGAAATAACGAAAAAACAAATCTGGATAATTGAAGCACCCATAATAATTGTACTCTTCCCAGAAAAACTAGTAAAGCATGTCGGAAAGTAAAGAGGTCGTGTTTCAGAGCTATTTGGAGAACGGTACACAACGCCAACTAATAAAGAACTGGGAATACTAGACTGAGTTAGACGGATTTCACACCAAACAGAGTTGACAAAACTACACCAATATCGGCCTTCTCAAAACATTCAAGTCAGACCTCAATACAACAAAACTCCACCACCAATGCGACGGAGGTATCATCATATATTGCCTATAAACAACATAACCAGTGAAAGGTGAAACCTCGGCTGTAGAAATACCACTGTTCAACCACGCTCTGTAATACCAATGACGTAAGGCTTGCGTTCCGGGACTACTAAAATCGGCATATCAAATTGTTCTTGATACTTTGAACATTAGCACGAGAAAATGACAGCTGGCTAACATATCATCGCTACTGTTGACCTCGCCAGACCACCCACTGCGATACTTACTATTTACAACCCCGCCAGTAAGCATACGAAACTGAAACCTCGCCCAAATGTAGTTAACAACCTTCCACGCAGAAATGGGACCAAATTCAATATAAACGGAGACCCCGACACCATTAAGGTGAAGACCCTCTTAGCAAAAAGATCCCTCCTTCCCCAGGAAACACGAAACAGTCCAAAAAACTGAACGCCTACCCAGCGCACTCTAAATTTAACCACCTATTGAGAACCGCTATACGTCTACCTGCAAGGCGGCCCGTCAAACATAGCGAAAAAATATTTAGAATAGACCTGTATAAATGGGTAAACCTATCAAATTCCCACAACAATACGGTATTTGGATTTGGTCCTTCGATGTTGTTATCCAACGTAACGATGTTGACTCCTAAGATCAGGTGGTTGAAAAATACGGAAGCCCAAAAAAAAAACACTGTTCAAGAGAAGAGACGAAACTAGCGTTGTGATCCACTTGTCCGTTTGGCAGACTTTGAAATAATTCTCCCTTTTTTGGGAGGATGGGAGGGGGGGGGGCACTTTGTGATACTGTAGGAACTAACAGTAATCACTCCATTTAGTTCTAGATCACGAACCAAATTTTGCCTCTGTTAATAGTAACCGAAAGCTGTGCAGCCTGTCTTTGAAGTAGTTTTGACTTTTGGTAGCTACTATAAAATGAATACAGAGGTGTTGTAATGATTTTTTTGTAACGATATCAATGTCTGTGATATTTGTCCTTGAACAGCTGTAAAATGAATGAACTTTGATGTGCATTAACCTTGAAGTAAATTGCCCCCATGATGTACACGCAGTCCTAAAATTCGAACAACACCAGGACTGTAACTGGAAGTTGCCACAGGAACTTTGATGACATGGCGGTTCCAAAATTTCAACACTGTCACTGTAAGTTATTACCAAGAATTTTCAATTTTTTTCAAAATTACCTCGATATACCTTTGATGACACAATAGTTTTCATGGAAAATGTTATCCTCGATTGGATGCATCAAGCCCTATAGCATTAAGTATTCCAATGCACACACCCCACGCTATTGCAAGAAATGAAAACCGGAGGTCAAATTGAGGTCAAAAGTCACACATATGCTGGTCAACCCCATCGACTGGATCACATGGCGCACCTCCCAACCTTGGCAGACATGTTGGTTTCCATGTTATAGCCAGAATTTTTTTCTGACCCAGAATTGACCTTTGTGGCCTTAATGACGTTATAGTTATTTATGGAAAATTTTATTCTCCATGATGAATTCAGGAACTCTCACTGGAATTTATTGCAGGAACACATACTACAGTATTTGACAGTTTCATGTGATGAATCGAATGTGAGTGACCTTTGATGACATGTCAGGTTTTTAGGGGTAATATTCCTCTCTATGATGTACAGTGTACCCCCAGTCCTTAATTTTCAACAGTGCCAAGCGCATGACTATTATATTCGAATATGCTCCCTCACACCATTAGCAACTAGTGACAAAAGATCAACCATATGAGACCAATGGGAGTTTTGGAATATTTCTGATTTTGGCCTCTAATCAACTTTTGCTGGAGCAGTCAAAGGGTGGGAAAGCTCCCAGGGTTTGTGACATACATCCAGAGATTCTCTGGGCTAGTGGCCAGGCTGCTCTCGAATTGTTTCGGGCCTCATTGCTCTGTTTGGAGCACTGGTGCATGTCTTCCCAACTGACTGGGAAAGGAGACTTAAAGTACAATGAATCTTGCAAGTAGGGTGATACTCGGGACGCAAGTACTGTAGAGGCAAAGTCTTTGCTAGGATCATCCTGAATGTGATCCATTGTCAGCTGCTGTCGCATCAGCATTCTGAGCAGCTGGGTTTCACTCCAAAGAAGTCCGCTGTGGATCGCAACTTGGCTCTCTGGGTTTTGTCTGAGTGGATCCTTGAATTGTGTACGAGCTTTCTTGTGGCCTGTATCGATTTCACAAGGCCTTTTGACCTCTGTGTGTAGCGTGGTTGGCCAACCTCACCTGGTACACCTGATATCCTCTCTAATCTCTAGAAGTGAGAGCGCTATGATGTGTGCTTCTTCACCATTGTCACAGATGTGAGATGTTGTCAGCTGCTTGCATCATCGTCTGAGCAGTCGGGTTTTGCTCCCAAGAAGTCTACTGTGGATCACATCTTGGCTCTCTGTGTCCTCTCTGAGCGGATGCAGGGATTCGATAATGGCTTTCTTGTGGCCTGTAAGAATTTCTGCGGGGCCTTCGACTCTATGTTTAGAGGCGCTATGGAGAATTATCGAACAGCGGGTGTGCGCCAACCCGTCTTGTGCACCTGATATCCTATAAGTGACCTTTGTGACCTTGATAGGCACCAAAAATAAGGGTTATCTACGCTGCGTGACGGACCATACAGGCTGAATCTGAACTTAATTCACGCTTGCGTCCGTCCTTCAGGTACAATGCTGACAAGGAGTCACATACACACAGACAAATGGACCCACCACAGGAACAACCCCGCCAAAAAAAAACACACACATACATGCATTACTGCATAATTCCCCTTTGCCGTTAGCAAGGCCAAAAAAAAAGTGCCCTCCTCAAGTAGACTTCCAAAAGTCCGTTCTGCTGGGAACCTGTCTTGAGTATTGCTTATTACCTTCAGTTTTTTACCGAGATGCCATTTTTTAAGTTTTTACCATACATTTCATTGCCCTATTTGAAATGTAAAACTTCTGTAACACCTAAGGCACCTTGAAGGCTGGCTGACGAGACCAATGGTTGGCCGCTTAATCTCCATATTTGTCATTCAACATATCAATTTGGTGTTGATCAAGTGACCCGAATGACCTTTTGTGACATGGATTTTTTGTGAGGAAGAGATTGTTCCTCTCCATGGTGTACCCCTGTCTGGAAATTGTCACAATGCCAAGAACAAATACCGACTGTCAGGCGGGGAGACTGTTCTACAATGTCTGTTTCTGCTGGAGAATGGTGATATAATTTGCCCATTCATCCCATGGTTTTGAAGAGATTCTATTTCAAAATATCGTTTTTCAAGAACCACCCATGTCGTGATAACCCGATGCTCCGCCCCATCCTCGCGATGAATGTGAACATATAGGGATAGTCGATTTTAGGAGGGTGTCACGTGTTAAATGCAGTGCGCATTGAAGAGTTTTCGACTTTGAGGTGAGATGACCTTTAATGATAAGGACCCTGAAGTCATAAGGATTTGTGATACGTATGCCTTTCGCGCTATTTTCAAGTGAGAAAGAGTTCCTTTTTTTCTCTCGCACACACTTTGAATTTCCTGTGACGCTCTTTCCATCTCTGAGAAATGCGAATTGAATTTGTTATTTAAGAACAAAGAATTTGAGCCTTGGAACCAATGCAGCGAAATTTGGAGGGCGGCCGTAGGTCAAAACGTGATAGATTTAAAAATTTCCGGTAATAATTAAGACACGGAGCCGAACTGCATAAAAAATCCTAAAAAACTAATAAAAAAAAAAGGACATCAGGTTCGGCGGGGCTCTCGATCCCGAGGACGCGAACGTCAGTGCTCGAGAAGTGTAGCCACTACACTACGAATCGCTGCAGTCATTTTATTGGTCAAGTTGGTAACCTATTAAGCAACAGTCGTACTAGCCTGTTGAAATAGGCGTTTGATTTTCACCTTGTATCACCTCATTTATCATATGTGGTAAAGGACAGGATGGACCCTTGAACCAATCGGTGATTTGCCTAAACAAACGCTGTGAGGTGTCGACTTGACTTCGTGCTCAGCGCTGTCGCGCTGAATCATGATGGGCGGTACTTGTGGCGGCGCGACGTCAACGTTGATTGCGCAATCGGACATCTCTCTTTCACTAAATTACGGGAAACGGCCAATGTATGATGGAAAATTAATTTATTGGTCTGCTTGGAATTGTTTAGACAACTCAACAGGGTTTGGCTAACGTTAGAGGATATCGTTTTATTTGCCCATTTGAAGGATCATATTTTTTGAAGTCTGCGGCGATCCAAACAGCCGCAATACGCCTGCGCATAGCCGAAAACAGTGGCTTCGGGCAATTTTAGGCTTCAAATGCATCATTCTTCGATTAACTTCTTCATTTGGGGTTGTAAATGTTGGTTTGAAAACATATTGTAACGACGGGCTGTAGAATTAAATTGTACAAGCCTACAAAAAATTCACAGGCCGAGTAAAAAAATAGCAAGCGATTTCATCGCTAGTAAAAACAAATCAGAGTGCAGAGTGGTGCAGTTAAAACAGGTATGGCCTCCGCTCCGGTTATTAGATTTACTCATGGGCAAAGGAAAACTGGAAGTTATATAAAATCTACGTCGCTTTGCCCAAAACGTTGGTCATGTGGAGCAAGAAAGGGACCAAAAAATAATTCTTGAATCAAATGTATTTTACATCTTCAGTGAAATGGCAATCTTTCATCACGTCAAGGAATTTACTTGTGGAGATAAAGACAAACATTTACACATTGCAGGATGAATCGCCAAAGCGACTGCGTTACAGAAATGTAACCATCGCACTTAACGCCTACAATACAGCGATTTATCGCTCGTACAAAGGAACGTTTGTATTTCCACTAATAAAACCAGTTTTTGTTTGTTCACTCACATTACAAAAAAATGAGGTTTACTGGTGGGAAAGTACTGTACTTATCATGCGTATAAGCTTTCACTATTAAAATGATTTTGTTTGTTTTACAAACTCACTACACAAAAAATGGTTCACTTGGAAAGCATTGTACTTACTGAACATTAACCTCCATAATATGTAATGCGAAAATTGTATTTCCACTGTTGTAATGATTTTGTTTTGTTTACCCTAACTCAAAATGTAGGTGTTACTGTTGAAAAGTACTGTATTAATCGACATTAACCTTATACTCTAAATAGGCTCTCTAAGTGTTGGGTGTGCAAATATTCCACGATCTATTCTGAGAAAAGCGAACTTTGCATTGCTGATGGTATCAGTCTATTGAGACCCACGACTTATCTGGCTGGGTCATCTGGAAAAGTGGTGAAGGTACAGGGTATGAGGGCATTGATGTGGGGGTGAAGTGGGGGGGGGGGGGGGTTGGCAATGATCACACTAGTTGCATCTTCTGCTGTCGCACAATGTCCCCTTTTTTTTTCAGTGACTGCCTATTTATTTACTCTGCCTCCCCCCTTCCTCAGCTCCCTTCCACATGCATTGGCTACCTTACCACTATATTCAGCTGGTCCTTCCTGGTCTGGCCTGTCGGGGGAGTGGATCTATGGGTAGGGGGTGTCCCTTTCCCCATTTGGAAATTTGTTGCTTCTGAAGAAGGGCGGAGATGCAAATGGTGCTTTATGTGAACTGTGTTCAAGCGTTCATTTTCGATTGAAATTTCAGTTTTTGAGTATTTCTCTGCTATGACTGGCGGGGTCTGGTACACATGTGAAATATCGCCAATTTACGGTGAACTGAGCGGGGGCCAGTGTCTGATTGCAGATGGCCTATTCTGGGTTGGCAAGAAAGGATATTGGTTCACAGAGCAACAAAAAATTATAAGTGAAGGCAAACCCAGCACTGGATAGGCAACAAAATAAGCACATGTACAATGCGTACACGGATGCGTTATCACCGCGAATGAATTCTATGGGATATTTCCTTAAAAAAACCAAGCAAGGACAATATGCATGGGCTGCTGCATTGTATGGTCTTTTCACATAAAATTACAGTGTTCCTCTTCTGAAACAAATGTTCGTTCTTTAAATTGTGGATTTTCACATCAGCCAGGGCATGCATAGGCATCGATGGAATCCCAGCCTAATTCTGTGCTTCCCAACGAATTTCTTTCTCTTTCTTTACATCAATCCAGACCAAGAAAAAACACAATGGAGGATTTTGACCAATAATGATGAGTCTTAGCTCGGAGGGGTCTTCTGTAGGGGTCTGCCGATTATCCATGAGGCGGTCCTTATTCATAAGGTTCGTAATTCATAACGTGCAAAATTTGCGAAAAAAAAGGTTCGTAATTCATAAGGAAATCAAGGTTCGATAATTCATAATAAAAAAGGGGGTCATAATCCATAAGGTTCGATATTCTAATAGAAAAAAGGTTCGATATTTTTAATTTCAATACAGAAAAAAAGGTTCGATATTCATAGATAGAAAAAATGTTCGATTCAATAATGAAAAGTTCATATTCATAATAGAAAAAAGGTTCGATATTCATAATAGAAAAAAGGTTCGATATTACATATGGACAAAAAGATTCGATCTTCATAATAGAAAATGGTTCGATATTCATAATAGATGAAAGGGTTCGTCTTCATAATAGAAAATATTCGTTATCCCAGGGGCGGCGGCCAGGGTTTTACACTGGGGGGTGGGCGAAACTTGATGATTTACTATCTAAGGCGGAGCGCCACCCACAGTTGGCTCGGTGCGTACCCGAAAATTTTTGGCCGGCTGAAGCTCCCAGATGACAGGCGATCGCCTCTCTGGGCCGTTTCATCACCCTGAAATATCTGTAAGTTGGCTTTTTTTTGTCCTGTCATTTTGTATAATGGGTATTTTTATTTAAAGTTTTCCTCACTTTATGATGAGGAATTTTCTCGACGACCTCATCGACGCGATAGCAGTTCAATAAACTTACAGCATACAACAAAAAAACTCGATCGTGAACGTATGCCTTCGTTACAGTGCGCCTATGCTGCAAGGCGTAAGAATGTACTGAACTTTGGACTGCCGATTGTTGGACTTAATAACCGCTGGAGTAAATATGCAGACTCTGGGGTGGCCGGAATGCGTCCCCAGTCGAATACTGATCACGCCTCCCTCTGAAGTCTACAGCCCCAACGGTACAATTAAGACTATATGCGTGTCCTCAAGCGGGTCAAATGAACATTGACGAAGAAACACAGGCACGCCGTGCGAAGCGCGCGGAAAATTTCGGGGGTTTTCTACTTACATAAGTGTTAAAAAAACATAAACCACAACCTTGTTTATTTTTTCACAAGGATTTGATCGGGGAACGTGCCCCCCCCCCACCTTTGAAGATTCGTTCGAATATGTGAGACACTTGATTTTCGGTACAAGTAAATTCATGCGTGGCAAATAAACGGATCAAATGAAAATGAGTATAAAACACAACGACGCGCGCGAAGAGTGGGGAAAATTTTTTGGTTTTTGATTTAACCAATGTTTTTAAACGGTTTTTTTTTTGGTTTAAAAATTAAAAAAAACTATCACCACAACATGTTCATTTGGGGATCTGGGTATCTCCCCTCCCCCCCCATCTACGAAGATTTGTCGAATCCGTAAACTTTATGTTTTTAAATTGATGCGTGGCATATAACCGGGTCAAATGAAATTGACGGAGGAAGGGGGGAAAAAACAGAAAGCGCGCGCGAAGGGAAGCGCGCTGGACATTTTGGGGTTTCTTTCTTAATAAGTGATAAAAACCTAACTACAACTCTTTTTTTCACGAGGATTTCGATTGGGGAACGTGCCCCCCCCAGCCATCTTCAAAGATTGTTTCGAATCCGAAAAACTTGATTTTCTGGTACAAGTAGATTCCGGCATGGCACATAATCTGATCATGAAAAAGGATGTAGTAAAAGACAACGACGCGCGAAAATTTTTGAGTTTTGGATTTACGAGTGTTAAAAAAACTATCACCACAAAACCCCATTTTTTTTCACAAGGATTGATTGGGGGGACGTGACCCTACCCACCCCCCCCAATCTATGAAGATTTGTTCGAATCCGAAAAACTTGAATTTTCGGTACAAGTCGATTCTGGTGGCATATAATCGACCAAAATGGAAATTGCTGTAGAGAACACAACCACGCGAAAATTTTGGATTTCTTTTACCGAAGTGTTAAAAACTATCACCACAATAATTTTCATTTGGGGATTTGGGTGAAAATGGCCCCCCCTCCCCCATCTACCACTTCTGTTGTTACAATAAATTGATTCGTGGCATATAAACGGGACAAATGAAAATTGACGAAGGAAACAACACCAAACGCGTGTGACGCGCGACGCGAAGATTTTGGGGTTTTTCAATTCACCCTAAATAACTAGGATTTGCATGGGGGAACGTGTCCTCCGAACCTCTAGAAATTTTTTCGAACAGACACCTCACCCCACCGCCCTACGGAATAAGTGCTTAAAACATCGTTCAAACCGATTTTGATTTTTTGGCCCAAAACCCATGGGGGGTACCATCCCCCCCTTTGCCCCCCTGTGGCTCCGCCCCTCTGGTTATTCATAATAACGACAGGTTCGATATTCTATATCGCAGTGGCGTAGGTGGCCGTGGGTAAATTATTTTGAAGGTTTTTTACCTGTTTATACACGGGGTCAGAAACCCCCCCCCAATGACCCCAAGTGATCGATAATTTTTAACGTTTTTTTTTGGCAGTTCAGTAGAGGTTCGCAGCTGTTTCTGCAGCGTGTCTCTGAGGGCCCATAAATTTTTACTTATTCGCCAATAGGGAGGTGTGGCCATTTATGAAGGCGCCCTTTCCTCGGTTCCGACTTCAACCCCCCGCCCCAATACAAATCTCTTCGGTACGCGCCCTGGTTATAACACGATTTTGTCAACAGGAAGGGGGAGGGGTGCACGCGCCGTGGCATTTTGTTGTACCGGTAGTGTTCAGACATATGACGTGCCTTGTGCAAGAACTTATACCTTAAAAAAAAATGCCCGAAAGTTACATGGGGTTGTTCTAATTACAATGAAAAAGGGTTCTACTTCGATCCCTATCGTTTTTGCTAATACTGGCTTTACCAGCTTTGGTTGTTAATTGATCCTTCATTGGACGTTGTCGATTTCCTGTTAGGGAACCAGTTAGTGAAATACACGAACCCAATTACATACGCATCGCTATCTTGAGGTGAAGGGGGGGTTGAGGCGACGGAGGAGGTCTAACACCTGGCGGTATCTGTGATTTTTTCCCATTTATTAATGGGTGTCGCCCACTTGTTGAAAGTTGGGGTGCACGGTGCACATACTATCACGATAAGGGCACACTGTGCGGCATCGAAAATGCGGCCAGGAAAGCCACAAATTGTCGTTGTCAAAAGATTGATTCAAATTCAGGTGAATAAAAGGCCAAGTTCCAATATTGCCTGATTTTTCGATGAAACAGTGAAATGTCCAAAAGTGTAACATTTTCGCGAGCGCTTCGTTGCGCGGCATTTCGGTTTAACTTCTTTGTTTACTCTTTGGCCACCTGTCTGGCCCCAGTTGGAATCGTGCCCTCCTTGCGCCTGTGGTCCGCAAAGATATACAGAAAAGGGGTCAGTGCAATGTCGTTAGTCAAATTGGATCCTGCAAAATTTCGCGCGCTTCGCGCTGAACGTATTGGTTTTTTTGCAATTTCCCTTTCCATTCTCCTTTCAGGACCGAAACCTCACTTGCCGTCGTCTTTTGAATGTCCCACACCCAACTTAAAAAACCTGGAGAACCTTCCCTAAAATAAAAATTGTATTCAATTTTAGGATGCTACTTACTGTCCCATAAGGCACGTGGAATTGCCGTTTCCTTCAATCTCGGTGGTCTGAAAACGAAAAATTTCTTGGACGCTACGCGCCAACCTGTGCTGGTGCTCCGCTTAGATATATTCATCTTGTCCGAGGAAGATGAAATTGCGGGCCGTATCTTTGAGTAAAAAACTCAAGCCTATCTAAGTGATAAGTTAGAGAGGGGTCAGTGCAATGATGTCGTTGGTCCAATTGGATCTTGCGGAATCTCGCGCTTCGCGCCGAACTCAATGGTTGTTGCCATTGCCCATTTCATTGCTCCTTCATGACCGTAACCTCACTTGCACGTCATGTTTTCAGAATGTCACAGCCACCCTACGCAAAACCTTGAAAAGTGATCCCTGACTTTTGGAGAACCTTTCCTAAAGTAATTTTTTTATAACTCAGGAATGTTTGCTGCTGTCCATAGCACGGAAATGCCTTTCCCTGCAATCTAGGGGATCTGTCGAACGGAAAATTTTCGGGTACGCTTACGCGCCAACCCGTGGGTGGCGCTCCGCTTAGATAGTAGTCAGCTTCTCCGCCCCCCCCCCCAATCGCAACCACAAATCGCCGCCCTTGCACGCACGACTAACCGGCCACCACAGGAAGTCTGAAATGTTGCGGTCTGGAACACCACAATCCCCGGAATTCCTCGGGCACAAATTGGACACTGAATTCTTCTTTGGCCTCATAACATTTTGTTACATCCCTATTTTTTCTTATCTTGGCCTGTTCCAACTTCCACTATAGGTTTGACCTCAATCGCATCTTCCGTAAACATTCCAAATTTCTTCTATAAGGCACTGAAAGTCTCGGGCTATATCTGAAAAATCCATATCCCAGGCACGTATCCAGGGGGGGGCTTTGGGCGGCGCCCCGGGTAATAGAAGGTAGGAAAAACGAAAAGGGGGAAAGAGGAAGAAGGGGGGAAAGGAAAAAATGAAAGAGGAGAGAAGAGAAAAAGAAAAGGGAAGGAGGGAGAAGAAAAGGAGAACGAGGGAGGAATAAGAAAGAGGGAAGGGGTGTAAAAATACGAGAAACCAAAAAACTGAAAGTGCGAGCCTATTGTGAGTCATATACGGAAATAAATCTTGTCCGAAGAAGGTTCTCACTCAGCGAATTTGTACTAGATCCCCCCCCCCTCCCCCACCCACCCACTACAGCATCAGGGTCAAACAAGTCATGGGTATTGCTGATTTATAAGAGCAGGGTTGAAGCAAACGTGACATGTTTACCCAACAATATCTACTGAGTGCCCACAACAAATTGTGGTTTCTTCGTCAAACTAACTTCATGGAAGTTAGGCAACTTTTTCAGATTTGCCTAATTTTAATTCGGATAGGACAATCTCACCATTTAATTCACGCCCCTACAAAAAACTAAGGCTGTGAAAAGAACAGGGAGATTGGGAAGTGCCGAAATTTCTATGTACACTACTCACCAACCGATGCTGTCAGTCGCTCCGCTCAAGTAATAAATCAACTGACCATGCATATGAATACACTAGCCTAGTAGCGTCGCCAAGAGGGTGGGAGGACGTGCCCTCTCGTAAACCCTGTGGCCCTCCCCCGCCCCCACCCCCCGAGGAGATTTGTGATTTTCGAGAAAAAATAACTTTCTGTAGTCAGTATTCGACGATCAGTTTGATATATAGACATGGCTAATTTGTTGTTTTTTTTAATTACGAGAAAGGCAGTAATTGTGGCCTAATTTCCTCAATGCACTGAAAAGGTACAAAGTTTGTGCTTCGAGCGTGGTACTAGTGGTGGGAAATTCGTTCCGTTCCTCCTCCCTCCACCCCCATGTCTCCCGAAATCTCTGCAAGCTCTATTGGAAATGTCTGCGTCATTGGCCCCTACTTATTACATTTCCTGTGAGGTCAAAATAACAACATGTATATCAGAATTGGGACAGTAGACTAGAGCTGCTAAATGTCCTAACTTTCAGCTGGGATCATGATTTCTCTCAGATGTGCTTTTGGAATCTTGAGAAAAAATGCGCGCTCCACCGATTACAAAATTTGTGAATCATAAATTGGCCCATGTGTGGAGCCTGGTAACGGCACCTAAAACGCCCGGGAAGGCCCATTTCCGGCAATCTGTGGGGCTTGCAGCATCGAAAATTTTCCTTTGGCGCCAACCCAAGGTCACGCTCCGCCTTAGATAGTATCTTGTGCGCCCGGAGAATGTCTGTGCCCCCAGACAAAAAGTCTGGCGAACGCCACGATCTACTCCCCATCCAGCGCCTCCCCTGAAAAAGTCATAGCTACGGCACTGAAGTCAAGTACCGTGAGATCAGATATATGCTAACATGAAGGGGTTGGGTTCCAATCCTAGCTCCACCCTGTTTAGCGTCCAATTATAAACTTGTCAGTAGGCGCTTTGTATTGAGTTTTGAAATCTCTGCTGACATATTCTTCCATGAAAATTAAAGAGGCCGTAATGCTGTGTTTGCTATAAATTTATCTGCTTATATTTCTGCAGAGTGGAACAACTCTTCAACATTCTTTCTTACTAAATTGCACATTCCAATTTTTTCAATTCGGCCCAGCAGTTCCATTTCCTCCGTCGATCTAGGAGGTATGAAAAGTCGAAATGTCTGGTTTGCGCTAACGCGCCAACAACGGTGGCGCTCCGCTCAGATGGAAATGTCGTCAAGAATCTCAGCCTGATATGAATGTGTACGTTTTTGAAGGAGAAGAATGCACATGCGATACACTTACACATCAGTTTATTCAAACATTGAACCGATTGTTCACATTCATTTTAACTCTGGGTCCTTAAAGATTAAACAATAAGCCCTAACATATAACGGCACTTTAATCATATTAGTGACCATAAGAGAGTTTGTTTAGTGCGCCAGGGCATATACTGTATGGGTTGACGGTCGAGGAATCATGCTGTCACTCGAATGGCGTTGGTTCATATATTTGTGAATCATGTGGAGAAGGAACCCTACCCTCACATTTAGATTCCAATATATTCCAGTAAGGGGCAGGATAATTTTTGTTTCAGTGTATTCCACAACGAGAAGGCACTTTGTTTCATTTCAACCGATATTGAGTAAACGGTCGTCCTCTCAGCCCCTAAGGTGCCATTTCCGGCTTCTGAAAGGTGTTAAAACCTCAAAAAAAAATTTACGATCCGCGCCAACCAATGGGTGCGCCCCGCTTAGATAGGATCCACGCCCCCGGGTTGCCCAATCCTGCATACGCCAACTGTATTCCTAATGAACATAAGTTTATCCTACCATACATTGGGCACGAAATGTCATCTAGGCCCTATGGACACTTATCAAAACACGGGCGTTGTATGGGGGGGAAGTTTCGAAAAATCAAATTCGCCGACAGCGGGTAGTGAAGGGCGGGGTACGACCCTTCAATCGAGAGTTAAAAAACTATTGTTCCCCCCTCCTGCCATCTTTTTTTTTGTTATTTGGTGAAAAAACATTGTTTTTTAAAGTTACGTGGACAACGTTGATATTGATTCCCTAAGACCCATCCCCTGGGCATTGGGGCATAACGGTCTGAAGCATTTTGAGAGATTAGAGAATTTAACACGTTCAGGGGCGTATGCCAGGTTCCTGTTAACTCGGAGGGCGCGGCTCAACGGAGCGCCACCATTGGTGGCGCAGAGCGGACACTGAGAATTTTTTGGTTTCGACATCCTCCCAGGACGCCGAAAATGCCCCTCCGACGCCTGTGAGAGACCGTTTTATACTCACACTCTCGGATAAAAACGAAGTTCCTGCTCGTGGTAGAATCACATCTAAAACAGAAATGAAATCTAGGCACTCTAACTGGGAATATTTTGAAATCTAAACGTGGCTGTTGGGTGTTTGAATGACTGATTTTTATTTGAACTGGCATTCTTCTCCTTCTATCAGGCTGATATCATTGACGCATATGCAATATGCTTCATCATCCTTTAATCGGGGGACAAGAATTAGCCAAACTGCATTGGCCGTGGCTTCGCGTCCTCCCTTTCAGAGCAGTGGCACTTCTCTGCAATGATTCTCCCTCCCTCCTGATGCCTGCGTTTTTTTGTTGTTTTGTTTTTCCTATGACAGAAAGTTAAGGAATACTGTATTCAGAACAAGCCCCCCTCTTCTCTGAGCAATCCCGTTTCGAGAAGTAGGAGACAAAGTGTAACTGCAAGTGAGTATCTAAGCGGACTCGGAGCGAACAACCATTGTTGGCGGTATCGTACCGGGGTATTTTTTTACTCATACACATGGATCGCTGGATATAGTCACTTGCCAGGGGTTTACCCTTCAACATCGAATGGGCGAATTTTATTTTTTTTAAAGAATCATTCTAGCAAGTTGATTACAAGCTAAATAACAAGAAAACACTGCCAAGGTGATAATTTACGCGAAAGGGTGGAAGCTAGGAACCCCCTCAGGCGTAGCCATTAATATCTGACCGGCAAAATGACAATATGTGAATAAAATGTAGCAACCGTTGTGAAAAATAGCAATGGGGACGCTGGAAGAGGGGGGATAGGATATTTGATGGGGGTCGGAGCGAGTTACTATCTTTGAGCGAAGAGCCAGCATCAGTTGGCACGCGTAGCCGTACACAAAAATATTTGGGAAATGAAGGCCTCTAGATGCAAGGGAAGTGACACTTCTAGTTTCCCTGATTCTTTTTTGAGCTGAGCAGTAGCGCAGCCATTAATTTTTGAAGGGGGGTGAACATTGAAATAGTGGGCTTAATTCTTAGTATTGATTATTTTTTAAAAATTACAAAATCAAAATTTTTGCCTAAATCCAATTTGAAGTTATGTAGGCTACAGTACCAATGAAGAAACCACCATTTTTGGTGGCACACAGGTATAAATATTTTGAGGGAGTGTTAAACATTTCCCTTCTCTTCACTCAACTCGGTCTTCTACCATTCTTCCCCCGAATTGCGCTATCGAGTTCTCGGTCTCAAATGATTAGGCACTACCTCGGAAGCCTGGGTAAGGGTGTCCCTAACTAACTTGGTCTTAATTATGACACCTGGCTATGGCTGACTATATTGGGCAGGGACTTTCTTTGACCAATCTCATGAAAATGTTTAATTCTTTTAATGAGTTTTTCCAAGGTTTACCGAATAAAACGACACACACGCACGGTGTAACCGTGTTGTAGCCAGATATGGCTAAAAGTGAAGCCTGTTGTATGGAGGGAGCACATGCATGGAAAAATGTGGGGGTGATGGGCTTTGAACTAGAAATTACCAGTGTGAATGTTTGAAGTCAATGTGGAGCTTCCTAAACGTGGGGTGGGTATATATATATATATATATATATATATATATTATTATATATATATATATATATATATATATATATATATTATAGATATATATAATATATATATATATAATAATACTATAATATATATTATATATATATATATATAATATATATATATATATATATAGACAAAGAGGGGAAAAAACTGTTAAAACAAACAATGCTACGTAAATGAATGCTGGTCTCGATGAGATGCGAAAAATTAAGCGATTGAGCTAGAAAAAATGTGAAAGGTTAAACGCCGATATGTTTGGAGGCAGAGCTTGCGGACCACTAATAGTTCCTTCGTCAGTGCAGTGACCACAGAATTGAGGTTATATATATATATGCATATATATATATATATATATATCTATATAATATATATATATATATATATATAATATATCTATATTATATAATATATAATTCTATTATATTATATATTAATATTATAATATATATGATATATTATATATATATATATATAGATTATATATATGATATATATATAATATATAATCCCTGCATCACACGAGGGTTGATGCCGCCCACCATAGTGGAAATGGGGGGGGCCACAAGCCAGACACGAAAACTCGTCGGAATTAAGCATATCGTTACTCGATATACAAAGTCTCCATACAATCATTGGCGTCCACACTGTCAACAGAAAATTGTGTTAATGTTACGTCCGACTGTGATAGCTTTGCGCCCATGTGCATGGAAGGCGCGTTTGTTGAGGCTTATTATTATTTTTGGAGGAGGAGGGGGGGGGGGTATTACCTGACCACTAAGTGGGAGCACCATCATCGGCTGGAGCTGATCGTATATTATTATTTTTGGTTAGGGGCTTTAGTAGAACCGCGCCTGAGTTACGAACTGGGTGTTGTAAACGTTGTGCTATTGAGCTGATTTTCTGCAGGCTTAATGGTTGCAGATAATGGTCATCACCAAAGGATTTTCAACATTAAGTTATTGTCGAAAGTGAATTGACTCCTGCCTTATACGAGTATGTGACGATTCCACCAGGATTCGTTCATGTCCCCGTGATTGTCCAGAGATGCTGTAATTGGTCGTTTTTTTTTTTTTTTTTTTTTTTGGGGGGGGTCACGGCCCTCGATTCAATTACTCACCACCGAGAGCCGGGAGCTTTGAAGGTAACACGGTTGATTGGTCCAGCAAGTGGGGGGGGGGGGGAGGGAGGGCTTTGATTCAGTGGGGGGGGGGGGGGGGGGGGGAGGGGCGTTTGTATCGTAGTGATGGCGGAAAGACATTTTCTTTTTTAGCAAGCATTAGGCTAGGCTAGTAGATCTTGATAGATGGGGCGTGGGATGGAGGAGAGGGGGCGGGATCGGTGCCTAGAACGTTAGGAAATATGCGACATTATTTATATTTATTATACATGTCACGAATCCGAGGGCACTGATGACTATACACGACTACCATTCCATCCGTGGATCATACCATAAGAGCGCCATTACGGTGCGCTTTTTTTGTTTCCGGACATTTGATCAGCATCTGAGACACTCATCTTGTATCTTCGAGCAACCCTGTCATTGGTTTGACCGTAGGTCTAATAATTATAGGACCATACCCGCACCTGACCCCTTCATTCTTCGCGCCTACGCCTACGCCCCAGCGGACATTCGCGGATCACCTTCCCGTATCACGAGTTTTTTGGGTTAATGCAGGATAGTAGTACCCATTTTTGGGTTGATGCAGGATAGTACCCAGGATAGTACCACGGGGGGGGGGGGGGTGGTTGGGGGTCATTTTGGACACAAAGTGCTTTTTTCTTTTTTTGCAGTTCAGAGTTAAGGTTTTTTGGAGCGTGTAAGGTAGCAAATATTACAGCAGCATGTGCATAGGGGGCAATAAAAATTGACTACGTGCCAATAGGGAGGTGGAGGGTCATTTATGAGGGCGCACTTCCCTTGGGTTCCGTACCTACCCCCCCCCCCCAAGACAAAAATCTCTCGTTGATTATGGATATCGAACCATTTGGACCCTATTATGAATATCGAACCTTTTTTACTATTAGGAATAATCGAACCTTTTTTTCTATTAATGATAATCGAACTTTGTTTCTAATTTGAAATCGAACCTTTATTTCCGAATATGAATATCGAACCTTTTTTCATATATTGAATTAACGAACTTTTCAAATATTATGAATACCGAACCTTTGTTCGCATTATGGATAACGAAGCGCTCTTATGAAACAATTGAAACCTTTTTGTTCCCAAAAATTGTTTTATGAATAACTAACCTTATTAAAAACGGAACCTGATGAATATGACCCTTATAACAATGACCCTTATGAATATAGAAAACCTTAGAATATCGGGCTGTCACCCTCTGTAAGCAGAGGGATCACCACTACCAGGGAAGGGCTTGGAGACGGAGCCGACTAAATCGGTTCAATGGTACCTGGAACATCAGAAAAAGAGAAAGGAATCACATCAAAGAGAGAGATATGAACGTGTCACTTCTTATGCAGAAGTGCACAGAGTCTGTGTGTTCTCTGAGTGGGAGAGGACCAATTCAACCAGTAGCAGTTATGATAATGATGGAAACCACTCAGGTATGGTCTATGGTATTTTATTGTGGACGGTGGGTTGTTACCAATATACCTAAGTGACATTGGTACATGCCCGAAAGGCACCTGTGCACCACGTGCCACTACCAATTCACCCAGGGGTCCTTGGAGCATTCACAACGCCCTTCCTTACCACGCCATCAACACCTAACTCTATGAAAAACTACCTGTTGAACGCGGCACTGGACATGAGTCATACCATCTGCCCCAGTATATACCCACCTATTACAAAGACGGGGGGGGGTGGAAGGCAATCATACATGTAACCTGGAACCGTTGTCATTTGAAATCACCTAATCAAGGTGTTACAAAGATTTCAAAAATGTAGGTTTTGTATCGGGATGTGGAAGGGGCGGGACACTGGTTCCCAGTAGCCGTCAACCCAGCAACGACAGAGAGTGTCAAGGCCCTCGTGTGTCGAGTTGACCAGGTCAGTATTATTTTCCATATATCTGCCAACTCAAAAAGTTTACTGTTGCCACAACTACACAGAATCTGCGGATGATGATTTCATGAGGCAGTGTTTAACCAAGCAGTCCAGAGGAGTCGTCAGACGGAAACAAGAGGTCTTCTATAGCAGAGTGACAATCCGGATGCACCTCTCCAAAGACTGACGTAGTTGAGTCTGCACAAAATGCATCAGGTCTTGCAGTCTGGATAGAGACTTGAGTAAGTATCAATTTATCAGTCCACCTGTCTCCTCTGGGCTAGTATCTAGCCACAAATCGCATTCACACTGTGACGATAACGACGATTTATTGCTCACCTAAAACCACAAACCCGGAGCTGGTCACACGTATCTATTATCTAATTCCGATATACTTGATTGATAAAACAGTTTACCAATCAGTGACTTGTTAACAAGACGGGAAAAAGGAAAGACTCGATCGGATAACGAAAGAAAGAACTGACTATCAGGAAGGGAAGGGGGAGAGGATGATGAAGGGAACATGCGCAGCCTCTTCATATCCAAGAGGTAACATCTTACTATGGTGTCCTCTTTCACATATTCGTTGCAATTTTATGCTATCCATATAAACATATACGAGGAGCGGAACTCGCTATAGTGTGCACATACTCCAATGTTATTGTCATAAAACAAGAATAATGAACATGATGATAACGGCTGTCCAGTCATGTATTACTGATAGTTCATGACCAAAGTTACGAAGAGACTAAGCATTCGCTTTTCAAGTTTGTGTTTATGTGTGTCCCACTTCCTCGTTTGCAGTTTGGGGTGAACACGATCTATATATTTTTAGCACAAAAGTCCCTATTAGTGTCAGGTTAATTAGCCATTTTTATGTAATTTATTGTTAGGCTCATAGCAAGATATGGATGAACCGTATGTGCTATGTGACTTGGTTTAGATTTATGCGAAATTTCAAGTTTTGTCAGATTTTACAAAAGTTGGTAATAGGGTCTACCTTCAGTCCAAAACTTTTTACAAAGATTCAGAGTCGTAGGTCATTCAATGTATCTAATTTTCAATACTTTATGCAAATCTTGAAGTTTGCTTGGATTTCATGAGACCTGGTGGGTAAAAGGTTTACCTGAGTTCCAAAACTTTTATCATGGATTGAGAGTCACTGGAGGTCATGTCATCGTTTCTAATTTGCATAAATTATGCATATGTTTAAGTTTGTCAGATTTCTTGAAATACGGTAGATATGGCTTACCTTTACTCTCCAACATTTTTAACATAGACCTGATTACTGGAGGTTATTCAGTGTTTTTTTTTTGTCATGGTTTATCCCAAATTTCAAAGTTTTGTTCGATTTTCTTGAAGCTTGATGGATATAGTCTACCCTTAGTCCCCCAATATGTTAACATTGACTTGAATCACTGAGGGTTTATGCAGTGTGTACAAATTGTTCCATTCCTGCTAATTTCAAGTTTTTTGGATTCCCATGAAATGTAATAGTGTGGTCCCCTATTGTTTCCTGAGATATTTAAAGTTGATAAAATGGGTCAATGGAGTGAATACTGTGTTTATTTGCATAATTTAGTCCCATTTTATTTCACACTTGCACAAAACTTTACTCCTTTAGTGACAAGTCAATGTGGGTCCTTAGGAATTTGATTTGGTCACTGATTTTGTAGGCTGTTTCTGTTAAAATGCTAATACCAAACCTTAATCAGCACATGTATGCCTTGAAATTGGTTTCATGTGACTAGAAGAAAACCACTGATCGCGGAACCAGGCGATACACTGGGCGCGATCGCCTTGTTTGTGATAGTATCATTACAGTGTGACTTGGAACTTTGAGCCGTGTTTACAGGGTGCGTGGAACATGGGGAGAAACATGCGGTTGCGGAAGATTATTCTTGTGTATTTCCATGAAGCTGCTCATTGGCACATGGATTGCAAATCACCCATGGTACTGGACTTGGAAGTATTCTCCATGTCAGGATTTTTGTGCGTTCCATGAGGATCGGTGACAACGTGGTGTGGCTCCAATACGGTTTTTTCTCCTCATTTTCAAAGTTCCAATACATCGTATTACATGCGGAATGATCCGCATCGGGTGTTCATTGAACAACAGAATGTTTGGGTTTGTGCGATCCATCTCAGGTTCTGGGATCACCGCCAATTAAACGATGCCGCAAAAAACACACATGTGCCCTCTGTGTAGCTTTCTGTACCATTCTGGTGAATCTTCATCTCATGAACTGACAACCCCCTTGGCCTTTCCTACACCAGAGTTACTGCTATTCAATAGTCAATGCTAGTCATAGTCCACATTTTTTAACATGAAAAAAAAAAAACTCTCAGGTTTACGGTATTTGTGAATTATTCCTGCCGTCAGTTTAAGCCCAGGTTGATACTTTGTACAACTCAAGCCTTTGCAAATTCGGCACACTAGGTGAGAATTGAATAAAACCTGATCATTTCATGCAGTTTTAACGATGTGTAGAACTCCACATTGGGATCAGGGCTTGCATGTAGTGGTATAGCATCAGCATTTGCCTAGTCACCGGAGGCAAATTGGCTACGCAAAATATCAATATGTATAGGCAAAATTGCATGTTAAACTCTATGATAAGTTGTAGTATTGGCCTAGTAGAAATTGAATTGTTACCAGAAACTGCTATGCCCAAAATCAGTCCTTACTGCGAGCCCTGTATGGGATCCAGGCTCAGTATCATTCATATTGCCAGGAATCAGACCTTGTGCCAGCACTGCACTTGGAAGTGACCCTTACTGCCTGTACTTACTAATAATATAGCTAGTCCCTGGTCCCACACTGTAATAACCTATATTTGTCGGTGTTCTGTAAATACTTGTAATATCCAACCCATTCAGGGACTTCATACAACCATCTAGGGTTGTACTGCATTTTTAGATGCATCCAAATGCCAACACAATAGCACTTATTCTGATGCTTTTGGGCATCTCAATGCACCCAGATGATTCCATACAAAAGTTCCTCGAAATAGACCGCCCTTGCACTCCATTGTTCAGTGGTGACACATTTCATAAGACTTGTATTTGTTTTTATTTTGGGGATGCATTTAGATGGGGACATTCAGTGAAATGCTGAATTTGGTTTGTACGCGTCCCTAACATGATTCATTTTTGTATGGCGTTGGGTTATATATGTGTGAATAATGTGGAGAAGGACAACCCTACCCCACAGTTAGATTCAATATATTCCAGTAAGGTGCAAGGATAATTTTTGTTTTAGTGTAATTCCACAACGAAGAAGGCAAACTGTTTTCAACCGAGAATGTGAGTAAAACGTCGGTCCTCTCAGGGCGCCCGAGGGGCATTCAGGGCTATCGGAAAGGTAGTTAACTTAAAAACCTAAAAAAAAACTTTACGACCGCGCCAACCAATGGTGGCGCTCCCGGCCTTAGATGTGATACACGCCCCCGGGTTTGACAAATCCTGCATACGCCACTGTATTCATACTGAAAAAAAGTTATCCCTACCCATAAATGGCACGAAATGTCATCTAGGCCTATGGACAGCTTCTCAAACACGGGAGTTTTAGGGGGAAGTTCGAAAAATCAAATTCGCCGACAGGGTTAGGTGAAGGCGGTTACGACTTCAATCGGAGGTTAAAAAAATATTGTTACCTCCTTTCCATCTTTTTATGTTATGTGGTGAAAAACCATTGTTTAGTTCGGATGGACACTTTTATATGATTCTAGACCCAATTCCCTGGGCATTGGGGCATAACGGGGTCTGCAACATTTGTGAAGCATTTTGAGAGATTAGAGAATTTAACACGTTCAGGGGCGTAGCGGGTTTATGTTAACTCGGAGGGCGCGGCTCAACGGAGAGACACAATTGGTTGGAGCGGAGCGGACACTGAGAATTTTTTGGTTTCGACAACCTCCCAGGACGCCCGAAAATGACCCTCCCGAAGCCTGGAGAGACCGTTTTATACTCACCTAATCGGATAAAAAAGAATGCCTGATCGTGGTGGAATCACACTAAAAACAGAGAAATGATCCTAAAGCACTCTAAACGGGTATGTTGAAATATAAACGTGAGGGTTGGGTGTTGAATTACTGATGTTTATTGAATTGGTGATCTTTCTCGTCCTAGCAGGCTGATATAAGTGGACGCATATGCAATATGATTCATCATCTCTTTAGTCGGACAGGAATTTAGACAAACTGCATTGGCCGTGGCTTCGCGTCCTTCCATGTCAAGAGCAGGTGACTTCTCTGCAAATGATCTCCACTCCCGCCTGATGCTGCGGTGTTTGTTTTTGTTTTTCCTATGAGAAAAGTTAAGAATTACTGTAGGCAGCCCCCTCTCTCTGACGCGGATCCGTTTCATTTCGAGGAAGTATTCGAGAAGTAAGAGGAGACAAAGTGGATGCAAGTGGAGTATCTAAGCGGACTCGGAGCGAACACCATTGGTTGCGCGCGTAGCGTACCGGGGTAATTTTTTACTATACCACTGGATCGCCGGATATAGCATTGCAGGTTACCTTGACCAAAATCTGAATGTGCAATTTATTTTTTTTAAAGGAATATGTCAGCAAGTGATTCAAGCTAAAAACAAGAACAACCACTGCAAGTTTATATTACGCAAAGGGTGGAAGCTAGGAAACCAACTCCCCCTCATGCTTGCCATTAATATCTGACCGGCAAATGACAATATGTGGAATAAATGTAGACCCACCCGTTGTGGAAAATAGCAAGGGTGCGCTGGAAGAGGGGGGATAGGATATTGGATGGGGTCGTCGAGTTACTATCCTGAGGCGGAGAGCCCGCTCAGTTGGGCGCGTAGCGCTAGCGTACACAAAATATTTGGGGAAATTAAGGCCTTCCTAGATTTGCAAGGAAGTACATTGCATTCCAATGATCTTTTTTAGAGCTGATGCAGTAGCGCGAGCCATAATTTTTGAAAGGGGATGAAAATTGAAATAGTGGGCTTAATTGGTATTATCGATTAAAATTACCATCTCAAATTTTTGCCTAAAATTCCATTGAGTTCATGTAGGCTCACAGTTAACCAATGAAAGAAACCACCATTTTTGGTGAACACAGTAGTAAATTATTTGGGTTAGAACATTTCCTTCTTCTTAACTCAAACTGCGTGCTGTCCAAGTCTTCCCCCGAATGCGCTATTCGAGTTCTCGGTCTCAAATTGGATAGGCACTACCTCGGCAAGACGTGGTAATGGGTTTCCCTAACTAACTTTTCTTAATATGACACTGGCTGGTAATGGTCTGACTATATTGGGCAGGGACTTTCGTTGACCCAATTCATGGAAATTTTTAGATTCTTTGGAAGGAGTTTTTCCAAGGTGTACCGAATAACGCATATGCGGTCTGTAAAGCCGTGTAAAGCAGATATGGCTAAAAATGTGAAGGCCTGTGTAATGTAGTGGAGCACATTGGCATGTGAAAAAGTGTGGGGGTATGGCTTTGAAACTAGAAATCCTCAGTGTGATGTTGAAGTCAATGGGAGCGTCCCGCTAAAACGTGGGGTATATATAATATATTTGATATAATATATTATATATATATAAATTATATAATATATATATTAATTATAATATCTATATATATATATATATATATATCTATATATATCTCTATATATATATATATATATATATATTATATAATAATATAGAGAACAAGAGGAAAAACTGTATTGTAAACAAACAATGCTACGTAAATGAATAGGCTGGATCTGAATGAGATGGAAATAGCGATTTGAGATTAGAAAAAATGTGAGTAAAAACGCCGATATGTTTGATGAGAGCTTTCGGACAATTACTAGTCCTTCGTCAGTGCAGTGAACAGTGGACCACAGAGTGAGGTATATATATATATATCTATTATATATATATATATATATAGATATATATATATATATATATATATATAATCTAATTATACTATAATAATCTATATATATTATATATATATATTTATATATATCTATATAATATATATATATATATATATATATTATATATAATATATATATATAATATATATTCATCTTCATCCAGAGGGTTGTGCGGCCCATAGTGTTCATGCCACACCAGACAAACGAAAAACCGTCGAATAAGCATATTCGTTACTCGATATGACAAAAGGTCTCCATACAATCAATTGGGCGTCAACACTGTCAACGAAAATTTGTGTTGTTAATGTTACGTCCCCGACTGTGATAAGCTTTGCGCCCAATGCATGGAGGCGCGTTTGTTGGGATGTATTATTATTTTGGAGGGAGGGGGGGGGGGGGTATTACATGACCAACTAAGGGAGGCACCATCATCGGCTGGACGATATTCGATTTAATTAGTGTTTGTTTAGGGGGCTAGTAGAACCCGCGCCCATGAGTTACGAACTGGTGTAACGTTGTGCTATTTTGAGCGATTCCTGCAGGCGTAATTGGTGTTGAGTAATGTTCCATCACAAAGGGATGTCAACATTAATTTATGTTCGGAAATTTGATTGAAACTCTGCCTTATAACGAGTTATGGTGACGATTCACACCAGGAATCGTAATGTTCCCCGTGGATTTTTTCCAGAGATAGGCTGTAAATTGGTCGTGTTTTTTCGTTTTTTTTTTTTTTTTTTTGGGGGGGGTCAGGCTCGATCCAATACTTCACCACCGAGATGCCGGGAGCGGAGTTATGATGGTACACGGTGATTGGTCCAGCAAGTGGGGGGGGGGGGGAGGGAGGGCTTTGATTCAGTGGGGGGGGGGGGGGGGGGGGGAGGGGCGTTTGTATCAGTAGTGATGGCGAAGACATTCTTTTTAGGCAAGCATTAGGCTGGCCTAGTATATCATTTGATAGAGGGGGGTGGTGGAGAGGAGGGGCGGCGGGCTTAGTGCTAGAATAGTGGAAAGGGAAATTTCTCGACATTATTTATATTTTATACATGTTCCGAATCACCGAGGGCAAACTGATGAATATACCCGACTACCATTCCCATTGCACGTGGATCCTACCATTAAGAGGCGCCATTACTGTGCGGCTTTGTTTTCCGGAAAATTTGGATCAGCATCTCGGACACTCATCTTGTATATTCGAGGCAACCTGTCATTGGTTTGCAGATATGTCATAATTAATATAGGACCATACCCGCACCTTACCCCTCTTCTCTTCGCCTCCTACGCCTACGCCCAGAGTGACATTCGCGGATCACCTTCCCGTATCACGAGTTTTTTGGGTTAATGCAGGATAGTACCCATTTTTTGGGTTGATGAGCAGGATAGTACCCAGGATAGTACCCACGGGGGGGGGGGGGGGTGGTGGGGGGCTCATTTTTGGACACAAAATTCTTTTTTTCTTTTTTTGCAGTGCAGTAGGGTTTTGCAGTGTAAGTTGAGCCAAATTACAGCAGCATGTGCCTGGGGGCCCATAATTGTACTTAACGTGCCAATAGGGAGGTGGAGGGTCATTTATGAGGGCGCACTTCCCTTGGGTTCCGTACCTACCCCCCCCCCCCAAGACAAAAATCTCTCGTTGATTATGGATATCGAACCATTTGGACCCTATTATGAATATCGAACCTTTTTTACTATTAGGAATAATCGAACCTTTTTTTCTATTAATGATAATCGAACTTTGTTTCTAATTTGAAATCGAACCTTTATTTCCGAATATGAATATCGAAACCTTTTTTCATATATTGAATTAACGAACTTTTCAAATATTATGAATACCGAACCTTTGTTCGCATTATGGATAACGAAGCGCTCTTATGAAACAATTGAAACCTTTTTGTTCCCAAAAATTGTTTTATGAATAACTAACCTTATTAAAAACGGAACCTGATGAATATGACCCTTATAACAATGACCCTTATGAATATAGAAAACCTTAGAATATCGGGCTGTCACCCTCTGTAAGCAGAGGGATCACCACTACCAGGGAAGGGCTTGGAGACGGAGCCGACTAAATCGGTTCAATGGTACCTGGAACATCAGAAAAAGAGAAAGGAATCACATCAAAGAGAGAGATATGAACGTGTCACTTCTTATGCAGAAGTGCACAGAGTCTGTGTGTTCTCTGAGTGGGAGAGGACCAATTCAACCAGTAGCAGTTATGATAATGATGGAAACCACTCAGGTATGGTCTATGGTATTTTATTGTGGACGGTGGGTTGTTACCAATATACCTAAGTGACATTGGTACATGCCCGAAAGGCACCTGTGCACCACGTGCCACTACCAATTCACCCAGGGGTCCTTGGAGCATTCACAACGCCCTTCCTTACCACGCCATCAACACCTAACTCTATGAAAAACTACCTGTTGAACGCGGCACTGGACATGAGTCATACCATCTGCCCCAGTATATACCCACCTATTACAAAGACGGGGGGGGGTGGAAGGCAATCATACATGTAACCTGGAACCGTTGTCATTTGAAATCACCTAATCAAGGTGTTACAAAGATTTCAAAAATGTAGGTTTTGTATCGGGATGTGGAAGGGGCGGGACACTGGTTCCCAGTAGCCGTCAACCCAGCAACGACAGAGAGTGTCAAGGCCCTCGTGTGTCGAGTTGACCAGGTCAGTATTATTTTCCATATATCTGCCAACTCAAAAAGTTTACTGTTGCCACAACTACACAGAATCTGCGGATGATGATTTCATGAGGCAGTGTTTAACCAAGCAGTCCAGAGGAGTCGTCAGACGGAAACAAGAGGTCTTCTATAGCAGAGTGACAATCCGGATGCACCTCTCCAAAGACTGACGTAGTTGAGTCTGCACAAAATGCATCAGGTCTTGCAGTCTGGATAGAGACTTGAGTAAGTATCAATTTATCAGTCCACCTGTCTCCTCTGGGCTAGTATCTAGCCACAAAGCGCAGTAACACTGTGACGATAACGACGAATTTATTGCTCACACACAAAAACACCATTGGACTGGTCACACGGTATCTTTATCGATCCGATAAACTGATTGAATAAAAACAGTTTGGGACTCCAATCAGGAGGACTGGTTAAACACGCGAGCTCGGCAGCCAGCGCAGCTATTCAGTTCCAGTTGCTGAGCCGCTGTTATGGCAAGCTTCTATCGCTATAGTGTGACAGCCCCTATTTTATCGTCATGAAACAGGATTATGAAAACACTGATTGATAACGGTGTCCAGGTACATGTTTTACTGATAGTTCATGACAAAAGTTCAACGAAGACGAAGAGGACTAAGCATTACGCTTTTTCAAGTGATGTTGTATGTGTGGCCCAACTTCCTCCGTTAGCAGTTTGCGTGTTGAAAACGAAATCTGATTAGAATTTTTAGCACAAAAAGGTCACTAATTAAGTTAAGGTAATTAGCCTATTTATGTAATTTATTGTTTAGGCTCTTGACGATTATGGATGAACCGTACGTGCTATGGTGACTTGGTTTAGATTTATTGCGAAATTTCCAAAGTTTGTCAGATTTCAACAACACCTTGGTAAATATGGTCTACTTCGTCCCAAAACTTTTTAACAACAGATTTTCAGAGTCGATGGAGGTCATTCAATGTATCTAATTTGCATAAAATTTATGCAAAAATCTGAAGTTGATTGGATTTCCATTGCGAAATGGTGGGTACGTTACCTGAGTTCCAAAAAACTTTTATCATTGGATTGGAGTCAACTGGAGGTCATCAACGTGTCTAATTTGCATATTTTATGCACAAATTTTAAGTTTGTCAGATTTTCTCTAAAATACGTACGGATAAATGCTTAACCTTTACTCTCCAAACATTTTTTATCATAGACAGGATGTAACTGGAGGGTTATTCAGTGGTTTTTTTTGGCATGGTTTATCCAAATTTCAAAGTTGTCATTTTTTGGAAAGGCTTGATGGGATTATAGTCTACCTTAGCCCCAAATATGTTAAACATGGACTTAAGTTTCACTGGAGGGTATGGCAGTGTGTACAAATTGTTCCATTCATGCTGATGTTCCATGTTGGTTGGGTCCCAGGAAATGTATAAGTGGGTCCACTGATTGTTCCTGAGATATCTTAAAGGAGAAAATGGGTCAATGGAAGTTGAATACTGTGTTTTAATGTGCCTAATTTAGTCACATTTTGTTCAACCATTTTTCACCAAAACTTATACCTCCTTTCGTTAGACATAGTAATGATGGGTCCTTAGGAATTGGATTTGGTCACTGGAATTTGTAGGCTGTTTCTGTTAATGCTAATACCAAACCTTAAAGCAGCCACATGGAGTGCCTTGAAATTGTTTGCATGATGACTTATGGAGGAAACCAATGATCGCGCAACAAGGCGAGACACTGGGGAGGATCGCCTTGTTGTGATAGTATCATTAAAGTGTGGACTGGAGATTGAGCCGTGTTTACAGGCCGTGCGTGGAAACAAGGGGAGAAAAAACATGCGGGATGGCAGGAAGAATTATTCTTGTGTATTTTCAATGGAGGCTTGCTCATGGCACATGGATGCAGAATCACCCAGGTACTGGTACGTGGGAAGGTTCTCCATGTCAGATTCTTTGTGCGTTCCATGAGATCGGTGACAAACGTGGTGTGGCTTCAAATAGGTTTTCTCCTCATTTTCAAAAAGTTCCAATACATCGTATTACATGCGGAATGAATTCCGCATCGGGTGGTCATGGAACAAGCAGAAGAAGCGTTTGGGGTTTTGCGATCCATCTAAGGTTATGGGGATCCAATCGCCCAAGTAAAGATGCTCAAAAAAACACACAATGGTGCACCTCTGTGTAGTTGCTAGTACCCATGTCTGGTTGAAAATTCTTCCCATATCATTGAACGGACAACAACTGGCCTTTCCTACACCAGAGTTACTGCTAGTCAATGTCAATGCTAGTCATAGTCACATTTTTTAACATGAAAAAAAAAACTCTCAGCGTTTTAGGGGGGGGGGGTATTTGTGAATTATTCCTGCAGTCAGTTTAAGCCCAGGTTGATACTTTGTTAAAACCTCAAGCCTTTGCAAATTCGAGCACACTAGGTGAGTATTGAATTAAGAAACCTGATCAATTCATGCAGGTAACGATGTCTGTAGAAATCACACATATGGATCAGGGCTTCATTAGTTGGTATAGCATAGCAGTTTGCTAGTCAAAACTGAGGAAAATTGCTACGCAAAATATCATTATGTTAGCAAATTTGCAGGTGTCACTCTATGAAGGAAGTTGTAGGTATGGCCTAGTAAGAAATTGAGTGTGCAAGAAACTGCATGCAAAAATCAAGTCCTTACTGGCGAGCCCTGTATGGGATCAGGCTCATATCATCAATGGGACCAGGAAATCAGCCACTTGTGCCAGCACTGCACTTGGAAGTGGACCCTTACTGCTTACTTAACTAATGGAATATAGCTAGTCCCTGGTCAAAAACACTGTATTTATAAAAACAGACAGTTGTAGGTGTTCTGAATAATTGTTAATTATATCCAAACACCTTAAGGGACATCATACAAACCTATTCTAGGGTTGTACTGCAAATTTTAGACTGCATCCAAATGCAACACAATAGCACTTATTGATGCATTGGGCATCTCAATGCAACCCAGAGGATTCCATACAAAAGTTTCCTCTGGAATTAGACAGGCCCTTGCCCACTCCATTGGTCAGTGGTGGACAAAGCTGTCAATAGACTTGTATTGGTTGTGTTATTTTTGGATGCATGTTAGATGGGATTGCAGGTTAAAAATGCTGAAATGGGGGTTTGTACTGCGTCCCTAAAAGGATTCATTTTTGTTGCAGGGAAATCCCAGGTGTGTGTTCTGAGGAAACAGATCATCAAAGAAACTCACCTCTTCAATATTGCTATCTGTCCAAGTGTTCTGGAAAGAGAAGAGTGAAAAAAGGTTTGCATTCATTCAATGAGAAAAAGGTAAGCATGGTCTGTAATCGATCGATGCAGGAAGTTTGTTGAAGCACTTGGACGCCCAGTTATCCGGAATCCGTTAGGGTGGCAAAAACAACGGAAGCTTCGGTGGAAACGCCTCTATGGTTTCATACGTGTTTTTGAAGTAATGATTTAGGACGTCGATTTCACTGTGGTGCAAGCCGCCCCCTCTTTGCGTTTAAAACGGTGGGAGCGGAATACTCATTACAGAGGCACTTATGGGAGCACAGTGGTTTGTAATCTGTGACGGATCGAAACGGTTTGTTATCTTACGGTCCCGAAGGGCCAGATGAGGATATTGTAGTCACTTGCCAATCTCACCGAATTACTGTGCGGTTGACATGCGACCGGTTTGTATGGAACCATAGTGGTGGTTTAAAACTATCCACTGAGGGATACACTATGGGTGGGTTTGCATTGGTGTCGGGTGGTCCAGCAAATGAGGTGCACTCGCAAAGGTGTCCGTTTGTGGTCGGGCGTGGTTGTGTGTGTGTGTGCGTTTGCGTGGTTCCGTCAGATTTTGTATGGTTTTTCCAAAATATCTCAATTTCAGGTGGCCGCCGAAACGGGCAAAATCTTGCATACTCCTAAAAAAGTCACGAAACACAACGTTCACCAACCACTTGGACAACATTTCTTCAGAAGGAAGGGAAATAATGGGAATTCAGGGGAGGTCAAAATGGCCATCACTTTGGGGGTTAACAGGAGTAAGTTTGCCCATTTCTAAATGTTGTTAAAAGATGTTCGGTTGAGTAACTAAAATTGAACCCGAACAATTGGAGATTCTCATACAAGGCCAGGAAGTAACAAAAAATATGAACTCGTTTTCGTTGCATTCAAGCAGCCACAGTTTGCAAGATAAAATTCGAATTTGGAGAGAAAAACACTATTTTTCGGCCAAATTGTGAGGTTGTTCTTTGAAAAATTTGGTGACTGAAATGCCTGAATGGTGTCATAAGGAATTGTGAACACTGTAGACAGAAAATGTCCCGAAAAACAGATTTCAACTTGAATTCCAGTGAATTTTATTATGATATTGGAACTTGGGGAGAGGAAGGAATTCATTAAGATACCCCTCAACTGGGACTACACCAGGCATGAAATTGAGTGAGGGGGGGGGGGGGGGAGTTTGCGGTTATACAGTGGGAGGGGTTTGTGTTAGAGGCGAGAATACAAGAGATTCTCCACCCACGTCATTTCAAATCAGGTAAGACAAACTGGAGCTGGAGATACTAGGGCGGGTGTGGACATCGGCTATCAGGCCATGACTGGGTACCATGGCTAATTAGCGGTACACGATTGTTCCGTATGTAGTTACCCATGTGAAAGGAGCATGAGATTACGTTTGAAATGTAATACTAGTAGGGATTAGGGGGTAGGGTTAGTGAGGATCAAGGATTAGGTTTTTTCAAGTGTTGGTTAAACTATAAGATTGGGGCTTATACTCTGGAATCTGGCCCAAAACATTCCAACATGGATAGAATAATTATCATTCAAACCCCATGTGGCTCACTGAAAGCCATTGATCCACACTAAAAGCCTAAATAGGTCATTTTGGGACCAAAATGCCCATTTTCAAACATTTTCATATTTTGAGCAGGAAAAAATTGGAACCAAACAGTGAAATTCAATTGGTACACGCTCATAATTACATAATTCATACAATGTAATCCAATGTCAGCCGTGGCCATGGCACATTTTTATTTATCATCGGTCCCGAAGGCCAGATGAGGATATTGTAGTCACTTTTTGCCATTACCTAGAATGTACTGTTGCGGGGTTGCTATAGGCAACGGTTGCTATGTAACCATAGTGGTGGTTATGTACTATCCACTGAGGGGGTACCTTATGGTGGGGTGGCCTTTAGGTGTTCGGGTGGGTCCCAGCCACATGAGGCACTCGCCAAGGTGTTAGTGAGGTTCAGGTCAGGTGTTGGTACTGAGAGATTTGGGATTCTGGAGGAAGGGGAATTAACCCGAAACACCCCACCATAACCCTGATCCTAAAATTCCTACATTAATCTCATAACTCCAGGTGAACCTGGTGTACACCTATACCAATAATGCCAATTTAGGCCTAGGCCTCGGCATAATGTTACAGTAAACAAGTGGGAATTTACCTCTTCAAGCAAACGTCATAATAAGCCAAGGGCAGGCTGAGGGGCTATTACACGAGTATACTAGCTAGGCCTAGGCCTAGCATAAGTTACTTGAACTCCACATGGAGTTGTTTCCCCCTAGTCAAATACTGTATTGGCAAAAAAAAAAAACACAAAAAAAAAAAAAACCTGGAACCTACACTCCACACCATGTTTCTGAGGACCAGAGCAAGGTTGGTAACCAGGTATACTCCACTCTCGCTTTTGAATCTAACAACCAATTTTCCATACTCGTCTGGAGTTGACCCGGTGATGGTTTCGTTACTGGATGGACTGCCTGAAGTTGCGTGAAGGGTTAGCGAAATTTGCGACATGCAGGTCACGGATGAAATCTCAATTATAAATAGACAGGATCTTTGTGCGTTCCAGGAGGCTCGGTGGTGCACGTTGGTGTGGCTTCAAATAGTTTTCTCCTCATTTTCAAAGTTCCAATCAATACTCGGATTTACTATGCGGAATGATCCGCTCGGGTGTCATTGAACAAGCAGAAGCGTTTTTTGGTTTTGCGATCAATCATCAGGTTCCTGGGATCCACTCGCCAAGTAAACGATGCTCAAAAAAAACACATGGTGCCCCTCTGTGTAGCTTGCTAGTACCATCTGGTGAAATCTTCCATATCATGAACGGACAAACCCCTGGGCCTTACTATCACCAGAGTTAATCTAGTCAATAGTCAATGGCTATGTCATAGTCACCATTTTGAACATGAAAAAAAAAACGCTCAGGTTTTAGGGTATTTGTATGAATTATCTGCAGTCAGTTAGTTTAAGCCCAGGTTGATACTTTGTACAACTCAAGGCCTTTGCAATTCCGAGCCACATGGTGGAGTATTGAATTAAGAAACCTGATCATTTCATGCAGTTTTAACGATGTGTAGAATCACACATAGGGATCAGGCGGGCATTGTTGGTATAGATAGCAGTTTGCTAGGCAACTGAGGCAAATTGATATGCAAAATATCATATGTATAGCAAAATTTGCAGTGTAACTCGATAGAAGAAGTTTGTTTGTAGTTATGGCCCTCCTTATAGAAATTGAATTGTTACAAGAAACTGATATGCCAAAATTCAAGTCCTTACTGCGAGCCTGTATGGGATCCAGGCTCAATCATTCATATTTGGACCAGGAATCAGACCTGGTGCCAGCCCTTGCACTTGGAAGTGACCCTTACTGCCTGTTACTTACTAATGAATATAGATAGTCCATGGTCAAAAACTGTATATAAACAGATTATTTGGAGGTGCGGTGCTGATAATTGTAATATCCAACCCATTAAGGGACGTCATACAAACCTATTCCTGGGTTGTACCTGCATTAGATGCATCCAAATGCCAAACACAATAGCACTTATTCTGAGCATTTGGGGCATCTCATGCACCCATGATGATTCCATTACAAAAGTGCCTTGATAAGAGACAGCCCTTGCCTCCCATTGTTCAGGGGTGACAGGCATTCAATAGACTTGTATTTGTGTTTTATTTTGGATGCATTGAGATTGGGATGCAGTGAAATGCTGAATTTGGTTGTACTGCGTTCCTAACATGATTCATTTTTGTTTGCAGGGTAATCCAGGTGTGTGTTCTGAGGAACCTATCAATCAAAGAACTCACCTCTTCAAATAGCTATCGAAGTGTTCTGGAAAAGGACTGAAGATTGAAAGGTTGCTCATTTCCATGAGAAAGGTAGCATGGTCTGTAATCATCAGGCAGGAAGTTGTTGAGCACTTGCGCCAGTTCCGGAATCCTTAGGTGGCAAACAAAACGAAAGCTTCGGTGGAACGCCTCTATAGGTTTCATAAGGTTTTTATATTAATGATTTGAGACGTCGATTTCACTTTGTTGCCGCCGCCACTCTTTGCGTTTTTAAACGCGCTGGAATACTCAGTTCCATGAGCACCTTAGTGAGCATGGTTTGTAATCTGTGACGGATCGGAACGGTTGGATATCTCGGTCCGAAGGGCAGCAGATGAGATATCGTGAGTCACTTTGCCAATCTACCTATAGTTACTGTTGCCGGTTGCCATAGCAACGGTTGCTATGTAACCAGATGGTGGTTAGTACTATTAACTGAGGGGTACCCTATGTGTGGGGTGCCCATGGGTGTCGGGTGTCCAGCAACGGAGGTTGCACTCGCCAAAAGGTGTCCGTTTGTGGGCGTGGGTTGTGTCGTTAGTGTGTATGTGTGTGCTCGCGTGTCCGTCCGATTTTTATTGGTTTTTTGTTTTGTCGCAAATATCTCCATTCAGGTGGCAGAACATGGCAAATCTTGCATACTCCTAAAAAAAGCACGAAACACCACGTTCACCAACCAAATTGGACACATTTCTTCAGAAAAATGGAATTCAGGGGAGTCAAAAAGGCCATGGGGGGTTTTAAAAAAGTAATTTTTGCCCATTTCTCCTGTTGTTCAAGAGATTGTCGGTGATACTAAATGATACCCGAACAATTTGAGATCTCCTAAACACGGCAGTATTATGAGGAGTAAGGAAGTACCAAAATTGGACCGTTTCGTTGCATTCAAGCAGAAATTGAAGTAAATTCGAATTTGGAGAGGAACACACTATTTTTCCGCCAAATTGTGAAGTTTTCTTTGAAAATGTGGTGACTGGAATGACTGATGGTTTCATAAGTGAATTGGGATACACTGTAGGAAGGAAAATCCCCCAATGACAGATTTCAACTATCTCTAGGTGAAGAATGTTATTATGATTTGGAAACTTGGGAGAGGAAGGAAAAATTCATTAGATACCCCTCAATGGACTACACCAGGCATGATTGAGTGGGGGGGGGGGGGGGAGTTGAGGTAGGGGGAGGTAGAGGGTTTAGAGGCGAGAAGTGAGAATACAGTGATCCCCAGTCATTAAATATCAGAGAAGACAAACCTGAGAGCTGGAGATTCTAGGCGGGTGTGTACAGCGGCTTCCGGCATGCTGGCTACCATGGCTAATTAGCGCGTACGATTGTACAGTATGTAGTTATACCATGGGTAAATGGATGCATGAGATTACTGTTTGACTGTAACTACTAGTAGCGGCTTAGGGGTAGGGGTAGTAGGATCAGGGGTTAGGTTCAAGTGTTGGTAACTATAAGATTTGGGATTATAATCTGGAATCTGGCCCTAACCATTCCAACCTGGATAGAATAATTATCATTAAACCCACTGTTGGGACTCACTCGAAGATGATCCACACTAAAGGCCGGAAATAGTCATTTTAGGACCTAAACTGCACCATGTTCAAACTTAGAATAGATTTTGAGCAGGGAAAGTGGAACCCCAAACAGTGAAATTCATTGGAACAAGCTCATAATTAAATCATTCATACAATATAATCCAATGTCAGCCTTGCATGGCCACATTTTATCAATCGTCCCGAAGGGCCAAGATGAGATATGTAGTACTTTGCCATTACCTATATTTACTGTTGCGGTTGTATAGCAAACGGGTTCTATGGTAAACCATAGTGGTGGTTAGGTACTATCCACTGAGGGGTACACAATGGTGGGGTACCCATAGGTGTCGGGTGGTCCAGCAAAGCAATGAGGTGCACTCGCCAAAGGGTTAGTAGGTTCATGTTAGGTGTTGGTACTGAGAGATTTGGGATTCTGGAATTGGAATTTAACCCTAACCCAACCTAACCCTGCTCCTAAATCCTAACATTAATCTCATACATCCGGGAACCCTGGCTGTACACTATACCATAATGCCAATTTAGCCTAGCTCGGCCTAATGTTACAGAGACTAACAGTGGACATTTACCTTTCAGCAACAGTCATCATAGCCAAGGCTAGGCTTAGGCTATTAACGAGGTATCTAGCTAGGCCTGGCCTAGCTAATGTTACGTGAACTCCACATTGGAGTGGTTTCCCCCCTAGTCCAAAATATGTATTGGCCAAAAAAAAAAAAAAAAAAAAAAACTGGTAACCTTACACTCCAACCCTTGTTTCTGAGCCCAGAGCAAGTTGTTACCAGGTATACTCCACTCTCCGGTTTGAAATCTAACAACCCCAATGCCATACTCAGTCTGGAGTCTGCCCAGTGATGTCTGTACTGATGACTGCCTGAAGATGCGTGAGTTAGCGAAACTTTGAGACATGCAGTCACAGGATGAAATCTCACATCATAATAGACAGGGGATGTTTTGGGTAGAAAAATACATCAAACTGCTGCCAGATTCACATAAATGTATACAAATTGCACGGATGAATGTGTTCTTCCGAATAAGGGCAGAATGGATCCAGCTAAGGAGGCTAAACTCCCAATTTGCCAAAAGCGAAAACATTATGGGTCCATTCTTTTTTATATTTGAATACCTTAACAGAGACGTCCACTAATGGTGGAACAGGCGAGACCATCATTTCAGGAACCCACATTTAATCAACCTGTGGGGACAAAAGAGATACTAGATATCATGAACAGGGTTGTCACGACGCCAGGCGATGCCGGGCGGTTGCTACACGGCTCTCAAAATTTCTGCCCGGTAATCAAGGTCAATTTCAGCCTTTCCGCCCGGCACAACTTCTTACCCTAACTGAATACCAGATCTCCTAGGAAAGTTCAGTGATCCAAAAGTAAAAACATGGGTATCTCAGGGGAATTTTGAGGATCAGAATCCTTTCTAGTTACCACCATTTTGCATGTAGGCACCATCAGGATTTAAATTTTTCAAGGTGAAGCACTCTCCCCTTCAACCCTTCCCCCAAAACTCGCATCACTGTCACGAATCATCCGGCTCTACAAATGGTCTGGTGACAACCCTGATCATGAAAATGAACTCTTCACAATCAGTGAGGATATGAAAGCTTGTTCATACCCGAGCGAGAGTCGGTATGTTTTATGATCACTAAGATGTAGTGGTAGTTAATTGATCAAGAAACATGTCATATGACAAGTATAGTTTCGGTAATATAATCACGTATATAATTTAATTTTGATTCGAAGGTTACAGAGGACCAACAGAGTACAACAGGCTACAAGATTGCCCAACTTGCAGTACATTGCTTGTTTTGTTTCTTCTAAATTGTTTCAAGAGGAATAAACGGCAAATTGGGAGACTTTACTGGCGAAATATAAACGGTCGAGGACTTGAATTTAGGTGAATAACGAACAAGGCGCAGCTGGGTTTTATCAAGCTCAATTCAAAGTCGAGACTGTCATGGACAAGGAAAAGTTGATCTGCGGTAGTTTATTCCTATTCTACAACCCGCAAACTAAGAATTACCCAGGCGATTAGAGATATCTATAATCTACTAGATCTATTTTTCTTTATATCTCTGAACAGTAAATAACCAACTAGGGGAACATTGCGTTCGTTTAGATCAAAAGTAAATGCATTGCAACCATACCACAGAAGTTGGCAGTGCGCCCGTGCTGTGCTTACTTCCACGGAGACGCAATACAATGAACCATGCGTGCCGTTAATATAATAGCTCATGTGCCGAACCAGAGGGTTCTGCGCGTGTGAACATGACGTTCATGAATGCAACGAGCAATGCGTCGTTTTGCCCGTGTATTCTGTTGAGGCAGTACCGTACGCCCTCTGAAGCGCGCGTATACTGAAAGCCAGATCTGCGCTTGTAAACATTAAACTTCCAAAAGCTCACGCAACCTTATTTTTGCGTTTGAAAAGTACTGCGATTACTTAAGACGGCAGCAAATCGAGCAAGTATTCGATTGTTGTGTTACTCTGACAGCTGACTGTTATTGCAAAAACACTAGCTGTTATTGCAAAAATAACGGACAGCTACGTGATTAGGATTAAGGCAATCAGAATCCTGTTTCCGCAATAACGGATAGCTTGGGGTTGTAGAATTCAGTATATTACCTGTGTCCTTGGAGTAGCTGCCTACAATTACTTTGTAGGATATACCAAATTTTAGGTCCTTAAAGATCATCAGTGATGGTGTGGATGGTGACCTCTCAATGACTAGGTCCTAGGGGGTCTAGGAACATTTAGAATTAGGACTGAGGACTCGGACTCTGATAAGAGGACTTGTATTGAGAGGACCTACACTATTACTGGAACTTATATCGTAACCTCCATATTCCTTTCAAATAACATTCGAAATTATATGAAGACTGTAACAAAATGTCCCAGATACTGGAGCTGGACTGCATAACTGTTTCACCTGGGCACTGAAAAAACTCGTTGCAACAGCATTTTTTTTTGTTTTTTGGCCGCAAGCAATCTGTCCCATTAGTTTTGTTTGGCACTTAACAGTACACCCTCAGCGCTTGACTGCAGGGTAGGCTATATACCCTTAGACAAAAGTTGTTCGAATCCGGTTGCTCCCAGGGGTTCTCCCGATCTGTAGTGGAACAGAGTTTCGACTATTAATTCCAGTGGAATCTATAACCATGTCCCAACATGATCTCATCAGAGAATACACCAGGGAGCCCACTTCCTCTTTCTCTCTTTGTTTCCGTGTCCGAACCGGGGTCCTGGGGAAACCCTGTCGAGACTGGCTTTAATAATTCAGCAAACAAACAACATAGATCCTTTCAAAAGACAAGAGAATTGTCCATGCAAAAAACGTTGGCAGAGTCATCGGTAAGACAGATTTGTGTCTTGGCCTGACACTGTCTGACACTGTCAACCTGACAACCTCTGACAACTCTGTCCAAACCACCCAGGACAAACCGCTAACATTATATGTGTTTGGTTGCTCATGGATGACAGCTTACACCAGGGTACTGGTGCATTAAGCCCTGTTTCACATGTGATACGCACATAAACACCATCCGACCACGCAGGGCCTGACTTTAACTTATTTTTCCCTTGCTCGAATGTAAGAATTTGTATGAACATAGTCTTCTAGTTGGTAAATTGCATAGGGCATCCATATATTAAGGGCAATTGATGGACTAACAGTACTTGCCCTGAACAAAAAAGCCCTTGCTGTTAGGCAAGTGTGGGCAAGTAAATTTGTTAATATTTAAAAAAAAATCCCTAGTTAGAGGTATAATGATGATTGTTTCAGTTATATGAAATATACAATGTCCCTTGTTCGGATGTCCTTGGTTTGTAGATATTTTCTGGCTCCAAATATGAGATACTGTGATTTTAAATGTTTGTGTTACAAAAGTTAACGTTTGGGCCCTGCCACGATCCACTTTTTTTTAGGTCACCCTTGATCAACGCTAATCCTGTTCACATGGTGATAACGAGTCGGAAGCTCTTCCCTTATCTACAAGCACCACTATTTATAAGGTACCATACACTTGTTCTATTGATTTCAGGGATGTTGAAAAGAAAGTTGACGAAGGACCTTCACACAGAATAGCATCAGTCATCTGAGGAACCAACTCACCGAGGAGAAGCTACAGAAACACCTCGTAGAGTTGGTAATGTTTCAACTTGTCCTCTTCTACAATGGTTAGAGAGAGCATCATTCCAATTCCACTGACCTTTGAACTGGAAGTCCAATGGTCATGTATTGAATATATCCTTCAAACTAGCAAAGATGAAGCAAGCTAGGACTTTTCAAAACCCCATAACCCAAAATTGGGGGTTCTAGCAGTGAGCAGTGGTGGCGCCAGGTTTCCCCGACGGGGGTCCGAGTTTCCCTCAACGGGGGTTCCAAGTTCCCATACGAGCCTCACCCTCCCCCCAGGTCAACCTTGGCATTTTTGATGTTTTCATTTTTGAAATTTTTTCTCGGAGAAAAAAATGAGATAATAAAACACCATTGTGGAAGGCATTGTTCACTCAGTCTCTCATTGGCATCCACTCGATTCAGCGCTCTCATAAAATAGAGAAAAATGTCCTGAGAACTGGAGTATTTGCGTCGTGAGAGCACACCAATCAACACAAAGGCAAAACAGTGGTAGACGGCAGACGACCATCCTCCCCAACAGAATTGTAACATTATTCTCCTGCAGTGACATAGCGACGATATTCTTACGACTTGTGTTGCCTATGCCACCTTGTATAGTCTGTAGGAATATGGATATGCTGATCTTTCAACTTACGAGGAACCTGCAAATAAGATAAAATATATGAACGAGCGCTAACCGCGCCGGAATTTCTAGTTTTAAAGGATTTTTTGTTATGAAGAAGGTTGGGAAAATTTATACTGTCGGGGCAATCGGACCTCGTCGGGTGTGTTTATAATTTTAGCGTACTCACTCAGGCTCCACGACGAAATGGGAAAAATTCCCCGACAGGGGGGGGGGGGCTGGGGCAGCTTCCCCGACGGGGGCGGGGCATAACCCCCCCCTAGCCACTCCCCTGGCGCCACCCTTGGGCAGTGAGTTATTTGAATCCACTCGATGAATCTATGATGTCACAGGGGAAATGATGCGAAGGTCGACCATAGACTCCAAACAACAGTGAATGCTGCAATTCTGTGTCATGATAACAGGAAAACATGAATATGGTATTCCACGGAATGACACCCCCCCCCAACCAAAACCCGTCAGATTATTATTCCATGTTCATACCTTTTGAACAATTCGTTTCGGTCGGGCCCCTTCGAAGTGGTTTGTAACACAGTTTTCAGAAGTACATGTGTCACATTGATTTTGTATTACAGGGGATCCCATGGTTCCACTTGTGACTTCACGAAGGGAGTTTCGCAATAGCTGATTGTGCCATATCGGTGCACTTGGATCAACTGGAATTTTGTCTGGGGGTTTGGCTTACTCCCATAATGTAATAAATAGAAGATCAGTCATTCCATAGTACTATCTCTCATCCCTCTATCTATCCAGCGATCCATCGATCCATCTATCCATCTATCCGTTCTGTCTGTCCGTCCGCTCGTTCGTCCAAACCGTATTTATGTCTGTCTGTCTGTTCCTTTTACAGGTAAATTTTGAATAACTATATCATGCCATCACTGACCTCTGGGCTGTATTTGACCCACAGGTCATTGGTTGGCCCATGCCTGGTTTAGAGTGTGATTATTAGTCCTGACGATATTCATATGGTAAATAAACTTCAATATACTTGCTGCTTAGTGCTTCCACAATGAAATGTTGTAATCTTTGTTCAAGATTAGAAGCGTACGATTGTCACGAGGCCATAGATGATCGTAAGACCAAGATCAGTCACAACAAGGTTGATCGGACTGTAATTGGACTAACTGACCCGGTGCCCGAATCTGATCCAACCATTGTTCCTATAATTCAGCATCATTTGAAGTTTTGGCATTTGATTTGATGACATTATGCACTATTGCTGATAATGAACATCGGCCAGATTACAGCAGTCTCATCGAGAAGTGCATGAGGGACAATAAAGGAACATGCTCTATACCACATTACTTACCGTAAAGGTGTTTGTATCTGTCTATTTTATTTCGTAATGCGTTCGTAGTCATGTGAGATCCCATCCACGCATGCGCAGTCAGTATCATCCACAGCGCCATTTAGCAGTCGCGAAACTTTTCTACTGGATTGTCCGTTGATATCGTTCGGATTCCTACGATCTTTTGTTATCTTACACTATTTTATTGGAAGGGAAGTTTTTCTCTTTCGGATGTGATTCTTGCGGAGGTGTTTATGTTGTTTGCATGGAGGAAATGCAAGACAATTTTCGGTCAAGCTAAGTGCCGGGGCGAAGATTCTGATAGCAGCCAGGATGTTAACTGCGTAGTGATGAGTTGTGAGCAGCCTAACACGGCTGCTACTGGTGCAGTTAGGGCCTAGCGGTCCTGTTGACAATCGTGGTTTCGTGGCCGCCGATCAGAATTTGGACAAACATGGAGGACGAGCCGTCCCTGCCCCAGGGACAGAGATCTATGCAACAGAAGGGCGATAAGTCAAAAATCGCGCTGGGAAGGGAAAAAAGACGTCGAAATCCAGATAAAGTAAAACTGACAAATCAATCTCAGATTCGGAGTACCAGTCCTATGCGAACGGCACTGCGGATGCCGCAGGAGAGGACAGCGGCCTACCGGATCGTTGGGCAAGGCTTGAAAATATGATGGAGAAGATGATTGGGGTTCTACGGAGGGGAAAACCGCAGACCAGCCTGCCAGGACTGGCTGAGAATTCAAGGTGTTCTCAAGTGGAAGGGTGCCAAGGGTCATTGGACGCCAAGGGGAGGATGAACTGCGTGAAGTCGCAGCGAGGATGAAGACACACCGGAAGTGGAGAGTGCGGAGGCTCCACTCTCAGTTTTGTGTACGTTTTGTTACCTGCGGTAAAGGGTACGCTTATTGAGAAGGACTAGCCAACAGTATCAATGTTTTGATTCGCATCTAAAGTACGATGACAAGCAGATGGCAGATACATTTGAGAAGATCCAACAGCCAGAGAAACGGGCCCACTGGTTGTTCCAAGGTAATCCAGTGATCTCGGACCCCTGAATGTACCGGTCAGGGGCCTGGACAACTCCAGCGTTGCAGCGACAATGGTGAAGGGATGACTGCTTAAATCAATACCCTTGACGGTCAGGAAATATCTGACACTGATGGAAACATGCTTGCCTTGTTTTCCAATGCTATTTTCGAGCTGAGTCTCCTCAGAAAGGATCGCATCAAGCCGGAAATTCACCCACGGTATAAGATTTGTTAAGGACTCCATCAAAACCACTCAGTGGTTGTTTGGAGACGACCTGGCAAAGACAATGAAGGATCTTGAGCGAACAGCAGAAGGTGATGGGGTTATGCGTCAGCGAAGCGAACAAGAGCAAAGGTTGCTGACAGCCCTACTCGGCACCGTCAGCCAGTCAACAAAGGTTATCAGCAGCTGGTTGGTACAAAATTCCAATCTCCACTCACGCCTTTTTAGGGCAGAGAGGGCACAAGGCTTTTCAGTACGCAAGGGCAAAGCAGTGACGCCACGAAGGCCGTACCCCTTCTGCGGTGAACAGGAAGCTCCAAGGCAGTAGAGACCTCCACGTCTGGTTTTGAGGTGAGGATTGTCTCATTTTTTTACCACCTGCAGATATTTGGTCTGCTTCTGCACCCCTTCAAATTTGAAGTCGGATGTCAGCAGTTTCAAGGTGGCCAACTAAACATTTCAGAAACAACTGGATAAATTCACATCTGATAATTATGTGTGGGTGCTGTTGCTGGTTACTACAACTGAATTTACAGGCTAATACAAAACAAGTTTAGGCACCTCGCCCATATTCTTTGACTGCTGAGGAATCGGTGCTTTAGATTCTGAAATTAACAAGATGTTGAAAAGGGAAATTAGAATTACTTTTGAATCTACATCACTCTGATAACGCAGAATGCTACAAATGGCCTCTATTGACTCAAAGATGCCTATACTCGTCCCGATACTTCCGGAGTATCAGAATTTTCTGAAATTCTCATGGAAAAAAAACAACTTGTCAATACAAAGCATTACCACAATGAACTTACCTCGGCGCCTCCTACTATTTACTAAAATACAAAGGCCACCCCTTTCCTTATTTGAGATCAATTGGAATTGCCATTGCGGGGCTTATAGTATGATGCTATCATCATAGGAAAGACCAAAAACAGAGCACTGAGTAGCATTTGCCAAAACACGCAACAGTCCCTGACTTTATGTTTTTGTCATTCACGCCAGAGAAATCTCTAGTAGACCACCCAGTGTCAAAAAATGAGTTACTTGGTTTATTCATAGATTCTTGTTCTATGTTTAGTTCAATTTGACGCCAGATAAGATAGAAGACATCCAGATTGCTTGTTGATTGCCTCCTGCAAATCATCAACAATTCATAGCGGTCTCAGCCCAGTCATTGACAAGTTATACAAACTTTCCCTGGTGTACAGTATGGACCATTGCATTATAGGGAACTATAGATGGATATTGTTGTCATTAAGATGCACTCTGGACATTTGATAAAGCATGTGCCCTCAGCCTTCATCAGCTAGATGGTCTATGTGGGTTGTCTAAAATGTCGCTGGGCATGCAGAACTCCTTAGAGAGGCCCATATCTCTGTGCATAACCAGTGATGCTTCTGATATGGGAGGGTGCTACAATATTGGCAAGTCAAAAGTTGGGGTTAGATGGAATGAAATTGAGAAAGTCGAGCCAGAATAATGAAATTAATTACTCTTGGAGATGCATTGCATCTTTTTGGCTTTGCAGGCATTCTGTGCTAATGCCAGAAATTGTCATGTGCTTCTTTCCTTGACAATCCACATCGGTAGCATATCTTAATACATGGGAGGTATGAACATCCATGGCTGTAAGTATGATATGGGCAAAACATATGGACTGGTGCATCAAGAGGTATCTGGATCAAATCCATACCTTCCTGGCATTTGAAAATGAAATTGCAGACCAAAAAGGTCTAGGCATTTCGATGATCAGCTTGAGTGGATGCTGAACAACACGGATGTTTTTGCAAAGGTCTGCACTAATTGGGGAAACCCCAGAAATAATTTATTTGCTACAGGCTTATCGTCATTGTGTTACCTGACGGATGGTCACAGTATAAACATCAGTACTCACCCCATCATTATACGTTACTTCAGAGGAGTGTTCAATCTGCCCCGTCGTGCCAGATATACGCAGACGGTGGGATTCCGAATAGTTTTACTTTATCTTAGGAAGCTTTCCCCGCAATAACCTTTCACTGAAAGACTTGTCAATGAAAACTTGCATGTTACTTTCCCTGTTTTCCTGCTCATCCCAACAGCTCTTCCATACGTTGAACTGTCATGCATGGAAGTTGACGACATAAATTCATTTTCTTTTGTGTGATGATTTGTTGAAGCAAAGCCGGCCCGGCAGCACAGGGCGAAAGCTTATAGTCATGCATATCCGCTACAAAAGACGTCTGTGTATAGTTTTTACATATTTGAGGGAGTACTTAATGAACAAATGTTCTGCGGTGGAGACAAGACCTCCTAATAGTTTTCGGACACCCTCTTTTTGTTAAGGTCAGTAAGGCCAAACATTTGCAAGGTGGCTGCGAACAATTAGGCTAACCGCAGGGTAGATGTCAGCCTTTTTAAAATCCACATTCCATACGTTCAGCTGCGACGTCCAAAGCAAACGTAGCCAATGTTCCAGTAATACATCTTGATGCAATGCCATCTGGCAGAATGAGAGACGTTTCAAAGATTTTATAACAAGCCAATAACCCACAGCTCCCAAGGGTTCCTGAAGGCTGTCCTGAAGGACTAATGTAATGATCATCCAGACATTGCTCCTTTAACAGACGTGCATGTTGATCTTATATACGTTACGCGGACGGGTGAGTTCACGTTCAGAATTCTACAAGTTTCTACTTTACGTGTGAGTAAATTTCTCTTTTCAACGTTGATGAAACCTGATTTGCTTTAACGGTCCACATCACTCCAACGGCATTACGAATAAATGAAAATAAACATAACCTTACCTTGTTTGAAGTTTGATCCTCGTTTTGTGAGTAATTGTAGAGGGAGGGGTAATGTGCCCACCACTCCTACCCTTCCAGCATTATAGGTTTTTCGTAGAGCATTTTACTTCTAGTATGGGCCCTGCAACTCAGGTCTCAATTTCAGGACTGACTGCGCAGGCGTGATGGGAATTTCCACTCGATTTAATCTTTCCTCACCTGTATGTCTGTCCGTCAATCCTACCTACGGTCATGGGGGCCCCCATGTCTGGGTCTAAGTTTATTAAATAGTCCTGACAATATTAATATGGTAAATAATACTTGCTTTCTTTTTACGAAGTTGGTCCTTTATTATGTTTTCATCAGGATCCTGTCGCTGTTTGGGTCCCTCGCTGCTTGTACCCCCGCATCTGGTGACTCTCCGAGAGATCATGGAAGAAACTGCTGGATAGATGACCTGATAAAATGAACAATTTAGGCCCACTGTCGTTGTGTTTTTTTTTTTTTTTTTTTTTTTGTTTGCTTTGGATATGTGTATAGCATACAGAAAGTGCAATGTCTGCTAATTCATGGGTCAATGAGGGAAAACAGAGTAGAATAGAAACAAGTTTTAGGTCTTCCAGAAAATATTACTGAAGAATTGCATGCAATATTTTTTTTTAACTGTACTATAAAGCACCAATGAGGAAAGGCTCCTTGGCATTGTTTGTAGGATTGTGTAGACAAATATGTTTTGTGTCAAAGTTGCGTTGCTATACATGTGTGTACTACATGTACAGCTAGGCCTATATAACATGTATTTCGGTTTGGAAACCCACATGAAAGTCCTGGGAAAATCCAGCTTTCTATAAATGCTGTCATCCGCATTGCCCTAGTTGTAACATTCATTCAACACGGAGAATACTTCACGGAATAAGGTTTGTTCAGACATGCGTGCTAAGAATTGGGATCTCCCAAACTTTGGCATGTATTGTTCATTCACAGAAGATGCAATTCAACAGTGGAATGATTAGCAAACATACCAATTTGACTAGTCAAGTGCTATGCTAATCCAGCATGTTCTGGAAATCCGTCACATTGCCTCTGAGTTTGACCTTGAAAAAAAAACTCATTACATTGTTGCATTATGTTCAGGCCCATCATAGCAAAGTGTGACTGACGTAAGAAAGTGACAAATACAAATACAGCAAAAGTTTTAATGCATGACCTAAATGTTTATCAGACCTCTCTTTCTAGGAGGTGGATGTTTCTTGGGGGTTGAATCAACATTTCAAGGAAAAAAGGGTAAGAGTGGTCTAATATTTTATGTGTCTATTTAATGGCAACTACCTACTCGAGTTTGTATAATTGGTGTCAGCTCCGATCACTGATTCCTCTATTCCGATCACCGGAAAAAATGGGAAACAGATGGATTATTGCTAGTTATTGTGGCATGTTAGGAATGCAAATAGTTTACAAAAACAATCATATCAGACTGGTTCTGAAACCCAGTGAAGATTTCAAAGACATGGTGTGGGTGTTTATATTCACTTTATTGATGAATACCTGAATGAATGTGTACGTGGGCATTTAGTGATATCATGCATGGGCGATAAATAACAGCTTTTCATGGAGACTTGTGTTTTTTTGTATTTAATTAATTTTGTGAAAAATAGTTGCAACTGGAGATTTGCCTTTTATTTTGAATCAGGTTAACAACTGATGCATAAATTCCTTTGTTCTCTAGCTATTGTTATTGCTGCCTAAGGGGAGCTGCAGGAGGATATTTGATCGATCATTAGAACAGCTATTGTTAATAGGCTGGCTGCAGCCTCTTAATAGTCTGCAGCCCTCTGACATCAATCTGAATTCCCCTTATAGGCACCAAGTCAGACCTTTCGCCTGCAGCTGCCTGAAGGAAGCTGCAGCAGGGGATTCGATCAATCATTAGAACAGCTATTGTTAATAGGCTGGCTGCAGCCTCTTAATAGTCTGCAGCCCTCTGACATCAATCTGAATTCCCCTTATAGGCACCAAGTCAGACCTTTCGCCTGCAGCTGCCTGAAGGAAGCTGCAGCAGGGGATTCGATCAGTCATTAGAACTGATATTGTTAATAGGCTAAAGGGGATGCAGCCTCTTAATAGTCTGCAGCCCTCTGACATCAATTTGAATTCCCCTTATAGGCACCAAGTCAGACCTTTCGCCTGCAGCTGCCTGAAGGAAGCTGCAGCAGGGGATTCGATCAATCATTAGAACAGCTATTGTTAATAGGCTGGCTGCAAAATGAAATCAATTTGTTACGTGACTTTTAGACTTTAATACTGCAGCAGTGCTTGTGGTTGGGAGGGCGGGGTTCAATTAGTGCTGGGTCATGTGACCTTAAAAGTAACCCATGGACATTGTGAGTGGCGCTCCACATAACTTTAGTTTAATGGGAACATAGAGAAGGATATAGTTGGCAACTATATCCTTCTCTATGAATGGCAATGATCCATTGGCCCCGCTAAAAAATAGCCGTGTCCACCTCCAGTTCCAGGCTGTCATGGATCAACAACATCCAAGCAAATACTGATAACGTGAACATTAGTCGACCCCTGTTAGAGGACTTCACTTCCTATACTAGGTTGCACTATAGCTGCCACACCGATTATACTATGTTCCTGTGAATACCACGAAGGGTATGTCTCTTGTCAAATACGAAATTACCGTTAGGCGGCGTTTTTTCCCTTCCATGCCGCGGCGTGCTGGCGGGTGTCTAAAATCGCTCATCGTTATTTTCAATGAGCCGTTTCCATGCACGCGGGCGGGCGGGCGTTTTCTCGAATCGGTCATGTAGCGATTTTTTCTGCCCCCCCCCCGCCCCGCGTGCCCGCGTGCGTATTCGTATCTGATTTTCAGGGGATTTCCCTGCACTCTTACCGGCTTGTAGCCCGATAATGAAGAGTAGAGGACAATTTTATGTTCAAATAATGTTCCAAACAACATTCATACTGTTTCAACAACTAGGTGTATGAGATTTTATAACAGATTGTCTCTATTTTTTCACTCCAGACAACACTAGTTGACACATATTTACATGTTTTAAATACGACCATTGATATGTCAAGTATTTGCTAATTAAATCTCCAAAACCTGTCAAAAGTTTTAATAGTGGGCCGTAATCGTTGACATTTAGAACAGGGGTTTCAGAAATTGAACACTGGTGTTTTGGTTTAAACAATAGTATATCGTCCGTTGTCTGATAAATAATAATATAATTATAATAATCTACTAATAACACAATAACAATATGTAGGCGACATCTGTTCCATATAGCGCTATACCACTAAAAGTGAGAAGAGGTGCGTTACTTGACAAAAACGCGTGCCGGCCCGCCCGCCGCGGAATGAATGAAAACACGCGGGCGGGGCGGGAGGCGGGCGGTTGTTTTGGAAGACCCGTTTCCATGCACGCGGGCGGGCGGGCGGGCGTTTTCTCGAAATCAGAATTTTGTGTATATTCGCTATATGAGAACCGTGTAGTCCTACTATTATCATTGTTATTTTTGTTATTATTATTATTATTATTATTATTATTATTATTATTATTTATCGAACACCGGACGCATAGGCCTACTAGTGTTCAACCTAAACACCGGTGTTTAGTTTCTTAGAACCATTGTTCTAATGTCAACGATAGCGCCTAATACAATTAAAATTTCTCTCATTGCCAGGTTTTAGAAGATATAATTAACATAAACTTGACACGTCCATGGTTTAAACATGCAAATATGTGTTCGAATAGGTGTCCGGCCTTTAAAAATGGAGAGAATTTGTATAAGATCTCATTACGAGTGTTAAAACATTTAGGATGTTGCTGGAACATGATTTAACATAACATTGTTCTCTACTCTGCAGCTTAACGGCTACAAGCCAGTAAGATTCGGTAAATCCCCGGACATCGATTACGAAATACCACGCGGGCACGCGGGCGGGCGGAAAAAATCGCTACATGCCCGATTCGAGAAAACGCCCGGCCGCCCGCCCGCGTGCTGGAAACGCCTCCAGTGGAAATACGGTGATGCGATTTAGACGCCCGCGTGGCATGGAACTGCCGCTCTACCTGGGCAGTCAACCTTTTCTTCTCTTCTTAAATAAAGGCAAACTAAGAATGAGTCAATGCCTATTGTACAGATTTTTCACAATATTATACAGTGATGTTTTTGAAATTATTACTGAGCAAAATTCCATCCTGCTTGACTTATTTCTTTCGGCTCACTTCCGAATTTGAACAATGTATTTTGTTTCTGAACACCATGTGAGAATTTCCAACGTGTTCGATAAAATGTTCAGCACTGTGCTCAAATGTTAACACCTTGTGCTCAAAATTTTTAACAATGGTGCAGCCAGTCAAAAGGGAGGCATTTGCCATGCCCGTCCTGCTCTATGATATCTTAAGCCTATCTATTACTCACCCCCCATACTCACCCCCCCCCCCCCCACTTCCCCGATCCTGCTCTCAAGGTCTGGTTATGGGCCGGCAATGTTACATGTCAGACATGCAATCATGTAACTTTTCAAATAGAAGACAGGTTTCCAATGCTTTCAAAAGTCTTCTTTAGGTCTAGACGAACTCATTAATTTATTGCGCAAATGATAATTACCTTTTTACACAACGTTGTTGCAGTACACCCACCACTAGCCGCAGGGATTCTGCATATTCTTGTAGTTGGTGCCGGGAACCCCGTCATTCCGTTCATGCAGTCTTCACGTAAACGTCGCAGAAGAACGGATCGAAAGAGCTAAGTGTTTTACTTTTGGGAAGTTCTTGCGGGACTTTCGGTAGTTTTAGTGATAGGTGTTAGAGGTTTTTTGACGATTGTGGGACTTTTTGAGACGGTAGTGACTCGTAGAGTGACGAATAAGTCGACTTTTGGTTGGTTTTTTTAGAGCTCGTACGTTATTGAGCCTACCACATAGCCTAACAGTTCGGCATAGGAATCCATATACTTGGGTTTGGGTTTTAGAGACCTGATGACCGACCAATGGAGGATTAGGGATCCTTTGTCCCCCAGCGGTGACTGCCGGGGAAACGAGGCAGGTGACGGCCAACGGAGGATTAAGGTAGCTTTATACAGGCAGGGAAAGCTTGAGGACGGCCGACGGAGGATTAGGAAACGGATCCCTCATTTCCAAGGGGATCAAACCAAGCAGCAACAGCCCTCATTTCCAACGGGGGATTAGACTCATGGTGGATCCTTCGTTCCCAAAGGGAGGATTAACACAACGTTCAGGTGGCGTTATGGTGGATAATAGAGCCGCCGAGCGCCGGTTTGTGACAATTGCCGGGAAGAGTTTTCGGCCTTTCAACCGCGGGGATTGCACGAGCTTTGCCCTCGATGCCGGCCGTGCAAACCGACGGGTTAGAGTGAGATTTGCCAGGACCAGGAACCGACAACCGTTGGCCGAGATTCAGCAATGTGAATAGGAAAGCTTTTTGAAGGAGGAGAAGCAGGCCAGGGAAGCCAGCCAACGGGATTCGGTAAGCAAAGACAGTGGGAGGCGGAGAATCTAAGAGAAAGCAGGTTCCTCCCAACCTTTATGGCGGCGCCAGAGGGGGCCAGAGGGGGCCTGGGACAGGTGGTGGCTTCTCCAGCAAGACCGACCAGGGGACCGAGACCGAGGGGGGAAAGCGAAAAACCAGAGGGGAGGCCAGAACGAAAAAAAAAAAACACAGAAGAAGCTTCCCCCGGGGGAAAGTAGCCCCAAATGTTACCGGCGCGTACGCCCCGTTCTCCGTCGGGCGTCGGCCGAAGCCGAGGGAAGGGAGAGCAGTAAGGAGCCTCCAATCGGCGAGGATCAGGGCGATCCGAAGGGTCCGGGGGATCCAGCTAACTCAGAAAGCGGGAGTCAGGAGCGCAGTGGAACAGAGCCGGGCAGTGGAACAAAGTCGGCCGGTAGCGGGAGCCGGCAGTCGGAGCAGAGGGCCGACCACTGAGAAAACAGAGCACTCAGTCGGAACAGGCCCCACCCCCCCCCCCACAGCCACTGGAACAGAGCTCGTTGTCGGAACCGAGCCGCCCAAGGGAACAGAGCCGGCCGTCGGGACAGAGCCGACAGTGGAACAGGCCCGACGTCGGGACAAAACAGACCCGTGGCACAAGGCCGACCTTCGGGACAACGACGGACGTCAGTTACAAAGCGGCAGCCAGCAGACAAAGCCGGTCAGCGGTAAAGAGCCGAGCAGCGGTGAGAAGCCAACCTTCGAGGACAAAGCCGGACGTCAGTACAAGCCGGCCAGCGAACAAAGCCGGCCAGCGTAGCAGAGCGAACAGCGGTGCAAAGCTGACCTTCGGAACAAAGCCGGACGTCGGGTCAAAGCCGGCCAGCAGAACAAGCGAGCAAGCGGATCAGAGCCGAGCAGTGGTGCTAAGCCGACCTCCGGGACAAAAGCCGGACGTCGGTAAAGGCCGACATCAAGACAAAGCCGACCAACGTAGCAGAACCGGCCAACGGGGCAGAAGAACGACCGACGGTTCAGTAGCCGACCAAAACGCCCACAGAGTCCGACCGTAGGGACCAGAGAGACGATCACCGACGCGTCCCGATCTTCGAAACAGAGCCAGCAGATGGAATAGAGGCCGGCCGATGGACAGGGCCGATCAAGCAGAGCTGGCCGATGGAATAGAGCCGGCCGAACGAACAGAACCAGCCACCGGAGCAGATCAGGCTGGTGGAGCAAAGCGACCGAGGGAACAGGGCCGGTTATGGGAAAGGCCCGGTCACCGGAACATGAGAGCTGAGAGCCGGCCATGGAACCGCCTTTGGAAAGAAAAATGGGCCGGCACAAAACTGCCGATAATCGGGCACCGGGCCGGAGATAACCAGTCCGGGGAGAACCAGTCCGGGATAACCAGTCCGGAAGATACCAGTCCGTGGGGAAACAGCAGCCGGAGATAATCAGTCCGGAGATAACCGGGCCGATCCGGAGACAACCAGGCTCCTCGAGACATGCCTGTAGCATTGCTGGAAAGATGTGAATTTTTATAATAATTATTACTTTTGCCATTCATTTATTGGTGTATTTGTCATTTATAAATATTGTAATCGCTTGATAACTGCAAGTGATTGTGTTATGGCGAAGGCTTTGATACCTTCCTCGACATCCTAATCAAATCAGGCACGATCGCATGGTTTGGCTTAAGGTATGCGGGCTGACGGCCATCAGCATGTTCGCCCGGTCCGGACAGTACGGGCGGTATATGAGTTAGTAAAGCACCTCTTATTAAATAAAAATAATGTATAAGAGTGCATTCTATATGTAGCTGCTGGAAAAAAGAACAGTTGGGCAGGGCCTTTGAGTGCCTAGCTAAGGGCCCAGTACTGCAGGTGAATTCATGTAGAGAGAGCGGGTCCGAAATAAGGAAAACTAGTAGTGACCGGCAAGCGTTTGTCCTTAGCGCTAGTGGCTGAAGTCCCATGTTCCATGGTGACCCACAAGTCCCAGCAGGTATTTCCAAGCAGGAGGAATGATATTCCATCCCTGGATAGGTCCTAACGAGTACTGGGAGGATGCTACGACCGTCGGGTCTTTAGCGAGTGTACAACGAGTAGTGTTTAAAGGGCCGGGTAAAAACTGTCCCTCAGTATGACCGAGGGCTGAGATAACGTCCCGTTCGGTTTACCAGTCGGGGGCCAGGAGTTCGAGGTCGAGTGGACCCGCTGGGTCTTTTTCTGGTCATTAAACAGAGTTTCGATCACCGGCAGTTTAACAAACAGTTTCCTCCAATGGAGTCGGAGGCGACCCAGGGTGGTGCACCGAACGCAGCAGCCAGCGCTCCGGGGTTCCAGGGAGGCCACGGAGGAAGGATTACGCGGAGGGCAAGGAGCGTTTGGAAATATGTGATTACCAGGGTGGTCCGGGGGGTGCTCGAGTTCGAGCAACCCGAACACCCGCACATTCGCCGGTATTTCCGAGGTTTTTCCCGTAGGTCTATACCTCGACCGATACCAGACGATACCGATACCAGCGGCCTCCTTACCGGGGATGGTGAATGCGTGATGCGTTTCATACGTATGAAGAGATCATGCAGAAAGTGTGTATCAGGGCGGCGGATACTCCAAAAGTAGCAGGGAGCTATCCCTCGTCTCCGGGGACCCTTCACAGGTTCCCCTAACACGGAAGTCTCCATAACACGGAAGTCCCGTACAAGGGGAAGTTCGCCCCCTAACACGGAAGTCTCACTAACACGGAAGTCTCCGTAACACGGGGAGTTCTCCTAACAAGAAGTCTCCCTAAACACGGGAGTTCTCCCAACACGGACAGTCTCCCCTAGCGTTGATTGAATGTCTCTCTTACTATGGGTGTGCTGGACGAGGGGTACCCGGAAGGAGTCTCCACAGCGGGAACTTATACCCGACGGGACGACCGCAGGATCACAAGGATCTAGCGGGCACAGGGTTAGGGTTCCGCGGAACCTGCCATCCAATAGCTCTACGATCCAGCCAGCGGGGTGCGGTTCCTGCGGGAATAGTCAACAGGCCTTGTTCAGCGGCTGGCAGGGGTTTTTAGCCGGCCTACGAGAGGCGATCGCGCCGAACCTGGCCCATGCGTGGGAGCCCTAGTCGAGTTCCATATAGAAGGCAGGGACCCCAATGGGGTCCTGCCAACCGCAATTAGGCCGACCAGGCGACAACCTGGATAGATTCAGGAGGGAAAAACCGAGTCGGGATCCACAGTCGGCCGGCAGGGCCCAACTGGGGACCTGACAGGACCACCACAATTAGGCCGCCCCAGGCCAACAGTTGGTTAGTCCCAGACGGGGGAAACCCAGCGGGTTTCACAGATAGGGTATCCCGGCCTAGCCATGAGGGAACCAGACCCAGTTGTGGAGACTAGACAGGTTACACAGCTGGGGTTCCTGGCCCGGACACAGCTTGGGCCAGACCCAAGCCAGCAGTCTGGCTGGATCTAGGCACGGTTCCACGGATTTGGGGGGTTTCACTACCCGCTGTCGGGACAGGCAGCGCCGGTATCTGTCCCAAGAGCCAGTCGGTGGCCCACAGACTGCCGAACGGGATCCCACCGGGGATCCTGGCAGGGCCGTAACCCAGGTTAGACCCAACAGGGGGTACCCACAGGGGTTGCCAACGGCCAGATGGTTTTCATGGATCCGAGCCGGACCGGCAACCCTGGGCCTGGAGTTCCGGGATCCCCACACCGGGCTCGTCCAAGGGGGACGTGGATCGGATCACTGGGCAGGTCCGGGGTGCCAGCACGTCCGGGATTCGAAGGGGACCCCGGCCCCTAGCACGTACGATACATGGATTAACATGTTCTGATTACCTCCGGGCGTGGAGTTTCGGACGGTCTTCCATTTCGGCCAAGCTGACACTAACTCCGAGCTGAAGAACGCAGGTTACGAGACAGCTTGCCCTCCCAATCAAAATAGAGTGACAGTCTGACCCTTGCCATCTATTTGCCTCTCGGGTAGGAGGCCCAGCTGGAGACGAATGGCCGCTGCTATGATGGGCGAGAGACGGGCATTATCACAGTGGTGACTCGCTGACAAAGGACCCTTCCAGAACTAAAGTGGTCGCGATCCCAGTCCTGGGATAGACCTTGTTCTTGCTCCTTTCCTTTTCTATTGATGCTTGGTTTATTGAAGTGTGTGTCCCTTTGTCAGGGTTGCGATGTCAGAGTCAACCTTTTGATTTTGTGGTACCAGTGGGTATAGCCTGAGGGAGTAGCCTAACATCGTGGGATATGGGTAGTTTTCCGAGACCTATACCGAGTACGTTGGCCTATTTCTGTCGTTTTTTTATATGTTGCTGCTAACTCTATCATTCCGATTCCGCTTCTACTTGTTTTAACTAATCGGCGGCATAACGCGAAGAAATCACATGGGATGCGTATGCCTACCTTGGGGTTTTCCTAGAGTGTATGGAACTATTAACAGAGCTTTGATTGCTTTTGTTTTTATTAATCACTATGCAACAAACGTTTTTTGCTAAAACATCTGAGGATCACATCGCAGACGCCGCCGAGAGGTGTCTCATTTCGCGATACGGTACCAGTTAGGTAGGTAACATTGTAGGTATCAGACACAGCCTCTCGGGGTTAACACATTGTCACAGATTCCAGACGAAAATCAACGATTATAGTAGAGTCTACGATTTGAGACTTGCGAGGTTCTACATCTGGGCCAGAGAAGGCGCCGCCGTGAACTCGATGTCGGGCCTCTAAGCAAGTTGTCGCCTTCCCGGCCCACCCTTTCATGAGAGGGAAGTTAGCTAGTTCCATCAGGAGCTACAGGGTAAGTGAGGATGGCTGCCAGCAAAAGGTTCAGTAATGGTTCGACTGTCCATAACAGGACAGTATCAGTCAGGTGCTTACAGGTTGTCTTCACTGAGAGAGATGGGGTACTTCATTTAGTTATTCAACGAGGTCCTTCAGGTGCTATCGGAGACACCCTTCGAGTCTCTACATAGGGCTCACATCGTTTTGTTGATCAACGAAGTCCTTCAGGTTCTGTCGAATTCTCCTTACGAGCTTCTTCATAATGCTCCACTGGAATTGTTGACACACAAGACGCTTTCGATTCAGCACTTCAGGCCCATCGACGCAGCTGTCACACGCCCTAACAACGACGCAAGAGTTCTTTAATAATTAGACGCCAATGTGCACGATTACTACCAGACCCACCGTTCCTGGGGCGAGAAATCAAGTCACCGAGCCTTCACCCCCAGCGGAATTTTGTATTTGGTTTTTCCTCAATGCAGTCCAATCTCCTCAATATGAGGATAAGCTGGCTTGCCCGGGAAGAGCCTAAATGGTCTCCAGAGAGAGACTCCGAGAAGTCTCCTTTTTTCGAAGCAGTTTATTCGCCAGCTTCGAGGAGTACCTTATCAGATGGATTGTAAGCTTGATTAAGCCACAACGCTACCCCAGGAGGGGCCAGTGAGAGCTCACGATTCGAGAAGCCATGCTACCTCTAAGGCTTGGTTTCTAGCATACCCAGAGAGGATATCATGAGGCCGCAGCGTGGAAGACGCCAATCCTCTTGGTGTCCCTCGACCTCACGGACACCCTTGACGGCCGAAGGGTCCTTCGCCAGAGCGGTGCTATCTCACCCTCGCCGCCGAGTTGCGACCCCCTCCATCTAAGCCCTCTGTGTTCCGTCTGCAAACGTTAGTGGTACAAGTTAAGTATCATTTGCGCATAAATTGTCCAGAACCCCCCTGTTATGGCAATTATAAGCAATATACTTACCTTTCACCACGGCCCGCCCTCCTCCCCGCGGGACCACAACAACTCGGCGGCCCCCTCCGTTTCGATTTAATCCAATGAGTGAGACTCTTCAGCGTTGTCACCGACCTCTCCGGCCAGACTTATACCAGGTCCTGACAGACGGTGACCCTTTGTCTTTACTAGAACGAGTTACCAGCCGACTAGGGCAGACAATTAAGACTCGTTCCTCACGACCATACGGAATTCAGCCAACAGAGTTGCATATTCAACACTATCTCAGTTGCAAGCCGATTACCCTCAGAGGCATAAAGCATCACGAGGTGAGAATCTTTGCCCTGCATTGTCATGCCTCTAACCACAACTCCCGCCTCAAGCCTCAGTGCCTTTCACTCAGCTTTTCTTCCTCCGTAACGTTTCCGTCTGCCATGAACGGAGACGGGTTGCCGGCACCAAGCTACAAGAATATGCCAGAACCCAGAGGCTAGTAGGTGGGTGTCTGCAAACGGTAGTGTAAAAGGTAAGTACATTTCTTATAACTGGCCATAAACAGGGGTTCCTGGACCTTACATTTCAGGAGCTCTGAAATGGTGCTGTGGCCCCATCCCCCGAAGCCTGTTAAGCCCACCCCCCCCCCACCCCACTCCTGAAAAAAGGAAGAAACACTGCCCAGTAAATGTATAAATTTTTATTATTATGATGAATGTTCGCACAAGATTCATGCCTTCTCTAAGCTGGAAAAGGCTTTACAGTGATCAGAGGGACCTACAATTCTCACATTTTTCAGTGTGATTGTCGCTTGAAAGCCTCCTTCCGCAGCCAGTCTCATTTTTTATAGCTCAAACCACTATGCTGGTTGAGCTATTGTGATCCGCCAGTCATTCTATCTATCGATCTAATCTGCCTGGGTGTCCACAATTGAATAAGGGGTTCAAACAATTGCCTTTTTTCGTTGCCAATTGATCAATCTTCGATTGTTGTTTTGATGTTGACCAAACTTGGACATAATGGTCATTGACCACTAGAACATTTCTGACCCTGTGAAGTCAAGGTCATTAAAGCATAACAATTGACCATTTGTCAAAATTACAAAATGTATCTTCTCAAACAAAAAGTATTAGATTGTCTTGAAAATCACTCATAATGTTCTTGGGTAGTTTTTTTTCCAGAGTGTACACAGGTTTTGATGGAACGTCATATGAATGCCATTAGAGTGAAAACAGTAAGGAATCTGGTGAAAAGAGTTTATGGCCCCTTACGGTCATCTTTGATGGAAGTGGACCGAACTTGGAAACAAGCTCATTGACCCCTGGGACAACTTTGACCTTGAAAGGTCAAATTAAAGGTCATTTAAGAGGAATAGGGATGTTTGTTGAAATCTACAAAATGCATTTTCTCAATGGAGAGGAATTGGATTGTCTCAAATTACATTCTATGTTTTCTCGAAAAGCGATTCTCCATGGCATGTTACAAAATTTACATGTAAGTTACTTGAGGTAGTTAAGTTCCTTTTATGGAAAGTTGAATATTTCCCATGATGCATTTCATTTCTCCCATAATAACTCGGAGATCTGACATCCGCAATCTAGAGTTACTGCAGATATCATTGCCTCAACCGGAAGTGCCAATTCCATGGCCGGACCGAGCGATTCGCGTAGGCCCCCGAGACGGGCTAGGAAGGACTATTCCCTTAGTAATACCGTGACCGTAAGACGTAAGACGAAGACCCTTGAAATTGAGGATTTTGGAGCTACTTCGCAGCGAAGGTTTGAAGCACAGGGGCTCAGTTAGCGTTGACCGCAATACCCATAATGTAGCCTAGGCCTATTAGCTACTAGATAGTATAGAATTAATACTAGTCTATCGCTAAGTACGTTCGGACACTACGAGCCGCCGTGGTTGCAGAGAATGAGTTTCGGAACGGTTAGATATTTTGGCACCAATATTTGCTCACCCTATACTTGTGTATCAGACATCGTAACACTGCAGGACAGAGCGAAAACCTATTTTTGTTTTACAATGGGACATGACTCATGATTCCGCAGAACTGGTGCATGTACATATTCTATGTTCACCATGTGAAATGGGACAAATTACTGTAAACTACGTTACTGCGATCTGAAAAACATTTGAAAATCATCAGATGATGCAACAGGCATGTAGAGGGGTGATCCAACAATTTCCACAAAAAGCTTGATCATGTTGCTTGCAAGTTGTCTTCATATTCCACTTTCTGATCTAGGCTTAGTTCGGTCCCTGTACAAAATCCATAGCAAGTTAAGTAGCTTAGGCCTACTGCTGGCTACCATTGTGGGAATTAATAGAGCCACATTGAAATTACCACCATTTTTGTTTTCTTCGTATTTCATACAACAAAATCAATTTTGCCTGAAGAACTTCACTATTGCCGGCAGAAAAAATGTTGGCCGTTGAAGGATTTGCCCCTTTATCGGCGACATTCACGTATGCTTGGGATGGAATCAAGGAATACAGCATGGCATTGTGTAGCATTAGAAACACCTCTGTGGGCATGTACCCACATTTACACGTCAGTGTAACTTGTGTAGCCGTAGTTTGGCAATGCACTCCATTGGAGAGCAGGTCAGGGAGACAAACTTGGGCAAAGAGGGTGGCTGTGGAGATTGGTATTGAGTTGAGTCAGGGCAGTGTGGGTTAAAAAGGTTACGTTAGGTTTAGATGTTTTTAACAATGAGATTTGTAATGACATCTGTAATGCTGGAATATGCCGCTACTCTCTACTCCTAGCCCAATCCCTGACAACTGTAACACTAATCTAATACATTCAAGTACACGTGGGTATACATTACAGTATGGCAATCATGCCCTTTTTTGTTTCGCCTGAACTGAAAAACTCGTCCTTTTTAAGCAGATTTTGTTCTGAAAAAAAACAGTGAGGCCAATTTTGATTGACGGTATTTGTACATGTAGTATCAGGGTTGGTGAAACACGATCTGACTAGTTCTTGGGCGCAAAACCTCACTATAAAGAGGGTACTTAGCCTTTTTTAATGTTATTCATAATGCTAGTCGTGCTTAAGCTCGTTAGCAAGATTGCAGATGAACCGTAATTGCTATGGTGACTTGCGGTTTGTTGAGGATATGAGGGGTGTGATGAACTGATTAGATTTTCAGTATAAAGTATGCTAATTAAGTAGTTGAATTTGTCTAATTGCATAATCGATATGTAAGATTGTAAGATTTCCCTGGAACTTGACCGTGAATATGATCTAAATCCAGTCCCGAATTTTTTTAAAAACAAGATTCAGGTCTTTGTTGTCATTTCATGTGTCTAATTGCGTAATTTATGCAAATGTTAAAGTTGGTTGGATTTAATGAAACTTGGTGGATGTAATGGTTTACCTTCAATTCCAAATGTTCATCATAGACTCCGGGTCACCCAAGGTCATTCAACATACTGTCTAATCTGCATAAGTTATGCATAATGCGAAGTTTGTTGCACCGATTCCCATGAACATGAAACTTGTAGGTTAGACTTCTATCCTTAACTTCCAACATTCTAAACTTAGACTGGAAGTTACTTACATTCAGTTAGTCTATTTTTCAAAGTTCATTTCAATTTCCAAGTTTTTCGTTCAGATTTTACTGAAGCTTGATGCATATGGTCTACCTTTAGTCCCAATTTTTTCTTAACATTGACTCGAGTCAATAGGAGTTATTCATGTGTGTATATTTTGCCATCATTCCATTCAATGTTTTCAAGTTGGTTTATTCCCATGAATGTGTAAGAGTGTGGGTCCACCTTTGTCCTGAGATATCATTTGAAATGAGAAATGGGTCAATGAAAGTTTGAATACTTGTGTCTAATTGCATAAGTCAGACAATATCAGTCATATTTCCCACAAAACCTATACTCCTTCGGTAGACTTGGTCAACCAGTTCCTATGTAGTTGAAAAATGTTTCACTGGTTATTAGACTGTTTCCTATTAAATGCTAATACAAAATCTGGAAGCAGACATGGCCTGGCCTGTAATTGTTCGTATTGTGACTAAAGAAAAACCATCGATCGTGCAACCAACGTGACACTGAGGTGATCGCCTTGTTAACCTCTTAAAACCATCTTCCTGAACAAGATAAAAAGTTTTACAAATTAATACAGTAATGTCCTAAATTTTCCAAATAGCCGGGAGTGGACGATCAATATGTTCAGTTATTTTTTTTACTTTGCCTGAGTAGCCTGGCCTTGGAGGCTAAAGTTGGCTACAGTAGTCAGTACAGTTTCGTCCCCTCATGACTACTGTGTGTTCCATTAGGTTACACACACTTCCACATAACAGAATTGTTTACATTGGGAGTATATTCAGTCCTCTGTTGAGGCCGAGTAATAGGCCTCAGGCCAGGACATACTGTATGGCCAAACTATTTCTTGGGTTCCATCTGGGGTATGCCTAGAGTCGACCTACTGCTTTCTACAATTTTGGCCACAACCATTTTCAGCCAAGTACCCACCCCACTACCCATTAAGCTAACCTGTATCCATGGACTTTTCGGCCAACCACGCTGGATGTTTTGGCCCCTGCATTAATCTAACCAACATACTCCTATTATTCATTCCATAAATCCGGCGTCTAAGGCAATACTGTGTGACCTGTTCTATAACCATAGCACGCTCAAAGATATCGATACAAGGCCATCTAATAAGAAGGCCCAGCAGTGATTTTGTGCCCAAGAATGTCACACGGCTTTTGAAACTAATCTTTAGAACAAATTTTTTTTTTTATAACTCGAGGGTGCATGATCCAGGAGGTGCTGAAATAAAAATCATTGACCACATCGAGGATAGGTGCAAAGGAACTAAAGAATCGAACAGCAGTCACATGAAAGTTCCCAAAAAAGTTACCAACATCGAATACAGGTGACGGTTTTGTTGTTCGCACGGCGCCCGATAAACTCTTCGGTTTATTTGTTTGATAATCGCGTTTGGGACCATAGTATAGGCCTAGCCCAGTGATTACGAAACGTTACCGGTACCATAACATTGTAAAAAGAGCTTCTAAAGCACCGTTAGCTCGATGAACTTGGTCGGTTTTTTATTTTGTTTGTACTGCGGTTTGTGGACATATATCGGCCTTAGCCCAGTGATTACAAACGTTACTGGTACCATAACATTGCTAAAAAAAACTTCTAAAAGATGCTTACATAACGTAAATGTGAGTGTTTATAAAAAAAATAATTAATGACCTTTCATGTAGTCGAAGCATGTTTCACATTTAATAATGTTCTGTTATAGGCACAACGAATAAAATGGTGCAAAGGTTTTTAGCTCAAACAGCTATGGCTGTTGGTATTGTATGCCAATGTCATTCTATCTTCTATCTATCTATCGATCTTCCTATCCTCTACTATCTATCTATCATTTCTACTATTATCTATTCTAATCATCTATTATCCTCCTATCTATCCTCTATCTATACTCTATTATCCAGTCGGTAAACTTTTGCTTTTTGGGCCACAAAATGTTACGTGCTTTGAGAATTCTCGACCAGACTTGGTCACAATGCTTATGACTGATGGGTCATGTTGACAACCTAAAGGTCAAGGTTCAAATGGCATTAAAGGTCACAATGGGCCCAATTAATGGAAAACTGCAAAACGCTACTTCTCCTACAATTTCGGGCACCCAGTGCGGTGCGTTTAGTCATAGTGATGGTCTAACAGCCGTTCCTTCGGTGGTCAGGATTTTTTGGTCCAGGGTCACCATTTGGGCCGAAGGCCCATTGATGAAATTTACACAATGGTACTTGAACTGTATCTCCTCCTACAAGCTTCAATCAACTATCTTCAAAGCTACATGTATAGGTCCTTGGGTAGAGGGCCAGTGGGGTTGTTCGAATTTTGGCCCAGGGCCCACTTGGGGTGTATGAAATAACTGTAAATCTTGTATCTCCTACGAACTTTGGTGCACAGTGCTCAGTGTTCGGTCATCTATGAATGTTTACAGCCGTACTTCGAGGTGTTCAGAGAATTGTTCGGTCCAGTCCCCCTGGGCCTGATTCCCATTTTATGAATTTCACACACGATGGTCCTTGAAAGGCAGCTCTTCCCCAACTCAATTTTTTTTTTTCGAAGTTCATGTAATGGACCTTAGGTAGAGGGGTGTCCGGGGTTCGGGGCTTGGCCCATTTTTGGCCATTGGCCTTGGGCCCATTAGAACCTTAGGACCCATGGCCCAGTGTGGGCAGAAATCTTTTTTAGAGAGAATTGCTGGGATTCATATAGTTCTCATTTACATGTGTTGCTGTTATTTCCATTTTTAGAATGTGGCGGGGGGCAAACAATACCAACCTCATCTCAACTGAAATAGGAAAGTCCCCCTACTGGATATTGGTCAAAGTGGTTAAGCGCTTAATCACTGTGGCTCCTCCACCCCGCCTCTAACTTACTGTACTGTAATAAGTGTACCAACATGCGGGACAGCTAGCTAGCTATGGCACCGCACACTACTACTACTCTCTTACTTCTGCTTCCAACCTACACTGATTAAGTAATAGGGTTTAGACATCGCTGTCAATTGCTGCTTGGATGGGCACCCTGCAGGAGGGAGGAAGAAATGATTCTGAAGGTTTACTTACTTTTCTAGATGGAAAATTCTTGTTAGGATGTCAGGTTGTTTTCTTTCTTTTTCCTACTCTTGTTAGGTGGGGGACAAAGTAGTAAGTATATTAGGAGGAAGGATGGCCTACTATCTTACTGTAACCCATTAGTCCGCTTCTGTATCATACTTCATATTAACCAAACAGAAATCATGTGACAGGTGACCTAACCGAACGTTACCGTTGTGCCAGTATTCCTCTTGGTACAGTTCCCGATATTTGTCCTGAAATGTTCAATGATTTCGCAGTAGTATTATAGCTTCACTGAGCCCGTAGTAAGTTGTGGTAATCCTCGCAATATTATAGGCCTCAATTCAGAACACATTCCAAAAAACTTCATTCATAACGTATTTCAGTATATAATTTATTGTACATTCCTGATATTTGGTCCTGACCTCTGACAATCTGCGTAGTTGAAGCCATTGACCAGTGAGTTCAAGTCCCATTTTGGGACATTTCATGCAAATAGCCTATCCCAAAATGCTTCTCTCACTAGATTTTGAATCAATGATCTTGAACTGGTGTTATTATTAATCTATAATAACTATATTATATTTAACTTTCCTCGATGTTATAAAGCTTCGATTTCCAGTATGTTCCTGTGGGATTTTGGTTGCTGAATATTAATTCATATGAGTACGATAGCGCCAGAAAGTGAAAGGTCCCAGGCCTCTCTAGATAGCCACCTATGGGAGGTTTATTATTATGTCTAATCCTACCAACCCATACCTACAAATTCTCGCATTCCTTCCTGTTTTTATATCATGATCGGCTGTTTCCTAAGAATCGAAAACCGCATCATTGAGTTAGAAAAATTGATTTCAATCAAATTCCTGAAATTTTTTTAGCGGTCAAACAGCCAGCTGTTGAGCTATTGAATAGCATGTCTATCTATCTTATCATCATCTATCTTCTTAATCTTTCTATCTATCTATCGACCTATGTATCTATCTTATCTTCTATCTATCATCTATCTATCCTATCTATCTATCCTACCTATCTATCTATCTATCCTGATCTATCTACTACTCTATCTATCTACTCTATCTATTCCAATGTGTCGACAAACTTGTTTTTGTTTTGGGCTTCCCAAACAGTCCATTCTGTAATGAATGTTGACCGAAAACATAAAGCTTTGGACAACAGAATGTTCATTGAACCCATTGCACATGTTGGGGACGTTGGGAGGTCAAGGGTCAAATGCCCATTAAAGTTCCCCTGAAAGTTCCCCCCCACTTGTGGGCCCGTCGTCCTATTTTTATTTTTATAATTTCAACAACACACCAAATGGTACTTGAAATGCTCTCCTAACTCCCTCCTAATCTCCTCGCAACAGATTCAAAAAATTGATGTTCTTTCAAAGTGACCATTTAAGGTCCTTGGGTGAAAAGAAGGCCATCTTGGGTCCAGTTTGGGGTGCCCTAGAGCCCAATATGAAATACTTAAATACCTGCAAAAAATACCTCTAAATACTACTATAACACTGACTACTTGACAAATACTGCAAAATCTTGTATCTCCAACAAATTTTGTTTGCAAAAATTGGCTGTGATTGTTCAGCACAGAGTCATAATGATGATCACTAAGTCATGATTGCCCTCAACAGGGTTTTCCCCAGGTTTTTTAGAGGACCCAGGGCCCACCCAGTGTCCATCTTGTGTGCCCATCAAAGATTAGATTGAATGCTAAGACAATCTTTTGGGGGCCCATGCAATGATCACAAAGTTGTAAAGGAGGGGCACAATAGGCCCATTTGTTGGAAACCTGAACTGAAAAACTACTGCCGCCTCCTGGTCTGTTTTAAACTACTAAACTAAAAAAAACAACTGCCGAAACTGAAACTGCCCCTCCTTCGCCGCATGATCTTGAAACATTTATATCACAACTTGTTACATTCGTCGTCTTGGTACATTTGTGCGTTTGAGCTACAGCACCATTGGTGCTCTAGTTGTAACATAGTTTCAACCACAAGGTATGTTCCTACACATTACACGAAACATTCTCATAAGTTTCAACAACGTTTTCGTTTCTGGTACTGCCTCGACACCACCTCGCTGTACAGGTCACACACAATTGGCTATTCACTCCTCCACAGATTAACAAAGGCCATTAGCTGCTAGTCCTTTCGTGCACTTTGGTTTACTACAAGAGCTGTGAGAACACGAAATTCCCCGAAAGATTGCTAATCCCACGCTTTAAGCGGCGTTTCCTTTTTTCCGGCGGGTAAATCGCTAGATGACCGATTCGAGAAAACGCGCCAGCGTCCGTTCCGCCCTACCTGCCCCGTCCGCCTCGTGAAACGACTCCATTGAAATAGCATTGACGTTAAGGAAACCAGCTAATGACAGCCTTCCAAGTTTAAAAAACCCGAAGCTCACATGGCTCTATAATCCATCTTCAGAAGTCATACTGAGGACCGCATCAGCAGTACAACAGCGTACTCTAAACCAGGAATCTTGGAAAGTACTATTAGTAAGCTCAGATCATGTCCACGGCCTTCATCACAGTGCCCCTGGAAAGACTGCTCACATACCTTCCTCAGCTTCTAGGGGCTGAGTGAGGACCGAGGTTCATGGCATCTTATGGGACGCTCATGTCTAGTATTAAAGGAGTACATTGGGGGACACAATGGAAACCAGCAGCAACATGCTCAAATCCTGGACTCTGGTTCCTCAGCGATGTCATTTTTTCTCTCTGAATGAAATTCAGAAAGGACTTTGCAATCACTTTGGGTTGTGGACGTTATTGTGTGGTGTATGTGTATGTCACCACGTTCCAATCGCAGGATTTCTTGGTATCGTAAAAACCAATTAAATTTGGGTCGAATTGTTCGATGAATGATTTGATTGGATTCCCGGCACATGGATTAATAATTCAGTAGGGTAACTACCATAATGTAGGTATTTATTGTGTATGAAAGTCACTAATTGCGTAGAGTAATTAGCCTAGTATGTGTTTCATTGTTGAGCTCGTAGCAGGATTTTCACAAAAACTGTAGGAGCTACGGTGAGATGGTTCAACAACCAGGTAAAAGATGTTAGTCGCTGAACTGATTGGATCCCCAGCATAAATAATGTGAACAAGTAGTCTGATTGACACAATTGCAAAAATTAGTGGATATGGTCTCTACCGGCCTAGTCCGGAGAAATTTAACATAGCTCGTGCACTCGACGTCATTCAATGAGTCTAATCTGCATAATTAATGTGGATTTCGGTGGTGGAAGTTTATTCGGTTTCGCTGAATTGGTAGATGTAGTTGCCTTCAGTCCTGAGTAATTAAATGTAGGTTGAGTCACCGAGATCATTCAGGCATCTAATTTGCGTTAAACCATGAAAATAGTAAAAATTTGTTAGATTTCAACAAAACTTGCGGGTGTGGTTCACCTTCATTGCTGAGATATTTCACGAACTGGAGGTCCAAATGATGTGCTAATATGCAAATTTTATGCAAACTTCTATCTAGTCACATCTCACCACTTGTTAGTGCGTTGAAATGTAAATCATATTGACCTCTGAGAGTCAAGGATAGTTGGAAATCAACCAGGAGGCCTTAGTGTAGGAAAAAGCAAAGACTTATAGAGTTGCGGAAAGGTCAGACTAGCTGTTTGAAAACCTACTTTTTTCATACCATCTGCTCGCAGTACATGTTCTCAATTCTGGCGTTTGCATTACAGGAGTTTATGCCTTGTGATACCACTAACTTGCAGGCAGTTTGCGATATGGACCTTCCTCCTGGTGTGCGAATTGATGAAGATGTGCCAGCGAGAAGACCGGTTGACTGCAACCCAGGGCCGGATTTTTACCTCTGTGGGGCCCTGGGCAACGGCTCATGGGGGGCCCCTCCGACGAGTCTATGAAAAATTCCAGAGGGACTCTGACTACGGTCGTGCCACCCCCCCCCCCCCAGTCTTTCCCCGATCCCCCTTCCCACACAGACATGGCACTAGCATTAACAGAATATATTGTTTAGACCGGGCGGATTCATTAGGCAATTTAGAGATAACAAAGGTTGTAGGCGGTCTTGCCCGCCCGATCAATATTTTACCCATCCACCCAAATACGACCATGTTACTTAGCAAAAAATGTATTCCCCTTTTCCCATGGAAACCTCCCTTAGACCATGACTTAGCGTGCTTTCTGTTTAGATAAGTCCCGCACAACATCACTGAAGTCAAGTTCTCGTATAGATGTCATACTCGATGCTCATAATGGCTAAGCGGCACAGCCGGGTACTCCCCATGGTCGTTCTGAGCCTGTTTTTAATTTTTTTATTTTTATGAATTTCATTTTACTAAAAGAACGCTCACCGCTGCAGTTTGAAACCATTAGGACAGGTACATGCGAAGTGCGATTTCAACATTTGGGAGTGTGGCAATAACACCCTTGTCGATGATCAGATTATATAACGATCTGTGGCGTGATTGCAGTCCGGTTGGCTCATCCTCTGTGATCTTTGTATCAACAAAGAGTTTTTGAAAACTTCCTGAATTGTACCAGCTCGATCCCATCGTATCATCTAAAATTCTAAATCATCCTTGTACTTGTGCACTAAAGCAGTGGCGGATTGCTGGATTTGATCGTCTGCTAATGAGCCCAACTGCCCTAGGAAACCGAAAGCAATGCAGATCTCTTCAACGCTGCCAAATCGCGGCTTTAGTGAGCTAACAAATTGGAAAATAACTGGAAGGATTTTCCCACGGAACTTCTCCATGACCGTAATCGAGGGGAGTGAGTCGACATGACTCTGCCGCCTCCGAGATTGTGCGTAGTGTGGCGTGCCTGACAATTTAGCACCTGTTGCCCGCATGTGCCAAAACACTCTCGTCGCTCCTCAACGAACTTTTGTAGAGAAGCCTAGCTGCAACTGCCGTGTTGAGGTCTAGTTGCGTATCCTGCAAGATTTTACTTGTTGCATTCATCCTGTTCAGAATCTCGTGCCAGAAAACTGTGTATAAGCCAGTCTCTAGCGGATTTTTTTTTTCTCAAAGCCCCTTTGCCTCCGTACCGCCCCACCGACCCCCTCGCTCTGGTGTCTTGATCTAACATCTTACCAGTTCCCTGCACCCTGGCTTGAACTGAGAGAACCCATAATATAGTGCCTTTAACAACTGCATTTGCTCTACATGACAACCGCGTTGTAGTTATGCGTTTGGGAACGATGAATGGGCGGTCACTTGTTTCAAGATGTCAATCAGTTTCTTGAAACGTTGTGTGGAGGCCGTGAAGAAAACATAGATTTCTTCCAGAAAAGAAAAGAACGCCACAGCGGCACAGCCGCCTGGGCAGCACTATGCTGCATCCTTGCCAACTAGATTCAGGGAATGTCCTGTGCAAGGTACCCATACTGCCAGAGGGTGACATCAGCGGGCACAAGCAGGTTTAGTACGGCTGGTTGCTAGCCTTCCATCAGTCTAAATTTGGCTGAAATTCTTAACATACTTCTTAAAATACGATTACGAAATTTTGTGGGGGCCCCCACAAAAAGGGGGCCCCCTTTTTGTGGGGGCCCCCTTTTTGTGGGGGCCCCTGGTCAACGTCCCCGCCGTCCCCTGCTTAAAATCCGGCACTCTGCTTGCAACCGTTCGCCCCCCATATGCCACAACAGCGATCGCCTGTATACGATTCCTTCCCTCTTTTCAATGGGAGATGACTTATAGGGATAGTTTGAGTGTATTGTTCTCATCTAGAAGATACCAAGTAATTACTTTTGTAGTACGTATACATGGATCCGGTATACGGCCAGTCCTGAGGATTAGGATGTTGATGTAATCCCGATTTCACGCTAGCTGTTACCACGCACTCACATAAAAGAAAAATTCTGCAGTGCGCCACCACTAACAATTTTACTGTATCAAACCTTCTGTTGAACGTGTGGCGTTCAACAAATCTCATGCTTGAACCCCTATGCTCAGCACCCACCCACATCGAATTTTTCCAAAGCAAATCTTTCTTTTTTCACCTAAGGGTAACAAGATCCTTAAACGAAGAAGAACTTGAATATAAATTTATGTTGAATTTTTTTTCTCAGTGTGTGTTCGATTATGCGGTAAAAAATAAAAACGGCTGTTTCATAAAGCGCTGTGAAATGAGACAAAATCTTACAAAAAAACCGTAATGATTGGAAGGTGGCTTATTGTAACTTGGCGGGGGTGTGAGTCAATTCTCTGATTTAGGTGGCAGTGACGTTCCACATGCTTGTAGCAGTGAGTTTGAAGGATTTTCTTTCCACTTTCTCCAGTTATTTTTAGGCAAGAACGTGGAAGACGTTCACCTCGACGGTGTCATTAGTTGATTTGCTTGTTGCGAGCACGAGGGCCAGTAGACGCTTCGGACTCGAGAAATGAAATCATGAGTTACTGGATAGTTGAGTGTGGCGATCAAAAACAATCTGAGCAGTTGAAACACAAAGTGCTGTTGCGGTTTCCAGTTTTGCGATATTTCCTGTGAGGCTTGAACGTCCACTGTTGGGCTCAGGCGGAAGAATTCAAGGCGCTATTATATATATTATATATATACGTGCTCTTATTAGTAGTCAGCGGATATTAGCCGAAATTGAGCTTATCTGGAATAAATTGAGAATTCATTACCAAAAGTTTTCTCCTCCAATGTGTCAATGACGGTGTTCACTAACATATATTAAGCATTTCACCTCCAACTCCCACTGGACAAACCGTGAAGCTGCGACATTGAGAGCCTAAAACGGCATCGCCTATACTATGACATCTGTATCAATGCATCATCGCGTTTTTCAGGTCTAAGCAGAATATGCTGATGTGATGGTAACGCTGGTACACTACAGCCAGAGCACAAACAATCCAATATTCTTGAATATATCCAATAGTGCATACTACCTCTGACGAGAGACGGAGGAGTTTCTTGCGCTCCATCAGGCCTCACCGTCTGTGATAACAGTTCCAGCCATAGCTGGTCACGGCAAAACGACTATTTGACAGGTTTTGTGCATGGGATATCGATGACATTCGGATATTCATTCCCCTTTTATTGATGTACAGACTACCAAGGAGGAGGTAATTATGACTGATATTGCGATTTTCCAGTTTATTTATCTCACTCCAGATACCGCTCTAAGGCAACTCGGTAATACATGTTTTCACATAAGGGTGGAGTCTGCTGGGCTGATCAAACAGAGACGCTAACACCAATAAAGTGTGCACTGCAACAACATCGTTGCCCCATCTCAATCACGTACTGGATTTATGGTGCAAATATTTCGGTGGCCCATGATTCCAATGTTGCAGGCGGAAAAAATAGCAGGTTAGATGCACTGCAGTCTGAAAATGATGAATCGAACAAGCTGCTGGTAGGTTTTCATAACAAAGTAAACTTCACCTATATTTTCCCTCAGATTCATGTTACCCAGGCTGTATTCACCATGGAGAATGAAACGAATTTCTAATAAAATCACAATGAACAGAAAACGACAGATGTGAGTTGTTTCATTCACAGGATTTTTCTTACCTCGACCAGCCAGAAATACCAATCGGATACACTGAAAAAAGAACAGGTCCCTGTTTCCCAACTGCCCGATAGTTTTGTCATTTTGTGATACGTCTGGCACCTCGCAAAGAGGTTTTTCTTGTGTCTTGTTTTACCCTGGAGAGGGACTGCAGTTGAAAACTCCTGCAACATGCCACCAGGCCTTGACCCTGATTACAATAATAGTATTGTGGTGTGTCGCAGGGTTTCCCCGGTAGTTTGTGACGCCAAACATTATTACCTGTAGTTCAAATTGGATGATCTTAAAAGTTGGTCAAGTGTTTATCGGGAAACCAATACTATTTACCTGGGGTTTCAGGTGTGGAAGTCAGCGTTCATCGTGGGGTCATATTGGCCAGATGATCATTTTGAGGGCCATATGACAAAACCCTCCTTCTCCCACGGATTGAATTGGATGATCGAGAGAGTTGGTCGGTATTTATCCACGGAAGTATTATTATTAACTGAAAGTCGGGTGTCGCATATGCGCTCTATTAAAAAAAAAACACCACGGGGATTGCGCAATATGCACAACCACTCCAAAAACACGCAACGCGGAACTATATAGTTACTGTAATGAAAGGAGTCATGTTGGAAGACACCCTTTTTAGAAATCATACCTCATGATGCTGGTCTCATGTATATATAGTATTTATTTTGGTATTGTTTTAGTATTTCATCCTTCTGTCGCTTTTATCTTTTTAGCGCTGCTCTTACTATCGCCTTCATTTCACTTGCTATTTTGTATCCTTTGTATGTCATTCTTTTTTAGGATTTTTAGGGTTTCATCTGCTGTTCCCACCCCCCCCCCCCCCCCCCCCCCCCCCAGAGCTAGAGGTATTCTGGGCATTGGCGCTGTATCAAATAAGCATATTATTATTATTATGTATTATTGAGAAATTGTGATTAAATGAGATAATTAGCATGAAATATTGCTCCATTATCAGCAGGAGGCAATTACTGGGGCCCACAAAATGAGCCGTATGCTAATGCAGAGAAATGAACTATAGTAAAGACAAGGTTGGTATGATCATTCATGAATAGTACGTTGTGTAAGAAATTTACATGTTACCCTGTTAGGGCCTGCTAGTGGACACTTTGTGAATAATCTGGAGGGTTCTGTTGAAGGATGATGCTCGCTGGCGTTAAATGATATACCGTAGCTCTAATCATGTTGACCGAGTCCGGCCACAGGGTCTGCATGCGGCTTCGTGCTGGGTGGTGCATACTTATTTTTAGGCGGTAAGGACGAGTCGCCATATTTGTTCAATTAGAGTTACATTGACTTGAAATATGAGGCATGTCAAGTCATTTCAGGCAAACAACTGCGAGTGTCACCTATAAACCGTAGGAGGTTCCGCGTGGGATCAAGGTCATTGGAACGGTTGTGTAAAAAAAAAAAAAATCTCAAAATACTTCCCCTCACCGATCAGGTTGGATTACTATGATACTGTGAGTGTTATCAGGACTAGTGGTATGGCCTATTCTTCCATAAAATGCGACCAAACGGGGTACCGTGGCTATTGACGATGTGTCATCTTTGAAGGGGGAACATGATAAGCGGACACTAAACTAAAAAAAACAAAAAATAGATTGAGCTATCGTGGATTAGGCCATGATAAGTCATTGTGAGCAAGAATGCAAAATGCATTCATCCCAATGAAGGAGCATACATTTTTTTTTAATAAAGATCAGGGGGAAGGGGTGACCAGTGCATAGCTCTGACACATGGCACATATGGTGTGTTCTGGAATTTGGGTTCAGCGATCATCTAGCGGTCTGGGGTCAGCAAATGGATTCTGCGGGGTATTTAATGTCGACGATCTAACTGCATATATAACAGAGGTGATTTCATCAGTAACCTATACTTCATGGGGGTAGGTTGGTACTTGAAGACTTCGAAGTCGGTGTCATTTTGAGACCCAAAACGGTAATTTATCTGCAAGAAAAAATAGTCGCATTCGTTTTGTTGTGGTTCGATCTAAAAGCCTCCGGTGCGCTGGTTCGACAAAGGACATGCCTCCAAAATGTAAGGTAACCCCCATGACAAGAGACTGAAGGACGGAAATAGGGGAAAACCAGCTTGTTGATTCAACTTTTGAAAGCTGTGGTGATAAAGGAGAAGAGGAGGCGGATTAGTTCAGACGGTAGAGCTCCGGACTTAATATCCATAGATGCGAGTTGGATCCGTGAAAGCCCGAGGCCCCCCCCCCCCTTTTTGTGTCGTGAAAAGTCTAATCGGCTTAGTGTATGACGAATCATGCGAGTGGTCATAGTAACGCCATCAGAGATAGTCCAATGAAACTGACAAAAGACGGTGGAGATAAGCATAAGCATGGGATCGATGGGAAAAAGTTTTTTACACCCCCACCCTCAGAGAGAAACTTCATGGCCAGTGCCATTCAGACATTCACTGTGACGGCTATGACATTGGGAAAACAATACACATTTATTCCATTTCATTTGCTTTTTTTGGACAACATGGTTGAGACGTCAGTTTCCCCCAACACAACAGGATGATAGATTCCATGAGGCTGGGATTCCGTAAGATGCGGATGTGAGATGAAAAGTATATAATTCATCGGCAATTGGTTTTGCGGCAGCAGAGGTAGAGACAAGTTCTGTAGCGGGTAGCAGCTATCACCAAATAAAATGGAACGAACACTGATTAGGCAAAACTATAGCGTGTACGGAGGTACGGAAATAACACCGTATCACGACAATGTGATTCTATGGAATATCTCCAATGATAAGAAGCAATGCAAACATCCCTATTCATGCGTTGCTAAATATTTTTTTTTCGGGGCAATTCTAATTATTATACAGGTGACCTTCTAAAAATATAAACCTCCCTCGCCAAAAGTTAGTTTTCGCACACATACCACACGGCGCACACCATCACATCCAAGGGCGCGATCATGAGGGGGGGGGGGGGGGGGACGGCGCTCTCTCCCAGGACGCGGGAACCCTGTTTTCACGGGGGTGCTGGATTTTCCGACGGGCAGGTACATCAACCTACCCCCCATATCAACACCTACGTTTTTGACGTTTAAATTTTTTCACTTCCCGTATTTTCAAACTTTCTCCCTTTCTTCTTCTTAATTTCTTTGTCACAATGTCACAGGGACGCAGACTTGGTCCATATGTAATCCGCATTGAAGGAACAAACGAGGATGAGTGAATGCCCGAAAGCTGCACGGAAAAAGTGGGCAAAGGTGACCAGTAACAGCTGGCAACATGCAGCATTCTGCCAAGGGACAGCGGAAGCACAGGAGGAAGGATGCAATATCTGGTCCTCTGGGAGAGATATGTCATGTGCCTCAGGATAGAAAGGTAGCGAGCTCGCGTAGCCTCCACAACGTTGAGTCTTACAAGGAATTGTTCTCCGCAAATTGCGAAGTTAGGGCTACAAACATTGGGGTGGTTGGACTTGTCGCGAGAGGAAATGGCTAAACACTGTTACAGAGACATCAGTTTCATGCCGATACAAGTTAGACTACGTATCCCCAGGTTTTTATGATTTAGGCTGGGCCGCGAGAGCTGATCTTACACCTAACAAACAATGACAGAGAGAGACGGGTAAGAAATAATCATGGGGGCGCGGCCAAAAAAAATCAGCACCGTATATAGGAATTTGCCACTTTTGAAAATGACATAAATTAAGAGGACGAAAATGGACAAAATACCCGATGGGAGGCCAGCGTTCCCCGACGATGGATGGCGTCAGGGGCGGCGATCTGTTGTGAATATTGGGGGGGGGGGGGGACATATGAGAGTAGCACATCTAAGCGGAGCGCACCATCGGTTGGGCGTAGCGACCAAAGAAAAATTTTAGTTTCACAGACCCCCCAGATATGCGAGAAACGTCACTTCTGGGGTCATATGGCAGTAAGCAACATCCCATAAAATCGTCAATAATTCCGAATTTGTTTATTCAAGAAACATTCTTGAAGGAACGTTCAAATGTTTATCGTACAATTCGGCCACCGTCGGTTGTTGACGCTTAGGGGACAAGAATTTTTTTTTGTTTTACAGACAAACACCCCCCCCCCACAACCCCTCCCGGAACCGTATGGTCAGTAGCACGTACCTAAAAACGTGGCAATAAATTTCAGAATTCATATTTCCATAAACGTTCCTGAAGGAACTTATCGATGTGTAATTCCTTACAATTCGGGCCACCGCCATTATCAGTGGACGCGTAGGTACAAGGGAAATTTTCGTTTTCAGACCGATCAGATTGCAGAAACGGCAATTCCCGGCGATGGGCAGTGAGCAACCTCTCAAAATGGCAAAATTTCAGAATTTGGTATTTCAAGAGTCTGGAAGGGACCTAATTGAGTTTATTCCTTACAAGTTTGGCTAGCATCAGTGGGTATCGTATACGTCCAAGGAAATTTTGAACCGTAGGAAACCCCCAGATTGCCAGAAACGTTACTCCCATGTCTAGGGCAGTAAGCAACATCCCCAAAATGACATTAAATTTCTGAAATGTATATCTCAAGAAGTACTCTTGAAGGAACTGATTCCCTTTATTAATTACAATTCGCGCACTATCGGTTGAAGCGTACGTACAAGAAAAATAGTCTTCTTCATTCGTGGTCTACATTCCTACCATAGCCATGTCCTCGAGATACTCCATCGAGGACCCTTCCATTGGGTTGGAGGCTGCCGCAGATTGAAAATTGCTTGAACATCACTGTCAATGAAAATGTGTGCATTTTTCGCATTTGATTGAAAGGAATTGAGCCCGTCAGTAGACATATTGGTCATTCTTGTTAGATTATTTTTCTCGCTCAAATTTTGAGTCCAATTCGCATGTCTCAGAATAGTTTCGCCCCGCTCCGCGCGTATAGTTTCCATACGTAAATCACGTAAACCTCCCTACTAAAGTGCACTATCCATGTCCTGTTGTTTTTTGTTGCATCAGTTTCATCAATTTGAACAAGAAGGATCAGAAGTAGACTAAACTGAGTGCAGCGTTAAGAAAATTGCAGTGGATTCCGGCTTTTTAGAGTGGGGGGGGGGGGGGGAGGTGAAACATGAATCAAGTCCGAAACCAATTCCTCCTCGTGGTCTACCTATGGTCACCACACTTGAAGATGACACGTGGACAAAACACATTTGTCAGAATCTGACGAAGTTATTGTACACGTGGGCCCCTGTATTATACATCTAACGGAAAAGATAGGATTACAGCGCGAGCAGGCGCGCTTTTTTTTTCTTGCATTTAGGCCTTCTCACAACCAAAAATTTAAGCAATATAATAGGAAATATGAGTTAGACATTTTTGTTTTGGCCGTACTGTACATAGATTATAGGGTTTTTTTTGCCAGTCCGCAACTATGGGGGGGGGGGATATGATAGTTATGTCCCCCATCAAAAAATATTGGGGGGACATGTTCCCCCCGTCCTCCCGTGATCGCCGCACTGGATGGCGTGGGGCAACGACCAGCCCGGCCGCTGGCGAAACCCTAACACATTTCAGCATGTGGGGGTATTTCGATCCAAAATCAAAATCATCCTTTTTATAGACTACGCGTCAATTAAGAGTCTAGAAGGGACGCCTAAAGAAATGAGGATTATTGTCAGGCTGGTCAGCAGGTGGTCGATTATTCTTGATAAATGAGAATCCTGGGAAATCGCTCAGGCCTGGGTCATCGAGTATAGTTCTGGGCAAACTTGCAAGGCAAAGGCCGTAGATATAGCGCCGTAAGGCTACGACTAACGAGCATTAAACGTGTTGCTGTGATATCACCGTTACTAATCGGGAAAATCCCGACCTCTTGCGCAAATCCCGAACTGCTGAAGGTGTGTACTACGAGAAGCACATGGGTATATTAACTACTATCACTGCAGCACACTGCGTCATTGCAGTGCACAGAGGCACATGTATTCCTAGTCATTTTTTCTGCGGCGTACAGTAAGCAATGATTGGAATCGTTGAGCCAATAGATCGGCTTCGGTTTTTTTTTTCATCAGATGTTTATTTATATAGTCATGTTTTGCGGAGAGTTAGAGTTTGAAGTTTCCCACTTACCGCCTGTCCTTTCTTTGGCGGCCAAAGATAATTGTCGGAGGCCGGAGTGCTGAAACTAGGGGGTGCTGTGCATATACCAGCACCCCATCCGAAAAATGGGGGTGCTGCAGCACCTCACCCCCCCCCCCCTTCCCCGGGCTTGGTCCCCCATATTTTGGTTGAGGGGGACGCAAGCAGTTGTCCTCCCCTCCCCAAAATTTGAGTCCGTCTGATATTTTGCTGCCGATCATCCTAAATATCCAACTCAACCCGTTTCAAACAAATGCATATGACCTTAATGACAGTTAGTGAATTCTTCTTCTTGCTCTCCATTTCGAAATTTTTGCGCGCATCGTGCGCGCGTAATCTTATGTACCAGTATTTTCAGACATATGATGTGGCTTTGTGCAGACATATGATGTTCCTGAACAAGATATTCCTGAAATAGACTCTGTGTGTTGTTCTTAGTAATCATGAAAGAAGGGCTCTCCTTCTAACATCTTGTGTGCTACTCTCCCTTCGTTGGACGTTTTCGATTTCCTGCTAGGGGACCATTTAGTTAAATAAACAAACAAACTGTCATACAAATCCGCTTCATGAGGAAAAGGGCGGGTGAGGCGACTGGGGTATGTAGGTCACCACCTCAGCGGGCTGATTTTTTTAACATAAATTTCATTCTTGGGTGCGACCACTCGTGAATTTGTGGTGCACGGTGGGCACATTCTATCACTATGCATGGCACACGGTAGGACTCGAAATGCGGCCCAGGAACGCCACAAATTGCGTTTGTCAAAAGACATTATTCAAGTTCGATGAAAAAATGCCGATATTGCCTGAATTTTAGATGGAATGCCCAAAGTGTGAGCTTTGTTGTGTTTTAAAAGAAGGATGTTGACCCGTGAATTCTTGGCATATACCCTTAGGTCCATTTGAAAAATTTGAGTATTCGGGTTCGGCAATCCTTTTATGGGCCGCGACCACCTTGTTTGAAGTTGGATGTTCCTGCACGGTGCACAAACTAAGTGGCGAGGCACACGGGTGCGCGTGGAAACCCCCCCTAACAAGCCATCTAAGATTCGGCCGGGAACGCACAAATCTTGTCAAAAACATGATTCAATTCAGGTAAGATAGTTTATATTCGAGATTGGTCTGACTTCGATAGAATGTCCAAAAGTGTAAAATTTTCTTCTCGAGCGCTTCGCGCGCATTTGCGTGGTTTCATCCGTTCTGCGTTATAACTCATTCGGGCCACCGTTCTGGCCCAATTGGAATGTCCTACTACTCATGCGCCTGTGGTCCGCAAAGAGTTAAATGGGGGCAGTAATCCTTGAGTGAAAAACTCAAGGCCTATCTGAGGATAGGTCAGAGAGGGTCATTGCAATGTCGTTGGTAAATTGGATCTGTCCAACTCTCGCGCTACGCGGAACGTATTGGTTGTTGCCATTGCCTATTCCCATTTTCCTTTCATACCGTAACCTCACTTGCATCGTATATTAGAATGTGACAGCAACGAATAACACACCTTGAAATGATCCCCAAGGTGATAAGTTTTTGTTGAGAACCTTCCCTGAAAATAAAAATTATTATCAATTTTAGCAATGCTACGGCTGTTCACACTTGTGCGATACGATACGATACGATACGATAAATTATCGGACGTCGAGTTAAAAAGTGTTATTCAATAGGAGTGTTCACACTTGTCGATCCGATACGATACTATACGATAAATGTATCGGACGTTGAGTTGAAAATATTTAAAATTTTATCGTACGATAAAATTTATCGGATGCGATAAATTGCGACATGCAGTGATAAACTTGCGCAATTCTGCGAACAGTATGGAACGCCAAACAGGATGGGGGAAGTTTGGCGTGAAAAGTGGGTTTTCTTGATAAAGTCAGGGGTTTTGATTAATGTATTGGGTAGTGACGGAGCCGGGGAAGACATTGGCCTCTGCTTGAGCCTCATCGTCTCTATTGCCGCCATTCTGGACCTACGAACCATTATTTTAGTTGAACCATGATGCCTTCCCCATATACAAATAATAGCGTGACCGGGGAGGTAATGGGGAGGGTCATGTTTCGTCGGCGTCCACCAATTATCATAAGTGACTGCAAAGAAGGAGATATGCTGTTAGTAGTGAGTGGCCGGGGGGGTGGTGGAGGCTGTTTGAGAGGGTGTGTAGGCGGGAGTTTCCCGAGGGGGGTCGATCCCCACCTGCTCTTGACGGGAACTTCACCCTAACCTCGTGTGAGGAAAGAGTCCGTGAAAAGAACGGAGGGAGGGCAAGGGGAGAAGCTATAGGAGGGAATGATGTCTATCTACCGCCAAGTCTAGTATCATGTAGGTCAGTGAGTAAAAGTAGTAGGGTACACCGGTGGACGGAGCCGTGGCATTATTGATCCACGTGCTTGATTTGAGCAGAGTAACCAAGCGCCAATTTTCATTTCAATTGACTGAATTGACTGAATGCCTTCTTGGTACCTCACTCTTTAACATTTATTCTGGTACCGTCTATAAGATCTGGGTGTCCAACGCAATTGTCGCGGGGATGGCGAGGTCAGCTATCCATGATTCGTGATCGTGTCCAATTGCTCCCTTCTCTTTGGGCATCCCGGTGGACGATACCGTCCACCGCGCTCCGTCTCCACGAGACTCCTTGGGTTAGGGCCGTCTTGCCGGGGCGGACAAGTAACTCATAGTTGGCGCAGCTGCGCGGGTACCTCGGAGAGTTGGGGGGGGGGGGTTCAGGCTCGGGACAGGCTCAGGACAGACTAGAGAAGAGGCTGTAAATGTTGTTGTTCCCACAACTCCGCACGCGTCTCCAAGTCGTACAGAGGGTCGATATGTCCCAGACTAATGACAGCTAGTCCCCCCCCCCTCCACTACCCACTATCCATCAGTGACTGAGAAAGACATTTTACCCATGTGCTCGCAGGACCACCCTCCATATTGTCAACCATCGTACTTCGATCATTGTCAACCATTTCGCCCCACAGTTCGCCCGCCTATCCACGGCCCCCTTTCTGCAAGCGACAAAACGGGGGATACATCATGTTGCTTTTTCTCACAATAAATCCACTTACTTTCTCCGTACATGTTAAGCGCCGAGACATCCGAAAATTTACGTACGACATTTTTATCGCACAAGTGTGAACACTCCATCCGATAAATTTATCGTATCGTATCGTATCGTATCGTTCGTATCGTAATAGTATGTACGAACAAGTGTCGAACAGACGCTTTACTGTCTCCATCAGGCACGGGAAGTGCCGTTTCCTGCAATCTAGGAGGGCTGTCAAACGAAAAAAATTTCTTGGACGCTACGCGCCAACCTATGGTGGCGCTACGCTTAGATAGTAAACATCCTGTCCGTCCCCCCCCCCCAATCGCCAACACAAATCGCCGCCCTTGATATGGAATCCTACCCTCACATAGATGTTCCGTGTCAGAAAAAATTATGGAATCCTCTGCTTTAGAGGAAGAGATCATAATTATTCATACTTGTGCTGCTGAAAACAGTGTGTGCGATTCCGGCCCATTGGTACATATTGTCGTTGCATTATTCATGAAATGAGTTCCAAGGCCCCTCTCGCTGACCCCAAGCTGACCTCTCCTGGCGACACTGCAGAGGTCGTTAATTGGAGTTAATGTGAGTGTGTCGTGGCGTGCGTGTGTGGTGTGTGTGTGTGTGGTGTGTGTGTGTGTGTGTGTGGTGTGTGTGTGCGTGCGTGTGTGGTGTGTGTGTGTGTGTGTGTGTGTGTGTGTGTGTGTGTGTGCGTGTGTGTGTGTGTGTGTGTGGTGTGTGTGCGTGCGTGTGTGGTGTGTGTGTGTGTGTGGTGTGTGTGTGTGTGTGTGACGCCTGGTTTGTAAACATGATGACTCGACCTCACCTGCATGGATGCATGAAGCTCATACTTAGTATTATGTGTAACCATAAGGGTCAGAACCCTATTAATTGTCGAGAATGGTGTCATTGATGTTTATGTAGAAACGGGATATAGTGGAAACATCATTGTTGCCATATGAACTGGTACAATTCCCCAATCGTAATCTGTCTGGCCATATAACCTATAGGTTATCAGAAATGAGTCAAGGAATCACTGAGCATTTTGGCTTCCTGCAGGTTTTTAAACTAGAGCTAGGTAACACTTCGATATGATGAATTATTAACTAACACTTTTACACTTTCCGACGTAGCTGCATAATGTCCACATTGTCTTTATATTAGTAGTTATACCAGCGTTAATATAGGTCTATATCTCAAGAAAACTTAATCGATCTTATTGGAAAATAATGGCCATATTCGGGTATAGACCTATTTGAAATGTGCCTGAAGCACTGGCTATTAGGCTGAGCTGGATGTTATCTTTCAGGTCACGTCGAAATATTTAAACCAATCAAATTTGGGTCATCAACATTTTCAGCGCGATTTCGTCCATTCCGATCACGAACAATGCCTGAAGAAATAGTAGAACGTCCCAATTGGAAATTGAAAGGCAATTCCGGAATTGTTCGAAGGGTGGCATAAGTGCCGCACGAAACATTACAGACGTTAGATCGCTCTATCTTGAGCAAGCTTTCTGGCAACAATCCGGTCCTGCCTCAATAACTATTCAGATTTACTTTTCCGCGGATCCATTCTAGTGTTTCTGGTCATGAATCTGGAGCTCTGCCGAGAAAAAAGGGAACTGCTGCTGGTAGGTCTCATACACCGACACTTTCACCTACACCTATTTCCTCACATTAATGTTACTCTATCAACTGTGGAAAATGTGTCGTAAACTTTACTGTCCTACCCGCTCATGCAGACAGCCGTAATCGTATGCAAATCCCCCTGCGGGAATTGGTGAATTTATGCATGCATCACGGCAGAAAGATTATAGCAATTGAAGGACATGGCCTCATAATATGAGTGTTACATCTTGTGCCCTTATGAGCGTTGGCAGTAGCCAAGCGGCTTCGTGTTAATTCCAATCTCACCTGAAAAAAAAAGTTGTCGAGAAAGACAAAACAATGTTAAACACAGGAAGTCTACACTGCATGCATATTCCCTTTGTGTGTTCATATTTTCACTATGAAACCATGGAAACTTCATTTCATGCATGATGCAAACGAGGGTATAGTAGCACGTTAAACAGGTCTCTAATATGTCAACCTTATGAAAAATTGCACTGGCAAACGACATAGTCACAGCACCATGATATACATGGAACAGCAAGTACATTGTGTTAAATGCCACACTTGCACTCTAGTATATGTATGGAGTTTTCCTGGATAGAGATATTGGTTCTGGCGGTGCGAGATATGGTAATTTGCGATGAAGTTACAGGGAATTCTCTATTAAAGAATATACCCGACGGTTTGGTGAGCATATTCCCCAAACAGTAAGTTATTACTGGCAAAACAAGACAACTGTATATATTTCCATTAGAATGTTTCTGGGAAGAATAACTCTCAACCAATGAATAATGCCAGCTAACTTCAGGGGTCTATACTACGGATATCAGATTGCAATCTATAGCCTCCAAGAAAAACAAATGTGGACTGATGCAGTAAAAGACCTGAGTACTAAACACTTGATCGATAAGGTGTCAGAAGTGATTCAAATCGGTTCACGTTACAAAATCTTAGCTGTGCAGACAAGTTATTCTATAGCGAGGGCGCTGCCACCGAGGAAGCTCTGTCACGAACATCATTGTTGAAAACTTGGAAGGGGAGCAGGTTCTAGTTAGCAGATCGGAGACCTCTCAAATGAGTACCAGGGTCACGGAAACTGATGATGACGTCATCATAGAGGCTGAGAACTCCGAGGCGTGTTATAGACAGTATCGACTGAGAATTAAGGCCTAACCCCATTTTGCCTCGTCGTTATTCAACTGAACTTTCAGTGGAGATTTTTTCAAAGTTCTTTTACTTTTTTCAATTCAGCAGTTGCATATATGCGTATAGACAACACTGCTCTGTTTTGAACACACAATGTTTCACTATAGCAGCTATTCGGAACAAAGAGGAAATTCAATTTTACAATTTCGTTTGTGTATTGTCGCTGGTGTACTGAACTACTTATCAGCAAAACAAAAAGTTCAACAAGACCTAATACCAAAATATGACAAAATCACTCTTTATCAGTTTATTGCGAATCGAAACCTGTCTCAATTGAAATTTTCAGCTTATCAGATTTGCAAGATATCCAATAAAAGTATTTGAGTCATGCTCTAAATTAGGTGACCAATTGTGGGACATGTTGCTCAGTTTTCGAAAAGGATCTATGTTCATCTAAAGACGCTCAAATATCCAATTTTATAAATCTCAATTTATTCGGTAATTTGCAATGCATTGGAATAGGATGTTGCCAATTACGGATGAAGACAGAATTGACCAAGTTGACACCAAATGACTCGGGTAACGTGGAGAAAAGAAAAGTAATCGAATCATCATTCGGATAATTGGTAGTGTTTTTGCCTCTTATTTTCAATGTTATCACTAAAGAAGAGACATGAATACACAGTCACTGAAAAGTTACCTTTTCAGGCAAGTTCGTACTAAAAATAACTACTAGGCGTATGCAGCAAATTCAGTATTTTTTCAACATCTTTATAAGAGCTCGGCCGTCACGCTCCGCCTGCTAACTGAGTAGCCAACTCCCCCGGGGCGCACGTGCTAGAGGCGCGCGCCAGGAGCGCTTGCGTGCTGAGATCCCATTAGCGCTATCAAGTACTTGTCTGGTACCCCCTCAATACGGCGATGGTGAGTGTACCGACTGTGTGTAAGCTGGCTGCTTGGGAGGGCCTGTACACACTGGACTACCGATCGCGACCTATCATTCTGTTCGTGCACGTGAACATCGGAACATGGTGTGTAGTATGTATGTATGATGTAGTATGTATGTATGTATTGTATGTAGTATTAGTAGGTATGATAGGGGTATGTTGTAGTAGGTAGTATGGCGGGATGTATGGATGTATTTATGGATGTGCGGAACCTGATTGCGCTGATGATAAATTGTTTAGTGGTGCCCATTTAAACAATATCGTCTGGAGATGGGGTTTGGACCAATGGATCGTTTTCTTTCCTTTTATTATAATGTTCTTTACGCTGACCCTCTGGGAACCCTTTCAACATGTCTTAATTTGCATTAATTTATGCCCATTTTTCAAGTTAGTCTGTCATTTTTTTTATAATGGGAGTGCGAGATTCCTGGATGTTACATATTTGAACATTGATGAGATTGAAAACCTTAGTTAGCAGTGTTGCTGTGCATTGGAAAATATTTTCGCATAGATCAATTGGCACGCAAAAAATTTTACATTAATTTTATTAATAAAATTTAGCCTGAAATCTTGATATACAAGATGAATAGATGATCTACCCCCAATCCCGATTAATTTAGGCACATAGTGGAGGGTAATGGGCACTGGGTAGTTATTGGACTACACCTGCTACGCAATCATGCAATTACAAAAGTTTGTCTGATTTACATGGAAGTTCGTAGATGTGGCTATCTTAGATTGTTAGAATTTTATAATTGTGGGTGGACTTCAATTAGGAGTTTCAATCTAATAAATTATACCGAGTTCTTCTTAATTCGCAACCAGGCGAGGTCACTAGTAGCGGTCGCGTTGTTCAGTTGTGAGCACACCGTATGTGTAGCACCCGTACACGAAAATGATTGATTCAGTTTTAGGAAGCTATTAGTCTATTAGTCGCTCTCAGAGTCGGTCATCGGGGCAATGGGAGACCGAGTTCGAACTACGCAGACTATTGGTAACACCCTCCTCACTAGGGTTGACTCGGGGTGGCCAGTACCGACTCTGTTTCGCGACCCGTCAGTTGCGGTTATTTGGGGATATGACTCGCAACCGGCGACGGTCCAGTCCAATCGTGTTCTGTCGGCGCTTGTGGATTGAACCGGTCAGTCATGTCAGTTGGAACTTGGGACGGTTACCGGGGGGCATCGAGTTCATGTTTGGTTGTGTACATGGCAAGCAAAATGCTCTATAATTCGGAAAACCCAGTTTTTCAACCGATTAATGCTGTTGTTTCGACTGACAAACCGGTCAATAAAAAAGATGGGTATTTCGATGGAAATCTAAACAAGGCGATCGCCCCAGTGTCTCGCATGGTGCGCGATCAGGGTTTACTTCTATTAGTCACCATGCAACCATTATAAGGCATTCCATGTGTCGCTTAAAGATTCGGTATTAGCATGTAACAGGAAAACAGCCTAAGAATCAGTGACCAATTAAAATGCGAAAGGACTTGATATTGACACTGTCTACTAAAGGAGTGAAAAGTTTTGTGGAAATGAGACTAAAAGTTTCACGAACAGCTGGCAAACTTAAAATACGCATGAATATGCAAATTGACACGTGTTTGAAACATTCAGTGACCCTGAATCCAGGATAAACAAATGGAACTCAGGTAAACCATACCCACCAAGCTATAGATTCTTGGTGGCAGCCCCTTGAAGCTCCTGCTGGGCCGGCTCAAGACCAGGTTTATGGAAAATCCAAGCAACTTTCGCATTTCGCATAAAGTATGCAAATTAGGTACGTTTGAATGACCTCCATGACCCGAATTTTGTTTAGAAAGTTAGGGACGAGGTAGACCATATAACCAAAGTTTCGTGGAAAATCCGACAAACGTGAATTTCGCATAAATTATTGCAAAATTGGACGACTCTAAATCCCATATTGGACATGAAAATCTATCAGTTAATCTACCCTTATATCCCGCATCAATGTGCCATCCGTAATATTGCTAACGAGCTTGAACAAATAAATGACATAAAATAGGCAAATTACCTCTACTTTAGTACTTTTGTGCCCAAAATCTAAATAAGGTCGTGTTCACCTATCCCCGATGATACCTTAAATTTTGTCGCAATTGCAGTTACCGTTCGAAAGATATCCTGCTAACGAGAAGTGTGACACACACATACACACACACCCACACACACACACACACACCACGCACTCACACATACACAACACGCCAATAGTGACCATAAGCAAGGCCGGATTCTCGGGGGATTCAGCCAGTGGGGGGCCCGGAGGCACGCGGTATGTGGGGGGCAAATGCAGCTTACGGAAAACCTAGAATACTCCAATGGTGCTAAGTCAGTACCGGAGACACTCAAATTATAGCCCAAGTCCATTATTCCCCCAAAACAGACATTTGTTTTAACAAAACTACAGAATAAAAAACTTAATTTATGCCGGTGTAAAAAAGTACATGTTGAATACTGGTGTGTGTTGCAGGGGCGGCTGTTCGTGATAATTATTTGGGGGGACGTAGAGGTTAGCACAATCTAAGCGGAGCGCCGTCGAGTGGTCGCACGCAGTCGTCCAAGCAAATTTCGTCTACAGACCCCATATTGCAAGGAAACGGCCATTCCCGGGGCCGTCTGGCAGTAGCAGCATCTCTGAAACCCAACATAGGGACAAATAAATCGTGTGCCCCAACCAAAATTCTTCTGTGACATTCCCATTATGTCACCGACTTGTAGAGGACCAGTATGGAGAATATCATATTTGCCAGAATCTAAGTTATTGGTGTATGGGGAACGATTATAATACACAGGTAAACGGGAAAAGACCATATACAGAGCCGGAAGTTTGCGTTTGGTCTTAGCAACTAAACTGTAAGCAATTGATTAGAAAATATGGTGTTAGGCCTGTTTATTGCCCTACAGTACCTTTGATTGTAGGAGTTTTCACGTGCAAATACTAGGGGGGGGGGGGGCATTCGATATTAAGTCCCCCCACAGACCATAATTGGGGTGGACATTTCCTTCCCCCCCGGCTCGCCTCCCATAGGTGTGTGTTTAGTGTTTACAATGTCTCCCTATATTGTTGCGACAAAGTAGTATATACAAGAACCCTTTTTTTGTCCCGGAGGGCCAGTATTTTCCTGTAAATACAGGCGTTCCATGGATAAACCCCTTAGTAACAAAATTACTTTAGTTAACTCTCAGTTCAGCCAAAACACCGAGAAGAGATTGAAACACAATAAAAGCAGGGTTTTAATGAAACTTTTTTTGAGGTTATATTTCGACTCGGCATCGACAGTAAGAACAAACTCGGGAATAGGTAACCTCAAGACTTCAAGCCGTTACTAATGAAATGAAAATAAACCCACGCTCAACCACAAACCTTAATCAGCTGAGGGAGTGAGGACAATGCATGCGACAGCCCATCCCGTAATCTCGTCGAATGAATTGCCTGTATGCAAGGCAGTGTCAGGTAAACCCCGAACCTAATTGGTTGCGCATCCAAGGGCTGGGACAATATTCAAGACCTGCAGAATTTCAGCGCCATACGAAAACCACGACATGATACAGAAAGAGATTTACTCTCGCGAAGATCGCACAATTTTTGTGTTTCGGGCGAAAATGAACAGAAATTCGGGCAGAATTCAAAAAATTCGGCAGTCAATAAAAAATTCGGTAACTCAATTTGTCTCGTTCACTGCCTGAAATTTTTTTGTTGTTAAAAATCTTTGGAAGTGGGGGCTTTGGCCGCTGTAGCTATAGCCCCTTTCCCCTACGTACGCCTACATGCGCATTACCCTCCCCGCCAAAAGCCAAATCGCGCACGGGAGACCTAAAGATATCAGTTTTGCTTGATGTCAGTCTGGTGGTACACTCGATCTAGCACTCGTCTAAGCCATTTTGACAAAGGACATTCTGCGCATAACTGCTGCCCATTGCCGTGGAAATTAAATTAGTTTACGTGACGCCCCGTGGTCAGATTGCGTAATTGCCATCGTTAGTCTAGTTAGGTTAATCATCACTTTTTTCGTTTGAAATGCCTGTATTTTTCCGCACTTTCATGCTTGCAATCGAGAGGATTTTAACGTACTTCAGCGGTCTCAAAATGTCACGAGCAGTGGCGTAGCCAGGGTAACAGAAACAGAGGCCATCGCCGTCCTTGGCGAGGGATCTAAGAGGAGGGGTGCCCCCCCTCCTTTGGGAAATTTCGGCTTTCGGGGAAAAAAAAGGATTGAGCTAGAGCGAAATGGTGCTATATTTGAGCGCTAAGATTTGAACTGTACTAATCCATGAATTCTTACTTTTGGGGTAATGTTAAGTAATTTGTTTTGTTCAACTTGATTGAATCTTCCTGGATTTTTTTCATTTTATTTGGTGTGAACTCCACCTGGTGTGGGGGTTGCGTTTGCACACGGGTAACACCCTCACCACACTTCTCCCCAGCCTACGCCCCTGGTCGCTGCGGTATCGCGGAAGAACTTCCCCCGTGTACCCCCCTCCCCCAATAGATTTCGAAGAAAAAAATATTCTGTATCATTATTCCGACGACCAGTTTGATATAACCTAGCAATAGTTCGATGCACTAAAAAGTGGTCCAAGTTCGTGCTTCGGGCGTGGTATCTAGTGGTGGGAATCGTCCGTTTCGCTCCCGTCATTCCTGCAAGCTCTATGGGAAATGTATGCCTCGGCCCCTAGCTTAATATATATCTGTGAGGTGAACTATACACCTTCTCACTGGACTTGAAAACTTACAAATCAACCAGACTTGTAGAATGGAGTCCGTCTCCGTATCGAGTCCCGTACCGAGTACATTTCTTGTACTCGTACTCCATGGGCTCGGTACTCGTACTCGTACTCGGACTCGCTTCTGGAAACTGTGGTAACTCGTACTCATATACTCTACTCATGGTTTTCGCCACTCGTACTCGTACTCATATTGATGTACTCGTACTCGTACCGGGTCAAAAACCAAAACATATAGCTGTGTAGCATTACTACTCACCGTATTAGGTACTATATAGTAATAGTCGAGTGCATGCCTCGATTAATTTGGTGGACTCGTACATATGTGGTTAATTTCGCGTGGCGTGCTTCGCAGTCAGTGGCCAGCAATTGGCTACCCCCTTGCCCAGGCCGCCAGGAAGTAGCTTAATGGCGCTGACAGTTGATACAAACTCCGGTCAGATGGGGACATGACATACAATCGGGGGTCCCCGGAGCAGAACATGGCTGCGTACAACCTTGACTCGGCAATCGTCTGAGCACTAGTTGGGAATAGTAGGCCAGTTATTGCTGGTGCTCTCCACAATCAGCATGGGTGCAGGGCTTCTTTGTTTTTAGCCATTGAGCCTAACCCATATCCTCAAATATTATTATTTTATATCATACTGATGGCCGAAGAACGTGTACCGGTAGTGGTTGTACTCGTACTCGTGTGTTGTGTACTCGTACTCATGAGCGCTTTACTCGTATCTACTCGTCTCCGTACTCGTACGCGTACTCGCTTTGGAAACTGTGTACTCGTACTTTGTCTTCTCTCTCAACCACGCGCAATTTTGAAACTGCCGTAGCCTAGGCTGCTTGATTTCCAACGCGTTTTTTCCCTCCCCCCCAGAAACCTACTATGACGTTTATATCATATTGGGAAGTAGAGTACAGCTGCTAAAGTCCCTAATTTCTTCTGTTGGATCCTGATTTTTCTCAGATGTGCTCTGAAAATCTTGATAAAAATTGTTGTTAGACTTCGGCTGGCAAGTTTAAGTCGGGGCAACGATAGTACCTATCGAGGTCCAGACCGGATTTGAAATTTTGTGATCTAAATACCATGTGTGGAGCTTGGTACACGCAACCTAAAACTCCCGGGAAAGGCCATTGCCGGTCATCTGGGGGCTCGCACATCAAAAACTCTCGTGTAAATCCGCTCCACGCCAACCGATGGTGGCGCTCCGCTAAGATAGTGTTCTTGCTCCGCCTGGAAATGTCTTGGCCCCCTGCCCCCCCCCCCCCTCAGATCAAAAAGTCTGGGCGACGCCACTGCTCTAGCTCCCCCCGCAAGCCCTCCCACGGGAAATCCCTAGCTACGAAAGTTACCAAGTACCGAAGTATATTTCCTGCGATCTGAGTGACCTATTCTCTCGCAACTCTCAACGATCCGAGCCAAGTAAGATTGGGCTTCCGTTAGATAGTCGGCAAATATCTCCCACATTTCACAAGGGTGTGTTGCATTAATTCACATATTGTCAACTTGCCTTCAGATAATGGCTAAAATGAAGGAGGTGGGTTCCAATCCCCTATCTCCGCCTGTTTACGTAAGTTGTGAACCTGCAGTGGGTTCTCGGTATTTAGTTTGAACACACTTGCTGACATCCAAACATATAAAGAGGCCGTAGATGCTGTGTGGCTAATTTATCTGCAAAAAAAAAACTTCTGCAGAGTGACAACGCTTCAACATTCTTTTATTACTGAAATTGCACATCCAGATTTTTGCAATTATGCTCGGCAATGCCATTTCCGGCAATCCGGAGGGGTTAAACAGCCAAATTTTCGCGCTGGCGCTACGCGACAACCCAAGGTGGCGCTCCGCGTAGAATATAATTTTAGTCCATTGTAAATTGCAGTGGCGTTGGTTATAATATTGTGTAATATGTATTTGGAGAAAGGATAACCCAACCCTCACATTTAGATTCATTATATTCCAGTAAGAATGCAAAGATCATTTTTGTTCAGTGTAATTCCACCACCAAAATGCCCCTTTGTCTTTAACTAAAAAACGATAGTGTGATTATGACGGTCCCTCTCAGCCCTCGAGGTGCCACTATCCGCCATCTGAGGACATTGCAACCTAAAATTATCTTGTACCCTCCGCGGCCAACCCATCGGTAGCGCTCCGCTTGGATAGTGACCCGCGCCCCGCGGGTTGAACAGATCCTGCATACGCCCCTGGTCATGGTGAAGCGGAGCTTAGACCTTATGATCCCCCTCTTCGAAAATGCTCTCTCTGCTTATGCGGAAGTAAATGGCATTGAAGAAACCCACCACCAATACCCAGAGAGACATTTATATACATTGTCACGTCCGGATGTCTGTGGGTGATTCAGCAGCACTGGTAAGGACGTTTTTGCCTGCCGATGCTTCATCTGTTACATACCGCTCCAATTCTGTCTTCAGTTCAGTGCGGGTGGTAGCATCGAAGTGTGTGGCAGCTTTGTTGAACACATCGTCAGATGTATCTCTTTTACGTAAGATCTTCCCATAATGTTTATTATCCAGAAAGCCAAAGCCTACACAGTCGCCAACAAGGGCCAGCCAGTATTTCAGGCCGAGTAAGTACTCAATTTTTTTGGGGGTGGGGATGAACAGGGGACCATGGCCCCCTTTGCCCCTGTCTACGCCTATGGGTCACGAGATATAGCGCCGAATCACGTTGTTACCTGTCATGAAAAAGGAGTTGGCCCTATGCTGGTCGGACTCCGGTAGATCAGCTGCGGTGCTGTAGTTTTCTGATGTTTCAGTGACGTGACCAAAAAACTTTATCAGTTTAGGTTAGAAGTGGAAAATGCTAACACAAATGATGGATTGAAAACAGTTCGTGTTGTCGGGCTTGAATCCTTAGGTCGAGTAGTGATCTATCAATCGGGGAATTGGGAATTATAGTAAACGGGATGGAATAGCAAAGACGGTCACTGAACGTTTCAACCAAATGCAGTCAATAATAACTTCGAAACAATTGTTGTAGCTCACGATTTATAACCGTTTTTTGTCTCCTAAATGTGAGGTCCAAGTGTGGTGGGGGGGGGGGGGGTTTATTGAAAATCCTTATGAATACGCCTTTCATCATCAGAACGACGGAAATACTTGATTACTTTAAGGCCCTGAATTGGGGGATTCCGAATTTCCAATGGCCAGCTGTTTGCATTATCCTATGGTAAAACTCATAGCCGGGACCTCGGTCGAGGGGGGACAATGCCGAAAGGAGGGCACGAAGATCGTATGGCCGCCGGAGTGAAATTAGGATCTGATTGTAAACAGCGCTCAGGCTGTATCCAACGGGAGGGTGTTAATGAAACTACTATGAATTCCTGGCAGTCTTGACACGTGCCGCTAAGCGTGGTGTTCTTGTCCCCCCCTTGAGATCTCTAGGTGGTCAAGGACGAATCTGTTAAACCACGCGATTGTAGACTTCAGAGATTTCAGAGGTCCCAGTGCCTACGACATTTTGTTCAATCGATTTTGGGAGGTTTATTGATAACAAATCATATAGGTACAATAATTGATAACAATTCAATGCAGATATATTGATTGGAACAGATACAGGTGTGACAATTGTTGATTTGGCGATTGAAAAAAAAACCCGGTAACATCGTACCGATTGTGATATTACTCCACTAGAACATCAGTCCCAAAATGTTATTAACTTCAGAGCCGCTAAAAAGGGAAGAAATCTTCTTACTTATTTTATAAATCAGTTCCTTGCATGTTTTAGTCCGAGGCAAACCAAATAAATTCCAGGATCCAAACTAGTGTTTCCAGATAAGGCACAAGCATGAATAAAGATGGTGGTCCATGGGTAATGAGCACGATTGTGTGTGGGGCAAACGACGTTAGCTTGTATATGGGGGCCTTATAACAGTGTAGGGGGAAACGCAACCTCACCGTCGTCGTGCGCCCTTGTTCCAGCGTTCCCTCACATAAAATTTATTCCAAGTGCTGATAAGCGACTTATGCTTTGAAGTTTCGTCTTGGCTGTATCATTGGTCACCTTGTCCGTCACTCAAGGATTATATAGCCAAACAAACGCAGCACCTAAATGACTACACAGACAACTGCGCGCGGGGCAATTTCAAATTGGGTTTGGGCAGAATTGTTTGCCAGTATGTTGCATTTTTTTTATATTAAACCAGCACAGCCAAAAGGCTAGTGATCCGTTGACTCTTTCCTGGACAACCTATCGCCAAAACACAATGACAAAGGGGAGATTGTACCAGCTCATTAGGGAAACATAAAAGTCTGACAAATTTCCCTTTTTTCAAAAAAACCACGAAGGGAAAACGATAAGAAAGCGAAGAAAGCGACACACTAAATTCAACGGTTTTCAGGACTTTTGACCTTGGTGACCCCAGATGACGGACCGCAAACAAAACATAGGATTTCCTGTACTCCCATCAGAAAGCTAAACACCAAAGTTCAACATGATCAGAACCAACCATTCTGGTTATCGTGTTTACAAGTTTCCGATGTGAAAAAACACCTTCTGGGACCTCAGATGACTCTGACTTGACCCCAAAACCAATAGGGTTATTGTATATCATGGGTAACCACCACACCACGTATGAGACTCATCCATCAGGCAGGGTTCGACGTTATCGGTTTACAAGCCAAAATGGCCAAAATATCGGCTTTTCACAATTTTTTAATTTTGAAAAATCAATCAGACTCTACCAAAAAATAGGGTTCTGTACTCTCCATGAAAAGCTCCAACACAAGTTTAAACCTTGATTATGACAACCATCCTGGACTTTATGATTTTACAACGGTTCAACTTTACCTCTGGTGACCTCAGATGACCTCTTGACATGATCCAAAAACAAATAGGGTTATTGTACTCATCACGGGGAACACACTACCAAGTATGAGCTTCATACATCCAGGCGGGGTCGAGTTATCGTGTTTACAGCCAAAAATTGGCCAAATATATCGACTTTTCACCATTTTTCTATTTTTGCCAAAATTAACACCAGACCATAATAAAAAAAAATAGGGTTCCTGCGATCTCCATAAGAAAGCGACACACCAAAATTCAACCTGATCAGACAAACCATTTGGACTTATCGTTGTTTACAAGGTTTTCTGCCTTGACCTCATGGTGACCTCAGATGATTCTCTG
>JAODTK010005906.1:0-188615 GCA_026419785.1 Sclerodactyla briareus | reverse complement strand
TGAACTCCAGATCGAACCACTTCCTTGACCTAGGGGGGCAGAAGATTCATGTCCAACCTGACTGCTCACAGCCGACCAACAGACTCATTGCAAATATGACTCGGCCTGGGAGTTTGGCTGCTATGATGTGGTGACCATCTGCATCTAAACTCATGCCAAATTCATGAAACAGTGGGTGAACACTTCCAGTAATTCTTGTTTTCTGCCCCCTGCCTAGCTGGATCCTTCACCATAAATCGTGCCCATATATGAATCATCCATAATAGCAGAGTAGGCCTACCTGAAAACCTTCACTCAAGACTGCATTCAATTTGATTCACTTTTATTATGGTAATTAATAATTCATCTGTGTATCCTCTGCGATGCCTATACTTTTCACAGTCTGGCATTAGCTCATGATCAAGATTGGCTATTGCAGGATTTTGGAGTAAGAATCCTATCTAAGTCATGGAACCACTGAAAGGCTGATAGTGGATCAATACTAAAGTACCGATAACCTTAACTCCAGTTGTGTTGGTTTAGCAAAAATACTGTTACTTGAACAAGCATCCTTTACTCCTTCCCCAAGAATAACAGCAGCCCGAAAAAATATTTCACGCCTACTGAAGCAGTAATTTTCACAATATATATTGGGGTTTATGTTCCAAATTTTGAAGGGCAAAATATTATTCTTCTTGACATGTGCTTCTATTCAACTTTTGAATTTCCAACTGCACTGAAACGACCATCTCGTTCCGGGTTAGGTCTCTCTGATCTATGTTTTCTTCCACGTATTGGAGTTCAGGACACTTTTTAGAAAGAGGATTTTTCTGTCAGTATCCTTTTGAATGATTATGTTACAGGTGCGGGGGCCGAGCACGTAACCTGTTTTGTTGTCAGCAGTTTATCAAGGCCACTCTGCCCTATCGGCATGTTTATTCTCTTTGTCTCGTTTTTTTCCATGGTTTCTTCTCTGGGAGAGATGATGTAACATTCATCCCCTGGGCAGTGCTGGCATAGAGCCCAGCCGTTGTCCTGTGGAGAACATGTCCATACGTGGCTCTTCACTCACAGCAGTGAGCTATTCCTAACAGAGTAAGATGGGAGCGATCTTAATCCTCTCTTGGCATCATATTTCCACATCTTTGAGTGGGAAAAAAAGTTTTGGGGGGGTTTCCCCCCCCCCCCAAAATCCTTCCACTTGGCCTAGCCTTCTTCCCAGGAATTCTGCTGTAACATTTCTCTTGCTTTAAAGCAAATACTAAATTGGTTAGACAAAAGACGATTTATTCAAGCGCAGCAATGCTGCCCTAATTGTTCCCTTCTGGAATAATTCCTATTTTAATGAAGAAATTTGAAAAAAAAAAACTTTTATTCCTTGACTGGAATTCAGGGAATCTATTCCGTCATGTACATTGTGTGTTTTGTGTGTAGGTATGTGTGTGTGGGGGTGTGTGACACTGCTTGTGAAGACCTTTGGTGTGTAGCTTCCTCTGGAGAGCACAATCACCCTATTGTTTTTGGTGGCATACCAGGTTCCTTTTGCAGACAAAATGGAAAATTGTGAAAAATTGATTATTTTGGCAATTTCAGCTTGTGAAGACCATAACCCTCTCCAACCTGGATGTATAAGCCGTACTTAGTCCGTGGGTTCCCCATAATAGTGCCGGTCCCTATTTTTTCTGATCAGGTCAAAGGTCATCTATGTCAGTAGAGTCAAAGTCTGAAAATCTTGTGGAAACGATAAGGTTAATGCTTGGTCCAATCAACGCTGAAACTGGTGTGACTAGCGTTCTTATGGGGATTACAAGCACCCCATTGTTTTTTGTTTTTTTTTTTGGTGCCAGACCCGGGTTCATTTTTGGGGGAAGAATGGGAATTGTGAAAAATTGGAATTTTTGGGCATTTCAGCTTGTAAGATATTGACCGACCCCTCTTGGATGGATTAAGTTCCTACTTGGTATGTTTGGTTCCCGATAATGAGGACATAATCCCTATTGTTTTGGTGTCAGGTCGAAGGGTCATCTGAGGTTTAGAGTCCAAAGTCTGAAATCTGTAAGAGGATAAGTCCAGAATGCGTGGTCCATTCAAGCTGAAATTTGGTGTGTATTCTTTCTTATGGGGAGTACAATCACCCTATGTTTTTGTGTGCAGACCACGGTCATTTTTTGGGGGAAATGGAAACTTTGAAAAAATTTTATAGTTTGTGCAATTTTAGCTTGCAAGAGCAAACCCGATCCCACCTCGAGGAATAACTCATACTTGTATGTTGTTCCCCAAAGAATATATTATCCCTATTGTTTTGGGGTCAGTCATCAGTTTCCAGTCACTGGTCGGATGTTGCCGGCTTTAAGTCTCTTTTGCAGACGTCCTTGAAACGGAGGAATGGGTCTACCTGCTGACCTGGTGCCAGTCGCAAGCTCACCATACAGAATGTCTTTAGGGATTCGACCATCCTGCATATGTGTGACATGACAAGCCTTGTAAGCGTCCTGTGAGAGGAGGGCAGAACATACTTTGTGGGTTTTTGCACATAAGTATGTCAGTAATTACAGTAATACCAGTGCAATCTGGTTGCCCCTCCTCCCCTTCTCTTCAAGCAATTATCAAGAAAAAACAGCAATGCAGCTTGCCTGCATGAACTACTTTCCTTTTCCCTTCATCTTTCATATATATATATATACATGTGCCAATCTTTGCAGACATTCAGTTCTGTCACTATATCAAAAAGACATTACCCAACTGTCTGGTTCCTTGGGAAGAAGTTTTGCAGGCTAGGGCTTATGTTTCAATTGATTTTCTGCAGATGGTTGTAATTCCCTTCACAGCCAAAAGCCACTAGGAGATAACGAACAAAATTTTGAGAAGTTTGAAGAACTCAAGCTCTCCTGGATAAATTCCTTGCGGGAAAGTGCTTCCGCTATAAGTGCTAATACAGCCCGAAGTTTGCTACTTTGCATCCATACCAACAATATAAAAAGGGGAGATTTTTGCCAGCAAGCAGTGTATGCATTGACCTCTCTTCAAATATGATGAAATAGCCGCAACTCTACACAAACTGGGGTCCACAAACCCCTAGGGATCTGTATATTTATTCGGGATCAGTGGGGTCAGAGGGTCATCAGCGGGTCTTCGGAAAAATGCGATTTTCAATCAAAAGGCTTTTTAGTACTAAATGATATACAAGTCATGACACCCAATTTTATTGCGCGAATAATTCTTACCTTTTACATTTACGTTTGCAGTTACCCCACCTACTAGCCGCTGATCTGGCATATCTTTTAGCTATGCGTCTAACCACTTACTGTCATTCTGTTCAATTGTCCAGCCTTCCCGTCTCGTCGCAAAAGGGGATCTGAATTGGTGACAAAGTTTACCTATTTGCGCGAAAACTATCCATTAGCGGTAAGCAGTTTCACCAAGAAATCACGAAGTGTTTTACTTGATTCTAGGTCCAGTAATCACAAAAAACGACACAACATTGCCTCTTCTGGCGAATATAAAACATATTGAGGTTTACATTCACCCAGGACAATGATAATGTCCCTGGTTTTCCCTCATTCTCGACACAGGCATTTCTAACGACGAGCAACTGCTCCTCAAAATGAGTTTATCCGAAGCAAGTACAATCACTAATTACAGGTTTTTCTCGATTATACTAACGCGAATCTTATCTTAAATTTGCCGATTGTAACATGGCCTTTGCATGTTCAGATTGCACAAGGCTACACAAAATCTGACACCGACTCCTATGCCGCGCTTCATCGCTTGCAAAAATAACAGATTTGCTGATCTGTATTCCTATTGTACCCCCCTCCCCTCCTCCATGATTTCTAATCCCCCCCTGAAAAAAACATCTTGAGACCTTGGGTAAACACTTCCCCATACCATTCGGTATTGTCCTTCACATAAACTATTGAAGATGCTTTCAGAATTCAGAACCCTCTTTTAAAATTTGTCTGTTTGTGTTCATAGCCCCAATTCTGTGCCCCTATTTAGTTTATCTGGGTCGCTACCCAGTGTTTATGATGATGTGTGATTATCTCTCAGGCGTCTCCATTGACAAACTCCTGGTCAATGGAGCTGTTGTTGGGCATTCGTTCTCATGGTCAGAAACGTCGTGTCCCATTATCCACTTTCGTACTTCGGGCCTTTCCACCTGAAGTGACGCGTCTGTAGTAAATGAAGTGAAGCCCCGGGGCATCCAGTATTTACAGAGCAAATACGGTAATACTACGAAGAGCGTTAGTATTTTTTAAACTCCCCACTGTCCTTGTGGTCGTTTCAGCCCTCTGTACCGTAATTACCATCGCCTAGAAATCTGTTCATTAGTGGAGAAAATCCTTGACTGCCTAATGAGGAGCCGCCACTTCATGGTGGTAATATTGACGTCATTCCGCGGGTGCTACTTTTCTGGGTGTAACAATCAGGTACGGGTAGCTCGGCTGTGATTGGCCAGTTTCCTCGTAACAGACGTCATATCACGTTTTATTTGGTTTTCCTTCAGTCCCGTACGTGATTCTCATTCTGCCCCCCTCCAATAGGGAGGAAAAGATCACTCCATGTTAGGTGCAATTGCATCATGTTTTAATTAGAGCGAGGAAAACCGATGAGGTTTGCCGAGATGGGGGGGAATGGATGGTTCTATGTGGTGCTATTTACCGATGGATTCTGAAGGTTGATGCTTTGGTGCCTTGATGTCCATCTCACCTGAAACGTTGGCTCGCTCGAGCTTGCACCTGTTCCTAATTTATGCAGCGCTATTGAGCGACCCGATTAACTGTACGGCCCATAGGAGAGCATTATTGATCCTGTGTGACCCTACTGAACAAGCGTGCTTTATATTTTGGGAGGATACCAAGATGGCTATTCAAAGTTGTTTTGGTGTGGGAACTCTGCTTAATTTCAAACTTGAGGGTTGAGGTGCAAAGACTTGATATAGCGCACAATACAGTACTGCACGGAACACACTCAAAGGGCTGTACAGAGAAAAAAGCCAATTTAACGCTTTCCTTGATGTGTAGGTCTTTAGAGCAATCTTTAAGGGATTGAACCGTACTCAATTGCTCAATTCCAAGCGGAAGAGCATTCCATAACTTGGAGCCCGCTGAATGAGCGGTCAGCGAATGTCTTGTGACCAGTAGTGGTTTCTCAAGAAGGTTGCCTCAGGTGACATGGTATAGTATACAGAAGAGAATGCTGAGGATGTGATGACAGCGATTGCATGACGACATGCTGTAAAATCATCCCAGTGAAATTCGATATGGTATATCGTCATTAGTTCTGTCATACCGTGAGACAATTTTTGTTATGACGTCATGAGATGGCACTGTCCATTATTGATGTTGTGTGGGAAAGATGCATACGATGGGTAGTATTTTATCTCACTTTGTCATGTGTGTGTGTGTGTGTGGTATTTAATGTGTGTGTGTGTGTGCGTGTATGTGTGTCCCACTTTCTTGTTGTTAGTCAGGCCCAGGGCCTAGCTGCATTTGATCTTCTGGTACCATTGGTGCATTGAAATATATGGAGGGTACTTAGTTGCAGACCCACCAGGACCTAATTCTTGTTAGGATATCAACTGTTTTGGCCACAGATATGCAAAGATATCAGTGCCTAAAAATCAGGCCCACATCTGAATGCCAGGTTGGACGTGGCCTACTCATAGAGCCTTGTAGCAAGAACAATCAGAATAGAATTGTTTGGGGCAGGAGTGGTGGTGTTTTGCATACTCAGTTAGATTCTGTAATCATATTCGAATGTGACTAGTATATCCAGTCCTTTCAAGATTGACGTATCAATTATCTGTCAGAGATGGTGTGTCAATTGCCGATGCATCACATACTGGAAATTACCCTAATTGCCCCATTAGAGATGCCACTGTAAACACTGATATTTCATTTGAACACTCATACTGCATGTGACTTGATACCCTTCGTGTCATGCATTTGGAATCCATATCATGATCCATGTTCCCCCTCGGACCTCAGATCCTACGTTCACCCCCTAGTTTCATGTATCCCCCCCCACCCCCCTCCATTCTTTTGATAAGAGGATTGAACATCACATCATCAACAAGTTCTTATAACTATTTAACATTGGGATCATTGTCCTCAGTCAATGCCATTACTACATCACATCTCCCATTAATGTAGTACATGACACGTGGGTACTAAGAATGTCCTAGTTTTGAGAGAAGACTTCCTCCCGAGTTGAACGAGCTTGCTGGAGCCGGTCCCGTTTTCGTCTCCCCAATGCTTATCCATGCAGTAAATACCTGCTGAAGCATGAAGGACGCTATCGGTTATCCGAGTATTTTTTTGTCGTAGATGTACGCGATGATCGATAAATTACGGAGGGCGTCAAACGTAGCCCGGCTGGCTCTAGTCATGAAGGTGACATGTAGCCTCTTCAAAGACGCATTATCTTGAGCTTTCATAATTTCAACCTCGCTTAATGAGCTAGGTTTAGATGGTACCACTGTTTATGTGGATGTCCAGTGTTTAAGCTGGTGATTAGTACTTCTCATAATTTTGCAGAGCTAAAAGCTTGACATGAGGGATGGTGCTAGGAAAGCCCAGATTTTGTGTCGGAATCATTGCTCAACGCAAATTTGTTCCAGTTAATGATGTCATTCAAACCCTAACTACATTGAAGCCATTATGCAAATTGCAGCAACATGGGTTAACAGGGGACAATAGCACCTTCCTATTGAGGGTCATAACCAAAAGTGTACACAGAAATGAAAATATCGTTCGGAATAGCGACAACTGGTCACATAAATAGCACATTTGCACCTACCCTTCTGCCGAGGCGAAAAAAGCGAAGGCTTCAAAAAATTGTGCATCTCCTTGGTAGTTATATCTGATTGGCCTCCTCTCACATATCCGCCAGCAACCTATTCCATAAACAACGCCTCATTCTCGTATCGTCCATTGAAAAAACATCTACATCTAATCACTCTCACTGCCTTGACTTTGCCATTTACATTGTTGTACCATTCTCTGGACCCTTTACCTGGATGTTACTAGATTTTATTGTGGGGTATAATTTTACCTTCCCTAACTTTTCTGGAAGAGATCGATGAGTACCTTACTTTTCTAAGCCCAATTTATTGCCCAAATTTTCCTGTGTCTCATCAGTATTTTGTCCTAGAATCCTAGATGATTGTGGCCCCTACTTGGCTGGGGGTTGTGCGGCAGATATGCGCAACCTATAGCCTGCAGGCAGGCCAGATCTGCCCGTATAGCCAATCATTTAGAAGCATCCACCTGCGAGTAGCTAGTTCAGCTGGAACTCTGGCACAAAATTATTGATACTTTCAGACAATGTCCAAGGTGCGGGCAGAAGAGGCTTGTTAAGAGAGCTACCTCTCACCTGACAACGAGTATCAATTTAATACTGCTTCCACATAAATGTTAAAATTTAAAGTAGAACTAAATGTCGGGCGGGTAAAACCCCAGACGTATTATCCCCGCAATCTCTTATTCAAGAAATTTGGTGAAACTGAAACCGACAATATTCGTGGAAAGCAACACTTTATAGACTTGTGAAGCGACACGTGTACTGGTAAATGGGTCATTCATAATGCCCTTTTAGATTGTATGAGGCAGGCCGCCCCTACAGCCCGGACAAGGTGCGGCCCTAAATAAGCACATTTTATTGAGATTCGATCGAACTTAACCACCATGACCAATCGACAGAGGTCAAATTCAGTCAGAGGTCACACACATGCAGGTCACCAATTAGATCACACTGTGAACCATCCAGCCTTGGCAGATATCAATTCTCCGATTATAGCCAAAAAACATTTTTGATATGACAGTTTTTTATGTGAAATTGTTACTCTCCATGTGATCCATCCCTCCTCCCAGGAGCATTTCGCATTCTGATGACACAAACACACCCGTGCATTGCCGAAGCAAGTCCTAAATCAGTTTTTGACCCCTAAGTGACCTGTATACTTCAATGACATGCGGTTTTTTATATGAAAATTGTTACAGCTCCATTTTGATGCAATCCACTCCTATAGCATATTGGCAGTCGCAATGAACATGTCCCCAATGTTATTGCGAAAAAGTATCTCATTTTACTGATCAGGACAACTAATATGCAAATTAGTCCCACAAAATTTACCCTCATGATCTTGATGCTATTGAATAAATTTAATCAGGACTGGTCGTAGTTCCTATTCAACACGTTTCCGTCAAAATCCCTGAAAGTTGAGAAAATAAGTGCATTAATTATTCTAATTATGCTAACGAATATGTATTAAACCACCTAGACCTTCAGTGATTTCAAACACAATTGAATAAATTTATCGGGACTGTAAGGAGGTCCTACTCACCAATTTTCGGAGAATCCAACAAAGTTTATAATTTGCCTAATTGCTACTTGGGCCAACTATATGCAAATTAGTCATGCAAGAGACCTCCAGTGCCCTCGGCCACATGAGGAAAATTCTCGGCACTGATAGTTTGGCTGCTAATCACCATTTTTCATAAAATCCAATGAAGTTTTGAAATGGGGGTTCACATCCTTATGCTATAATTAGGATCTCCTGGGCCAAAGAAACGCCAACTTGACCTCGGATGACCTCGAAATTGTCGCCATGTTTTCGGCTCCAACAACTACCCACAACCACCACGTTTCGTGTAAATCGTCAGACTTGAAATTTGTTTGCGAAAAACCTGCAAATAGAGGGCACAAATATACTATATAGCCCATTTTCGAACTATCCGAGATTTTACTCATACGTACATGTGGTACCCACTCTTTGGGTAATCGGATTAAAGTGTTAAAGAATGAGAGCGCTAACGCCTAAAGTTTCCGGCGGGGCGGCGGCGGCGGAGAACTGGCGGCACAAGCGCCCGGCCAAAACCATAATATCCCCGAACAATCTATTTCACTTACTCTACTCACTTACCCCATATTGCACTTGCACCCCACCCTGCGCCATTGAACATCTGGCAATTTGTTACATTATTCCGTCTAGCAACCCTATCGTCCTTCTTATTTTGCCAGTTGATCGTTTAAGTTCATGATCATCTTGGCTAAAAGTTCATCGCTGAAAATCACCCATCTGCTTTCAATCGACATTTAGAATCTTGCTAGGAGCATTTTTTCTTCCGACTTCGTCTATCAGGATATTTTTATCCTTAAGCGGTTTGCGTGATATTGGTTACGTGTTTGCGGGGATATTAATGGCATTTTCAGAACAAATATTCCACTATATTGTTCCCATCCAAGTTTAGGTGCATTTAAAACTTGGAGAGGGCGCTGCATTTTCCACTCAAATAATGACAAGGGAACGTGAACAGTCAATTATGATGTCCCACACAACCCCTACTAGCAGGGTGTAAATTATTCTTCATTTTCATGTACGATCATAAGCACTACTGAGTAATCGGATGCACCGCTTCCTAACGAATACTGAAGTATATACTGTGGTAGATAACATTAACGTTATATTAGCTTAAAATTATGTGACACTATTTTGAAATCTTTTGACGACAAATTTAATGAAAAAACAGACCTTTATAACACAAAGAAGTTGAGTGAAAGCACAATCCTTATCGAAATAAGCCATACCTCCCTGCTTGAACATTCAAACTGGCATAACTCACAAAAGAGTGGACAATATTTTTTTCGAATAAATTTTGGCAAGAATGTTCCATTGCATGTTGTCTCTTATCTGACATTGTTAGTTTCCTTTCGAAGAATCATTCAACTTACCATTTCCTTCAAGTATGGCGTGACATATCTGCTTCGCAACAACACATCAGAACGACATGTAAGTGCCCCTGAAATATTCCCTATGAAGCATTATCTCTGTCCACTTGAAGGTTCCTGAAGCTGTGGCACACCTTGGCCTCTGACTGAAGGGCCGACTGTTGTAATTACACCCGACATAAGTATGTCCACAATCGTATGCAGTGCTATGCCAAACTTACTGCACTCGGCAGTGCAAAGCTAAGTTTGGCACAGCACAGCATGGGGGTCTATATCAAATGCTGTAATGGTGGCCGTCATTTCGGGTATCATATAATAATAAAGTGTGCGTATGTTAGCGCTTATATATGCATGATTGGAGGGCTTTAACGACGGAGAAGAGAAGGAAATCAGGAGTGAAGCATGAACAGATGAGTTTTTCACAGCTTTCTCTTGATATAGGGGAGTTGTAACATCCTCTGAAGGGCATTCCAGAGGAAAAGCCCCAATAGGAGAAAGCGTGATTGTTCGCTATCATTCCAAATAAATTCCCCTGATTTGCCTGATGTCCCCCACAGCCATTGTGAGGCAGTCCCTCTTCACAGGACCGATCAAATGATGGAATAATCAATGGGATCTAGGCACACCTATGACAACAATCCATCCATCCATGCAAGAAAGCAGGCAAAGTTCTGGGTTAGCATATCACAGTAATGTCCATATCCTTGACACAGTTTTTGAAGCGTAACATACACAACATTTACGAGTGTTACACTGGCATGTCAGATGCGTGAGAAGCCTGGGGTGTTTGCACTTTTACCCAAACTCTGCCAGTCGTCAAAGAATCCGCCAAGATTTGCAGAACACCCACCCTACATTCAAAGCTTCCCAGGTCCTCGCCTGCCATTGATCAGAGTTACGCTTAAGCTGGTTAAACAAGGGAACCCGGGCAGGCCTGCATGATGCGCTGCTCATTTGCAAGTATAAATATCTTTCCCGCCTTTGGTCGTTATCAGTATTAGGTCCCCAATTGAGAGATAGTAGGAAAAAAAAAAAAACAAACCCTAATTGAAAATCAATAGTGAAAACGAACGGTCATCATCATCTCCCTGCTCAGTGGTGGGCACCCACAACTGCAACAAATTGAAGATGTGCATATAGCATGACTGCTCATCTTTATTGATCAATAAATGCATGATAGGGCTCAGTTTTGGATCTGAGTTTGCCTTGTCGATATATTTCTGCCTGGCTGACCGCTCAGCTGGCCCTTTGCCTAACGGAGGGGTCATTGTGTCCGACTTGTCCGGTTGTTTGCAACAATGAATATTTTACAATGCTGTTCCCTCCCCCGGAAATCTGGAAATCCAGCCGAAGTTTATCTAGGATATTATTGCATTGTTTTGGTTAAGTTTGGGCAGCCAGATTTTGCCATGATATCAGATACCTTTCATTATTTCTTTCTAGTTAAAGCTCTCATGTCCTAATAAGGAACAACTGCACTTTTTTTTTGGCCGAATTTTTGATTTGCAGTGTCTAATAACGGACAGGCCCAGGAGAATTGACCAGAAGTTTCAGAAGATTATAGATACTGGAACTTCCAGCCCCCAATAATATGTGGTACAAATCGTATCTTCCGTCTATTGTACATGTACTAGTTGAGTGTTTGTATTCATGCGGTGCACTCCTATTGAAAATGAATACGATATGTAGAAAGGCTTTCTACCCACTTCTGAAAAGTCAATTACTTCGCATATTCAATTCTCAAGCCCACATGATCAGGTTGGCTTAATGGGTAGGCTTATGGTTTTGGTCAACCCAGATTTTTGCTATTGGCCAGACCCTCGCAATAGCAAATCAATAGCAAAAAATCAATAGCAAAAAATGTTCATTTGATCCTGCAGTGCAAGGGTGGGTACACGGTTCAATATGGGGATAAGTATTCACAGATTCACAAAACAAGTTCAGTTTTGTCATTCAATTGCACATGTATGTTCAAACAGGCTCTTTCAAATCACTTTGAGACAACAAATGTTCGATGATGCGACCTGTTCTGTCCGTGCATGGACCTACATTGCGCTGTTCGTATTGATATTACAGTTAAATCAACTGACTGTCTATTACATACTGTACTAATGCTTGTCGACGACTGTACAGCGTATGCGATTATATCAGCACACACAGTTACTGGGATCTCCATCAAAGTGATGTAATAATCTGATGCTCCACAAAGTCCTGCATGCACATGCCTTCCCACGAACCATCACTGTTTTTAAATCCACTTCGAACTGTATGATGTACTGTAGGTATCTTACATGTTCTGTACGCAGCTTTTGCAAGAATCCAAATTAGACGTTTTTTTAATGTGCGGTGGAATAGCTCACACACTACTGGTACTTTTCTCTGACTATTGGGTTTTCATTACGCTACTAGGTAAAAGTGTTTCCTGGAACGAGGAACAGCAAGGAACGTGGAAAATTTACAACACAATAAAACGGAATGTTGGTTGTTATAAGCTTGAAACTGTTGGCTTTAAGCATCTAGCCCTTCTGTGCAGCATCACTGGGGCTTGGGTTCAACTAGTAGAAACCTCAGAAGTTGAGATCAAAGAACCAAATTGCAGATACCCGTTAACCCACTCACAATAGGACCAGGGACAAACTCTTGAATATCCCAGAGAGTATGTTGAAGCAAGTCAAAGACCAAAGACAAGACGAGAGATGTTCCCTGCTGGAAAAGTGTTTGCTGTAGAAATTTTGCCTCTAATCTCGGGAGAAGTTTTGACAGATAGTTGCAGCATTTCACTGTCATCACTTCTCTGCCATCTCATGAGGTGGTGCCAAATGTTCTGCTCCCCCTCCCCCTCCCCCACGCCCCTTTTAATTCCTCATTAAGGTCTAAGTAACACTTTGTTCATAATGTTGCATGCTAGTCACCCTGCGACTGTGTGGAAGTCCTCTCATACCTTCCCGTTCATTAAAAGCCAATATCAGACACGGGATGTTCTTCTCTCCGCCTCTGAGAGCAAGAGGGAGAGCGACCATTTGTCACGCAATCAAGTTCTCATCTAAGGCCAGCATAATGGCTAACCTGACGTATTACTCCAGCGTCCCAGCGTTTGTCCTTCCCGGTGTTTTAATTTTTTTTACAGTTTTAGCCTCAAGGTCCTGGCGGAATTCCTCGGCCAGATATCGTCTACCTCTAATGGAGTAATCACTCTCGCCTGGGTCGAGGCTGGGCGTGCTTGATGAATCATATCTCCAGTTTGATGGAGGGCCCAAAACGACTGTCTTGCCTCAGCGTGGAAACTTTCCATGGTCACAAAGTGATCTAAAACTGCTAAAAAAATAAGAGCTGACTTGTGTTTCCCATGGAGGCAGAAGGCAACTTTGTTAAAGTTTAGTATGACAATGCAGTGTTATATCTGTGGCATGTCGTGACTGGTAGATGAGTTAATTTGTATTCTAGAGGAATGTCAGAAGGACAGTGACCCATTAAAAAATTAGAAGAACATTAGCCCACTACCTCAGGAGTTGTTTCTTATATCACAAATTGGTGGATGTTTCACAGTGGTTTTAAACTTATTGTTGTTATTATAAGCTTTTTACTGATAAAAATTCATTCTGAGCCACTGATTACAAAATTATTGTCTTTCTTGGAGTAGGTAGTAATCGTGATTGCAACTGGGCTAAAGGTCATGGTCATGTCACATATTGCTTTAAACTGGCCACATGTGAAAAGGCCGGATATCTCAAAATCCCCACACCCCAAGTTTGGAGATTCTAGCATTTTTGACTACTTTTGAGAATTCAAGGAATCTATGACATTCACAGGGTCAATGATGCATAGGCTGCCCATATACCCAACACAGTAAATGCTTCATCTTCAGGCAATGATAACTGGAAAAACGACGAAAGGTACTTCACTTTTGAATAATGAATTATTCTCTCCGGATCAATAGTTTGTTTGGACCAGATCTTCAATACAAGATTTTCATAAGTAAATGTTTACATTGACTTTGTATTGTAAAGGATCTTGCGGTTACCCTGGTACACTCGCCTCAGCTGAAATTCGGACTGGGGTTTCGGCTGTCGTAATGTAGAAATGGAAAGTACCAAGAGTTTCAGTCATATTACGTGACCATTGTCCTCCAAGTAATTATTTGATGTACATTTGAGTTTTTGTTGTCTGGGAAAACGATAGGAGGTAGTAGAAGAAGGTGAGCAGTGTTCCTTCCAGAGAAAATTATTTTTTTATTCAGTGGTTAAAAAACCTTCTGAGGAGTTCTTTGGGCTATAGCGTATCATATGAATTCCGACAAAATATTTTCATTCTGTGAGGCTTCACTTTTGGACTGTGAACAGTTCAGCCAGAATGCGATAGAATTTGATTGGCATTTCACATAACAAACACGTTAACCAAAAGATGCTCTTGTTGCTTTCGCTGTTGGCAGCATTTGCAGACGTCAATATTTGGGTTGATACAGGTTGGTCGGTTCTTTAAACTGATGTTGAATAGAATTGTGTAACGCTGTTAAAAGCATATGTTTTTCAAGTGGACAGTGAATAAAAGCCTGCATGAATTAAAAATATTCACACAAGCCTCTTTTAACAAGAACTTCTTGGTCATCCACATGCCACACGTTATGAATTGTTCTCCCTTGGCCAGGGAGAACCTCGAAGTCCTGTTGCTATTCCTCTTTATCGATTCCTTGCCTGACCAGGGACAAATGCTATAATCATAATAAATCAAATTTGTTAGGAAATTCCTCGGGGCAAAGGTTTTCAAGTAAACTACACGTATTCTTATGATGTTCAAGTGTGTGCTTGTTTTGTATTCGCCACCTGTATCGGGTTCATTCAGGCATGCCTTGGTCAGATCCTTTCAGACGTGGCGATCACAGAAAGATGACTCATTGACATAACTGAGGTCACCTATAATCCATTGTTTCAATGCCTCACTGAAGATGGAAAATCTTGTAACCTCTGTTAGTTTTAGACATGCAGGACTAGCCGAGGGGTTGTAATTAGAGGGGTCCTGAACACCCCCTGATAAACAAAAGATTGGTCCATGAGCACCAAAAGATTTGTTTGTAGCCTCGAATCGGTGAAGTGTTCTGATGGTGGTGATGGGGAGTATGAGGCACCGCACCAATGGAACTTTAAGTGGTCAGGGAAAGAAATTGCAAAATACCTGTATGTCCAACCGGGGGGGAAAAAAAAAAAAATCAACGAAGGTGGACATGATGAGGGCAATCTAAAATTTGCCACTGTGGGCATAGAGACCCACCCCGATCACCACTCCATCAAGAGACTTGAGAGAACGGCAGATTCACTCTTGACAGTTAGAGATTAAAATTAGGAGGAATTTATGCATCCTTGGGAGCATGTCCTCAGACACGTGAGTGCCATGGAAAAAACTGACGCCGTATGTTCCCATGCGATGCCGAGGGAGGCTCAACCGAAAAGAGTAGCAAGGTGATCGAGGACCGAGTTGGGCAAGTAACATCATGCAAGGAGGGACCCGCTCCCTGAGGTTCGGAGGAGCTTTGGCCATAATAAGTAGCGGTATGGGAGAGAGAGGATACAGATCTCGATGGGACAACCTTTGAAAGTGGCATGAGGAGATTTATCATCGTTGATGCGAAACGAATGTCCTTTCCTCTGAATACGATTCGAGGACACTGAGTGTGATGTGAGGCCCCACCCCCAAAATATGGCAACCATAGTCCATTAGGGAGCATATTTGGGCCTTGTAAGGCAGAGTAGCTGATTGGTATGGAAATCTTTCTGGCAAAGATGAAAACCTCAACTTTCTGGAAGCATTGGTGGGAATAACCTCATGGAGTTTCACGATAATTATTGGTGACTTCCATACCAAGACTGGAAGGAACAGACCGTGAGGATATCTGGTGAGGCAGGAAAGAACATGAGCATCGGAATCTTGGAGCACACTCTGTTATCTGTGATCCCGACAACCTCGGCCCAAGTCAAGCCCATCTTCTGTGAATGTCAGATGCCGGGGCCAGTGCTGTCTGAACAGCAGTTTCCTTCCCTGCTCTTCAGCTCTTGCACTGAGCGCCCAGCGAGGAGGCAACAAGTACCATTTAAAAAATCTTTGGTATGCCCCGACCGGATTTCGAACCGCGATCTCCTTTTAGTTTTTTCTTTTTTTTTTTTTACACAAGTGACATTAGAAGGGCGAACCCATATTGCCCTCCCCAAAGGCAACCCCCAAGCACAGAAACTAAAAGAAAGGGATAGATCCAGCTGTTATTCTACTCTGAACCGCTGTAGGTCCAACTCAGGATAAATAACATCCCGAGGAAGCCTCTTCCAGCACTCGAAGTGCGGGAAAAAGGAGCGGCATAGGTTCGGTGCGATGACTGGAAGATGCAACCGAACACGGGGGGCATGGAGAAGAAGAGCTGAGTATGGCGAGTAACTCGAGTAAAGGGGAACAGCATCCCCAGCTCAGAAACATTGACCATAAAGTAACGGTAAGGAGGCCGAGAGAGAGCCAGATTCTGCGATGGGATAATGATTCAGTGCTGAGGTAAGGGGATGATCATCGTTTGAATGATACGATGGCCTTTACTCTGGATACGATCAAGGACACTGAGAGAGGATGGCGAAGCCCACACCCCAAATATGGCAACATATTCCATTAGAGGAGGAATTTGGGCTTTGTAAAGCATAATTAGCTGTTGTGAGGTGAATTATTTCCTTGTGCGGAATCAGATCCCACTTTCTAGAAGCTTAGTAGGCGATAGAAATTGATTGATATGGGAGTTTTCCAGACAGTTGTTGCTGATTTTTCCATACCAAGGATATTAAGAGAAGTATACTGAGGGATTATCTGGTCCAGCCATGAAAGAGCTGGTGCAATCAAATCACCCGACCAGAATCAGCAAGTTCTGAGTTTTAGATTGGTTGAAGTACCAGATTAGCAGTGCCCCATTTCAAATAGAATAATATCATTGTTCAGCTGATTGGCAACTAGGGACGGTTTGTAGACAAAATCGTTCCGCTTCCGGGGCGAGGAAAGCACAGAGAGTGGGAAGGTAGTAATCAGCAGCAATGAGGGAAATACTATAGGAGGTAGAAGCTAAGAAGATCATTGATAAAAATGAGAAACAGTGTAGGAGAGAAAACACAACCTTGAGGAACACCAGCATGATACGGAGGTCTCGGAGAGCGCACCATCAACCCTAACACGGATAAGCGACCGGTAAGAAACCTGGCAGTCCAAGAGGTTAGAAGGGGCTGAAACCAAATGAAATTAATTTGGCAAGGAGTCCGGCGTGCCAAGCACGGTCAAAGGTCTTAGAGATATCAAGGGCAATAGCCTACTTTCACCGAAAACTCAATGTGGCTTGGGCCCACTGATTGGTGACCAAAAAGTTGTAGGTCCCAGTAGATCGGCCATGGCGGAAACCATACTGGTGGTCACTATTATGAGAGCGTGAAACTCAGACAGTTCGAACATGCTTGTTTACTAAGTTTCCATACTTTGGGAAGGACCAGGTGATGGCAATCGCCTGTAATTGGAGGGGTTGGATTGTCACCCTTTTAGGGACTGGGCAGATCATGGTCATGTTTCCACACAGAAGGGTAGCATCTCCCTAGAAACAAAGGCGGTAAAGCTTGGTAAGGATAGGCGCAAGTTCGGGGGCACCGTCAGGAGGATATAGGATATGCCATCAGCCCAGTTTTCTTGATTATTTCTAAATATTGAGTGTTTGGCGTACCATGGCAGTAGTGAAAACAACATCCCAAGTTCGTTTCACAAAAGCTGGCGAATAAGATGGGGAGGATGAGCATCTGTGTTCATAGTGGAATTAGAAGAGAATAGCTCGGCAAAAGGTATTAGCTTAGATGTGCATCACTACGCCAAAGAGCCATCATGGTTTGACCAGCGGTAGGGAATTTGGACGTACCGAAATTCTGGGATTCAGATTTGGCCAGCGACCAACATGAACGACTACCAGAAGGGCAGGAATAAAGCTTTTTTATTAGCCATACGTGAAATGAAGAAATTTTTTGCCTCATCGATAGTCTACAGAGCACACATTACGACCAGTAACATAGGCTTGACGGGAATCAGGTGAGGAGAAGATGCCAACTCGATAAACGGCGGTTCTTCTCCTGGCCGGCAGTAGTACATTGATGGTTGAACCCTGAAGGTGAGGAAGAGCGCCCCTGATTTAAGTGTAGGGAATAAAAGTGTTCATTCCTAACAGAATATTTCCGAAATAGCAGAACAGAGGTAGAGGGGTCATCTTAAAGGTAGTTTCATCCCCAGGAAGACTGAAAAAAATCCCCGAAAACCAAACCAGTCATCTTTGAGTAGTTTCCAGAGTTTTCTGCCTTTGGTGGGAGCCCTTTGCGTATATGATTTCGCTTGATTAGACAGGTAATGAGGCAATGGTCATAGGAGCCAATAGGGGCAGAGGCAGTTGCTGGACTGTAAAAAAGGGGCTGAGTAGTGAGAAAGATCCACACGTTTAGCATAGTCCCGAGCCCGATTGGGATACGGGTGGGAGAATGGATGAGCTGGGTGAGACCATTGGGTAAGCAAAATACCAGCTTCGACACCAGCCTATCAGAGCCTTTGGTGTATGAACCTTCTGCCGTTCTGCAGTGAAATCACCCAGTATAAGCAATTTCACAGTCGTTATCTCGTAAGAAGGGGGGACAGAGGAGGGCAGTGGAAAACCCATGGCCATCGACAAGACACCAACAAACACTAATTCGGAGAGCACGGACGTCGAGTGGGCACCCACGAACACCGCCCTAGGTGACCCTAGTCCGAACTAGCAAGGAGGGTGCTGGGATTTTACGTACGCCAAGATGAAAGGCATCCTCCCAGCCGCTACCACCCGGGGTTCTGGGCCTCTGCACTATCTGACGGCATGCCTGCAGCGCACGACCTCCACCTTTATCCTCATGCCCAGAAAAGAACCATGGTATCACGGCGAAACCGGGGTAAACCCAGGACCTTTCCAGGGTCCTCATAAGACCGGACCGACCCCGAGAGCTTGTATGATGCAAATGTTTACAGGCATAAGAGGGGCCTGAAACGCATAGAACATCACTAAAGGCACCCAGGTCCGCGGTGGTACCGCTCCCCGGGCGGCAAAACAAGAGTTGCCTACCACCTATAATATCACCCAGGAGACCTAACCCCGGTCTCCTGGGTGAAATGCCGACGCTCTCTAGTTTGTGGCCACCACTCGGTGCCCCATTCCAAAAATATTGTTCAAGTCTGATGTGCTGATGAGCAACAAATTAGTTACGGTAATGCCAAATCATGTCGTTTATGGGACAAGAGTCGGAGTGGATGGGAAGGGGTAGAGTCATCTGCAATGGAATAATAACAGTAGAGTGAGAAAGTTGTTAGTGACGATGAGGACAAAGTGTAGTGGGGAAAAGAAAAAAACAACCACCATGAGGAACACCAACCTTGATATGGAGAAGGCTCTGAGAGAGATCAATCTACCCACAATAGCGATAGGGTGACGGTGAGAAATTTGTGGATGGTCCAAGGTGAGATCTAGAAAATGGAACCAATGCAGGAAGTCTAGTACGAAGTTCAGCATGCCATATGCGATCAAGGGTTCCGAAAATCAAGGACAATGACCCTCACTGTCACCAAAAGAGTCGATGACCCATGACCCGAAGAAAGATGAGCGCCTCCAGTCACAGTGTGGGCCCAGGTGGTAGAGCGTCGGCATTACAACTGGAAGATCCGGGTGAATCCGGGGTAATCACTCCAAAAACTCCAAAAAAGTTGGTACATGCCGCATGCTCTCGCTGGGTGATCAGCACAAGAAAGACAACTAGGGGGGATAGCCCAAGTTGAAAGTTGGACGTCTGAGGGTGATACCCCACACCCCCAGTCAGGGTACCGTGAGAGACATTGCTTTCCGCGGATATGGTGTGAAGAATAGAGCTGTCAGAACTATGTAGTATCCAAGACTGCACTCTTGCAGGGCCTTAGGGAATAGATTGCGTGATCCTCATGCTCCGCAAGTTTATAAAGAAATGAAAAACAAAAGGAGACGGGCATTGTCAAACCATTACTGTTGGTCGTTGATGAGAGAAATGGATTCAGAAAAGTTGAGAATGTGTTCGTTAACTATGGTTCGCATAAAGCAGTTCAAACCCATACAGATTTGTGTGTATATGGTCCATGCTCAGCCTGCCAACTTTACGCTTCCTATCATGCACTTGCTCCCCTTCTTCCCTTGTTTTTCTTGTTGTGTTTTTCAAATTTCAAGACTGTCAAGAAATCACCCTGTAATCTGCTCTCATGTCAGGCAGGAAAATTGGAATACCATAGACATGTAATGGCCTACCCCACTCTGCCCTTCCATTCCCAAACCCCACCCTATGGTATGATAACAAATTGAAAAGTGCCTTGAACATTAAAGAGGGATATTTGATGACAGAAAAGATTGGTCGGATGATGACAGGTTCCGGCAAGCAGGAGTGATGTTGGAACCACCTGTATAACATTCAAGTGGCAACCAATTGTCACACATGTAACATCGGAAAATTATGAGTAACTTGGGTATCTGAAGACTTGAGAACTGGAACTATCTCTGTCATTCTGAGCCGTAAAGACCAAAGAGGGCTAGGGAATGAGGCTCTGTATATCTATGGTGGAGAAGACAGATTGATTGTCCTATTAATGGACATGAGTGCCACAGAGACAGTTCCCAATACCTGGACGTTCTCAGCTAATCTTGTGTGAATTCTTGAATATCAACGTAAATCAAATAACAGGGATACTGGAGTGGCATATTTCAGGAGCAAAATTGACAAGAGAGAGAAGACAGTAATGTTCAGAGGTATAGTCAAACTCGACTTCTGCCCCAAACTGGGGCATTGAAGTGGGGTTTGTGGAGCAGCTCTGCCCGTTGAGAGACATTTTGCAACTGATGCCAAAGGGGAAAAAATTGAATGTGCAAGAACTAAATGCTTGGTGGTGACAGGGTAATTAGCATTTCAGGTAGGGAGGATACTCGTTATCGTTAGGGAGGATTAGCCTGTTTTCTGGGGCAATTTTTCCACCTGTTGAGCCTGCATGGTGGACCAATCCTGCCCTGCCATGTCCTTAATCGTCTGTGTAGCCTGGGGACGTAGCGTAGTAGGGACATGAGGGATTGTCTGGGCGGGAGAGGGGGGGGGGGATGAGCTAGGGCACTGAGTGGGCAGCCTGTCGCCCAATTCACATAGGCCTGTTAAGGAATATCAATCATTGTGTGCAAAAAACAGTCGGACCTCCATTGACAGGGTATTTTGGGACGCCCTGAACTGTGAAATGTCCATATGAAACTCGTGAAATTTGTGTGAAAAGTATCAGGTTTCATGGCTACTTTGTAATTAGCCCTCAGGCACTTCAAAATTGGACCGTGGCCCATACTGAAGTGCAATAATGAGCCATTTCGGGGAGTTACAGTTGTAATGTGATGATAATGATATTGTGTCAAATTTCATGGGGGGGGAACAATGGCAGTTCGACGTTGAACTAACAGTATTCAGAATGATCTTTCGAAACTCCCCTGCAAAAATTGCAAATCTTGCCAACGCAAAAAATTTTAAGATTCTCCCCATACTTATAACATTAACCCCTTTTATCATGCTGTAGGCCACATATGTTGCCAATAAGGGCACTCTGCAAACCAAAAAGTCCCAAATGCTATTATCTCAGCCAATCAGGTGCCTTGATTTGAACCACAACTTATATTGCAGATGTTGTCCTGGTATAGACTAGAAGAAGGGTGTTTCATCTCATACCGTCACTTTGGCCAAACACAAAATGGAGGCCAAAATGAAGCCCACCCTCGATTTTAATTAAGCATGATAAAGATTAACATCCGAAAACCATGGGATGAATTGATTGCCTTTTCAAATAGTGGTACAGTTTATTAAAAATAAGCGGTACGAATTGCTGGGGGGAATATCTCTCATCTATTCCCACGAAACTTGTTCAGTGTGTGAGCATGCTCACTAAACCACGAACGGCCTATGTTTCGTAGTTCACTTGTTGCAATGGAGTGAATGGATGATAATAATTTGATAATTATTCGATTTTTATAGTGCCTTACATGTGGCAACACATCTCGAAGCACTTCACAATCATTACCCTGCTCATGGTAACGTTTCACACCCACACTTATTAGTGCACCAAACCCTTGCTGTTCGCACCTGGCACCATGAAAAGTTATGCCACATGCCATAGGTGCAGCCACATACAGCGCAATGCTATATAAGTTACCTAGCAGGGGTACCCATTACAACCTGGGTGGGTGACAGCAATCGAGATAAAGCAAACTTGCCTCAGGGGTACAACGCGACCCGGACTCGAACCGCAAAACCACTGGGTGAACAAGGTCGACGACACGCTAACCTATTAGGCCAACTACGCTCTCTGATTACCTCAAGTATCCCGTTCCCTTGCTGTATGCCACTGTGACGTTTACACATAAAATAAAGAACTGTTCAGCCAATAATTAAACATTGCTGTCTCAGTTGAACATTCCAAAGGGAGGGGCCGGGATGATTGTCTTGTTCAGGCGTGCACAAAGAGAATTATCTTGGGGGGGGGGAGGGGGGTTGAGGTCGGAACTAAGGGAATTGCGCCCCCATAAATGGCCTCCACCCTCCCTATGGCAAATAGTACAATTTATGAGCCCCTAGGTACATGCTGCTGCAATTTGCTGATAACAGAGCTCTGCAAACCTGTACTGAAATGGCCAAAAAAATAAGTTTTTGTGTGGTTTTAAATTTTTTATGGGTCCCTTTCACCCCCCCCCCCCTCCCCGGTAGGTATGCCACGGTCGTGTTATTTTATTGCATTCTGGAAGTACAGTCAGGCACATGAATGTGTGAAGTAAGGCTCAATGATTTATAGCCATATTACTGCATATAGAGCAGATCTCTGGAGCAGTCGATCTGGTCTCATTCATTCAGTCTATTTTTCAAGAGACCATTAGGCCACATGTATGCAAGCTGTGAGCAAGGACTGAACACTGAAAGGGATAATCGGATTGGACAAACTTTCAATTACCCTGCAGACGGATAATTTAGCCCGTTTTCTTAGTTTTTCCGCCTGTTACACAGTGCGTGCTGTAATGATGAGAAAGAATCTGTCCTTGTCATGTACTATCAAGTATTTTGACCTAGTTACATGTGGAGTGAAGTGGTTAGTAGCAGATAATTGGACATTTCTATGTCAGGTAGAACGTTACACAATGGACAGGATGTTTAGGAAGTATTGTCCCGTCCTTATGTTACTAACGCTTTTAAGTTTCATATAAAAGCCGTCTTGCATGAATTTGATGAATGTTCAAAATGAAACCTCTGTTGTATTATGATGACTTTGCGGGTTTGCCAAAAGAATTTGGACCCAATTCCACTCTGTGTTTGAAATGTACGAATATTAGGAGGCCATATCTACGAGCCTGTGAAAAGAGCCGAGTGTTAATAAATGGTAATTGGGTCAGATTGTTGGACGACGGCATGTGTTATCCCAACTTGGGGGTTGCATGTTGAACAGGTCTGTTGATGTTACACCTTCTTAATAAATAATAATAAAGTGACTTTCGATAGCGCCCCTCTTTCACCGATGAAGACGCCGGCCTTACCAACGAAGTAACAAAGACTCACGCAAGAGGAATAATAAAGTACTGATCAGCGAATAAATGGACATTTCTGTGTCACAATAACAGGTGTATTTTCACTCAATGTGGATTCCACAAAATAATGTTAAGTGGTGCTCATGGATAAATCATGTGCGAATAGATAACGAAACAAAAAATCTACCTGTTGAATCGAAAGTATAGCTGCATGCAAAGTGGGTCTGGGAAGCATGTTGGCCCAATTTGAGGAGCATTTTGCTCTGCAATCGATTCAGTGACATTAATCGCAAGGCAGCCTAAAAAGATTAACTGCTGATAAAATGATAATTGGACATTTTTGGGCCAAGGAAGATTATGCATGCAGCTTCTAGTTGGATGTTGAAGTTTTTCCACCTGTTGAACGTGCATGCTGTACCAATGATTGCGCCTACCTACCGTAGATTCCTGTCGAGGACCTACGCAGGGGAATTAACTTAGGGATGAAAAAGTACTTATTAGCCAATAATTGGACATTTCTGTGTCAGAATAACAGGGTGTATTTGAGTTTATAATTGAATTCCAAATAATGATGCCAAGTGATGAACATGGATGAATCATGTGCAAATAGATAAACCAGTAAATCACAGCTCTATGTAAATAAGTGGCGTAAAGTGGGTCTGGTATGTACTATGTAGTTTAGAATTGTGGATACTGCAAAACTAATAGCAGATAATTGGACATTTCTGTGTCAGACTGAAAACATTCAGAATGATAAGAGAATGATAGGGAGGTGCCATCCTGTCATTTGAGAGCTGGAAATGTCAAGAATGAATGTCAAATGAAATATAACCATGTGGGAAAAATATAGGAGCAACGGGTCTAACAAATTTGTTCAGGAGCATTTGAACATTAGGCATTCTGAAGAAGAAGAACTACTTGTGTTGTTAACCAGGATAATTGGACATTTGTAGATTGCTCTGTCACTACAGGATCTTGTGTGTTGGGGTTGACTATTGGGACAGCCTTCATAGCTGGTGTTTGCCACAAATTAGCTGTAATCAGGAACTGGCAGAGGGTGGGGGTTGCTCAGTCCTAGTCACTACTTGCCTGGAAGAAAACCGGGGTGACATGGAAGCAGCGGGTGGATACAGCTAGCGATATTGTGTAAGACTGGAACATCTTGTCATCATGCAACATTAAATATTGTTATGTGTTACTAATGCCACTTGGTATAGGGGCAGTTGTCATCGGTGCCCATTCATTCAGCCGAGAAGCCCCTGAGATTCTAGTCTTGTTCAAGATGCCGTGACTGTGACTAAATTTTGTGCTTCTCACATAGATCTATACGGCCCTATCTAGATCAGTACGTTCCTAGATATGTTTCACTACTGACGTCTTGTAGCACTGTTCGTGCAGGTATCCGATGCATATGCATTAGCTGAATGAACTAGCAATCAATCATGCATTAAGTTCCGCCTACCGACTAGGTCATCGTCGACGTCATGCACCTTGTACCATAGGTCCAACGTTAGAGGCTAAGTAATTTAGTGGAAAAATATCTTTATAGGCCTAATTCAGTACTTACTACAGAAAATTATTAACAATGAAAAATATGTTTTAATTTTAGCGGCGAAAATGATTTTCACGTCCCCACTGAGGACTTTCGCTGCAAAACAATGAACAGCAAGAGGGTAGTTATTGCCATTAACCAGTTATATATACGATGAGAGAAGGCACAACAATTCAACCTCAACCCAAAACTACTGAGATTCATGCTCAGCCGGCTGCGATACACTGCTTTGCTTTTCTCCCTTATTGTCGTTTGTACCCTCCTCCTTGCAACAGTCCTAGATTATGATAAAGCTCCTGCGGAATAAGTATGAATTTTTCCACAATATTCCCTTCTCCATTTGAAAGCACAATCGTTTGGAAAACACTGGGACGGAGTGCGATTTTGCACTTGAAAAGTGAAGGGCACTCAAAATTACATTGAGGAGGGCGAAAGAACACCCCCAGATTGAAGAAAAGTGCCCCTGTCCATATATCATTGGTAGCAACCGTCAAAAAGAGATTCTGATATTTTGGCAGATATTGACCAAGAATTCCTTAATGCAAACATTTCTTGTGATCGTTTCTTGAGACTGCTGTTTCATGCATGTACATAGAATAAACAAAATTAATGTGTGACCGTTTTTACCCATTAGATGTTAATAGTGAGGTACACACAGTGAACACTGCGCAGGACCTGCCAGCATGAATAGTTTAATATGCATGCAGTTGACCGTATAGCCTCGCTTAGCACTGCATACAAAGCTGCTTGCACATTGTAACGAATGTGAGTCTATATAATTAAAGCTGATCATGCAACTTACTGTACAACATGCAGGACTACAACTGAAACTCATTGACTTTCTAATTAGGAGCTTGATGACTGAGGAGGGAAGCCGCATTTTATGTGTTTTGAAAACACTCCAAATACATTTTAGTCATCTTCAAGAGCTGCCCATCTCACACCCCCAGAGTCAGCTTTGTGACTGACCATTGACACACTTTCATCATCAATGACCCATATTGACCTGACCATGCCTTGGGAATCCAGAGGAGGGGGGGGGGGGGGGGGGGGGCGTCAGGGGGTTGGGGTTCATGCGATTGATTCCAAAATTGTGGCATAACACTGCGCATCTTTACACTCAGACATTACCTGCAGTCAGTTGGCGTATGCCACAAGGGGAGGGGGCGGGGTTTGCTTTGGGAGTTCAAATCCCCTCATGACCAAAGGTGATCAATACATTTTGAAACCAACCAATTGTGGCAGTTCAGTAGAGAGGTTTGAGCTGTTAGTTAGTGAATATTGAAAGCAGCATGGTCTAGGGGCTCTATTAAATTGACTTATTTTGCCAATGGGAGGGTGAGGCATTTATGAGGGTGCATTCCTTGAGTTCCAACCTTCAAAAACCCCCAAGACCAAAATATGGTTACCCCCTGCCTGAAGTTCTTGGAGGTTGCCAATATCGAAATGCCACATCCAATGACAGAAATCATTGATAACCAACTACTATGAAATGGTGGCGCTATTTCACGTCGATGAGAATGCAAGGTTTACTATGGGTCGATGAACAATTTTCTTTTCTTTTTTCATGGGGTGTGATTTATAGTGTTATAGAACGAGGACCAGGGTCTGGACCAGTCTTGAATATGTTGTCTTGAAGGGAGACTGAGAAGGGTATTGGAAGAGAAAATTTGATCTCGAATATAAAACTATGATTAATTAACAATGTGATGATTTTCAATAATGGTGGCCACCAATTTTCGGCAGTAACCCAGGCACTTGCCCATTTTCTTAGATGGAACTAAACGGCATCTCTAATAATCTACCCTGTGCCCCTTAAACCACAGAGACCATGGCTGTTAGTTTTCGCTTTGCGGCCAATTTATTCTGAAATTCGAATTTAACCCCTGTCATGATACACTTCAGGGGGAAAAACTTGGCAAATTGCAAACTGCAGGGTTGCCATTATCATATGTAGCTACAGAAAATTCTCCAATATGGATTTTTGACAAAATAGCTATGTTGACGATAGAGCCTGTATATTAGAATTTCTGCATGATGAAACAATTATGTTAACTATGTCACTATGGCACTTGACGGAAGTAGTAGTAGCAAAAGTCGAATTTAGTCCCTATGGCAATTACAGAGTTAAGCCCGCTGCACACCGACCGAGACCAGACCATTCTTTAGTTTTGTCCGAGTCGGACGAGACACACTTCAGAATGGTTTAAACAAGTTTTAAAAAAGTTTTGTGATTAAAAAAACATGTTTGATATTGGTTTGTGCAGTTTGACGAGTTTGGTCTCATCTCGGTCGAGTCGGGCCAGTGTGCGCGTAACATTGAACCCGACCGCAACAAAACTGGTGCATACAGCCAATGAGAATACGTTTCACCAAGCAGCTGAGCATAACCGCATGTCAAGATGGCGGCGCCCGATGGTCAGGAGAAAGAAATTCAACCTATGAGGTGATCCGGCTGAAGCCTGTTGAACTATCGTTACCTTCCAGGCCTATATAGATGAAACACCTACTGCATGGTACCCAAACTGATTGTGGTTGACCTATACGCTTCATGTGTGCACCTTTAAATGCAGTAGGCCTACACGCCTTGGAAGCAAATCAAACTCTCACATGTGACTCCTTCACCAGATTTAGGATCCATTCTCTCGCAGATATTTTCTCTTTGGTCTTCATCCTCACATCATCATCTAACATTAAGAATTTAGTGCTAAGCGTGCAGTTCTGTGAATGCCGCATTTGCATTTGGACAAGTTTTTTGTGGGTTTTGTACGTGCGAGAGTTTGCTCGATGTGGAGCTGCGCCAGACCCGACCTAGACCCGACTAGGCCCGACCTAGACTAGACAAAACCATCTAAACAAGTCGTCAAAACCACAGTTTGTCTCGTTTCGGTCGGGTCAAGGTCTGGTCGGGCCGGTGCTACAGGCTTTAGCTGCAATGTCAATCAAAGTTCCTTATGGTACTGAAAGTGGTAGTTTAAACGGACAGCTGCAGGCTTGGAAACAATCAGAGTTATGATCATGGGGAATGGAACACTGTATCCATAGGTCCAAACACATTTCAATACATTGTTTTATGTGGAGCTTTATTAGCCGTCAAGTTTGGTTGTTTATTTACAGGGAAATTGGGGAGCATCCCATTCGTGCATTAATGCATGACGTCACACGTGGACAACCTGGGAAGTTATGTCATGTATTTCATTGTTTCTTTTGTTGAATAAGTCAACATTTAGCCGAATTTCTGTTGCCTGTCTCTAACCAAAAGTAACCATCAACACTTACCAACCCTCTACAGCATTCCTCTCTCTTAGACTAAATGCTTTTCCGAGTGAAAATAATGTGTGAATTTCAATAGAGAACAAAAATTGTTTGGCAGGGTTTTTGCTAAGTATGGGTCATCTTTTATTATTGCAATGATGGGATCTTTTGGGCTTGGGATGGGATGCTTGTGCAAATACACATGCGCAAACTTCAGAGACTGTACTTCGTAACGAAAAGTTGTATGACACTCCGGTTTGGTCTGAAGCATTCAGTTTTTTCTCCACCATCTATTAGCCTCTTTATAATTCATCCTGCAGTTGTCCTTTAAGAAATCATTGATTCCTTCATGTCATCAATTATATTTGCAACTAATCAAAGCCCACGTCAGACAATGAGAGATGTGTGTCTCCGAGACCCTCTTCTAATTGTATCTTTTCCCCCTGTTATCCAGCAGAAACTCCCTCTGATAAGGAAGGTTGCTATCCAGCTGATCAAGACACTTTCGTTTCTCCAGAGTCAGGATGTTATACACGCCGCCGATGTTAAAAACCGGAGAACATCCGGTTGTGCGGAAGGTAGGTGCTCCATCAGGATTGACTGGATGTGTGCAGACGGTTAAACCGCCGACATGTATAGCCCCGCATGAGTTACCTTTGTGGAACTCCTTCAGAGAAAGCGCATCAAATCATGTCCATTTGACCTTCTGGTGACTTGGTAATGACCTATCTGTTGTTCAGGACCAACTGTAGTCCAAATTCTCCAAGTTTTGTTTGAATATGACAATAGTTTTTTAAATTTAAAAAACAGAAAAAATGACATCTGTGACCTTGGAAAGAACTTTAGTGTTCAGGACTCAACAGTAGTTTCACATCCACCAAGATTGTTCAAATCCGGACAACGTTAAAGAGAACACAATAATAAAACCAAATTTGAACATGGTGACCTTGGATGTTTCAATCGGAGGAAGTGTTAACCATATTATACCCCCACACTTACAGTTTTGCAGGGATATAATGAAGGCTGCCTTCCTGATAAGTCTGCTGAAAGGCATTTCGTAGGCACGTTTGTGAGAGCCCAGCTCGTTGACAGTTGCAGGCGATATAGATGAAGGCTCCAAAGCTAGAAGTTGTGCTGGTGAGCTGTTATGTGGAGCAGCTCTCAGGAGAAATACAGTATGTCATTTTGCTCTCAAAGAGGATTTCGCTAGTGCAGTAAGTTAGCTCAGTTTATGGAGAGATGGAAGGCTAGGGCGGCACATAGAATTTAGGCCCTAGCCCCACCCCTCGTGGCTATGCCACTCTTTGTTTCACACGTAGCCACAGTGTTGGCTTCATTGCCTTTTTTCGCCCCCACCTCTAATCCCACCTCGAAGCCACATTATCATTGCTGATTCCGTAGATGTCAGCGGTAAAAGCAGTAAACCAGATCTTGGTGATAATTTGTCTCCCATTAATCGTCACTGTCATGTGCCAACCAGAACATGTCAACCTGGACTGATGTGCATGGCGACGGTGATTTTTTTACGGTGAAATCACTGATTAAATGTTAAGACAAAAAACTGGCCGAATTAGGTACTCCTTTTATGCACTTAAAGTTCATTCAGCCTTTGATATATTGAAAAAAAAAAAAGAGTCAATGATATCGAAAATGATTCCCATCCGTTCCATACCTCATCTACCAGTAGAACTTAGTCAAAATGTTCCATGGAATTACAAATTTGACCTAATACTATCGTTTCAACATATTCTTTTTCAATTGCAGTTTTCACATCATTCAATACAATAATTACTACCAAATATGGGGAGCTTTGTGGCTTGAAAGGAGAAACCCCTGAATAAAGGCGAATGTGCTCTTTAAAAAAAAATCACTCTTCTTTTCACACTGAGTAGTGACTCAGGAATATGTGAACAATGAGAGTAGCCCATTTTCATTCCTTGGACACGTTGAACCATATTTGTACAAAATTCAAATTAGGGAAACGAGAGATCAAGAGTTGGTGGCATTGCTATTTAGAATCTGCTGTACTTGTGTAATAACAAAGGTGTGAAGGACAGTGTTCATACAACTGTCAGTTACAGAGTTGTTGATGTCATACTTGCCCAGCCCTGCAAATATATATTTTTTCACTTAAAGGCAAGTCCAGCAAAAACAAAATTCAAATGTCATATGACTGTGCATTGAAAATCATGCCAATCAAACTTTGTTTTCATGTTATGCATGTTCGGTTATGAAGTTACGAATTTTTAAAGCTTATTAAATTAATTTGACAAATTGACAACATCTTGACGTCATATCTACCAATTTTAGAGAAAAAAAAGTTGAGAAAATTGGTCTTTCCCTTATAATTGGTAGATATGAATTACGACATCATGAAAAGGTGAGAGTTTGCCGAAATCACTGGACGCTGAATTATTCGAAAATTTGCGGAAGCCAATATCTTCCCAACCGAACATGCTATAAAATTATAACACCAAGAAGTATTAATTTGCTGGACTTTGCCTTTAATATACTCATGAGATGGTCAGGAGGGATTGATGTAGTGAATTGGTAGGTTTTGATGGTGAATTGTGTTTTGAAAAGGAGGAGACAGTGAAATTTGGTGGAATGTTGAGTTATTGAAACATTAAACAATAAAGTGCCTGAGAGATGCTTAGTATTTTCCAACTGTGATGTAATACATATTGTGCAATAGGGGACTTTCTACATGAAGGACCAAACTCCACATAGGGACAGCATACAGAAATGACTGTAGATATAGTTCTCTATTCCTTTAGCGAAACCTTTGTTGTATCTAACTCATTCGTTCTCTTTTCAGGGAAAACCTCAAAAGAGCCCATAGATATCCCAGACCAACCTCCAGTTCAATAACTCTGATTGCACTCTCATGGGACAAATTCTGACCTTGTGGGAATTTTCTCTTTGGTAAAAGAATGTGGCAGTGGCAGCGAGATTGCATGTATGCTTTATTGTGTATAAGGTATTCACAGTTTGCATGGACCACCTCCCAGGAAGTTGATCCAAATGTGATGTCCAGTTAAGTAACCCCGCCAACCAGTAGCCCACCACATTCAGACATTCCAAATAAGATTAGTATTCAACCCTGAAGATTGCGTAATTTACTGTGAGCTTGTTCCATCGGCCGAACATCCCTCAAAGTACACTCTCAACAGACAAAATAGCATATTAGGGTCCTGTCACATAAAAAACAAGCACTGAGGTTATTGTAATTTTAGCTCGCTGAGGCGAGTCGAATGCCTCGTGCTAAATAAGGGGGAAACATACATATTTCTCTCGCTAGGGCGGACATTAATTCAAGGTATGTTCAAAGAACTCCAAATGCAAATGGAGCACTCTAATCCAGAAATTGGGGTATGCATGAAGCTAGAGGAAAAAGTTGAAAGCAAGCCTGGACAACCTCTCCGCCATGCTCTGGTCAGACGTATATTTAGAGTCTGGGGCCCAGCTCATCTCAGCCTTAACTAACCGTTTACTGCCTCGAGTCGTTAAATGGGGGGCTGGACCTCCGTCAACAGAATAGAGGAACACCTTCACAGTTGTCAAGTTGTGGACCCCAGTACTCTGAAACGGATGGTGGAAAGTTAAAGAAGACGTTCACGAGCTCAGACTGGCTTTGATTGTGAAGGGGTTAGGTGTGACGTGGTCAATTGCGAAGAGGAGGTAGTTCACATTCGATGATTGACCCCCTTTTACGGGACTATAGCACTTGTAATCAGGCAGAATTAATGATCCCCTTCCTAATGTAGTGCGCTCGTATAAGTAGCTCTCTGACTGCTGGCAGGGCATGGCCGCACTGGTGGCATTGTTTTGGGAGACGTATCTTGAGAGGATCCTAATTACTGTGTGGCTGGAGCCCTGGTTGAAGCAGGTTCAATTCACAGTTTTGACAGGCGGACCTCAGAACCGAAGCTAGCTGCTCCAGCCACTTTCTGATGTGCTCCCTTTTTATACTTGGTGGTAGGCCTTCGCAAAACTCTGGGCCCTGGGGCCCATGGAGCCTCCAGGCCCCATCCTATTAGGGGCCTCTTGGAAGGGCCCACATAATAGAAATTAAGATTTAAAACCCAAAACCACAAAGCTGCATCTTCATGGGCCCTTGTATCCCCAAGGCATTTCATTCTATTGGGGGCCTCTCCTGTAATGTGGGCCCTTATAATATGTGAAGGCCTCCATTAGTTTTGTTTATGTCAGGGAGGGGGGGAAGGGGGGTGAGGGGCAATGCTCGTGCTTATGGGTGGGAATTGAGCATGGTTCCTCCTCCGTAAACCAAAATCCACCAGCATTGTGGATCTGATAAAAAGGTTCCAGTATGATCATGGGGCGCCAGCGTAAGTTATTCATCGAAGGCCAAGGACACTGTCCCCATGAACGTTCAAAGTCTAGATTAGCGAGTCATCGCGTCAATATCGTTAAGTTTCTGGAAGAATCTGCCGGGGTCCAAGTAGGGACAGCTAGATATTGAGTGAAGGGGTGCTGGTATTATGGGAGGGAAGCTGTGTGTAACAATCCAATTAGTCATCATTGGAGGGAAATCAGACTCAAGAAACATCCTAATCAGGTCAGTATGGATTCGTAGGTCTTGTCAAGTTAAGCAAAAAGAGGAAAGGCTAGTTAGTTAGCATGCTGGCCATTTCATTTTGGAAAGGGAACTCTAATAGTCATGTTCAATGTTCCAGTTGATGGAAATGATAGTGATATTGTGTGTCTAGAGGTCGTAGGGGTACACTGGCTGTCTGACGTTGCAAAAACGGTGTTGTGCAGAACAATCTTAGGAAACTCCTCGAAATGAAGTTGATTCAAAAGTGCTATCCTCCAACATATTTTGATCAGTTCAACGGATCATAGGAAACTTGTTTCACATAAGACCAAGTGAAGAGTCATCTAGAGTGTTTCACGACGTTGGGTCACAAAGGTTAATCTAGCGGTCAAATTTTGGCCTGTTTGTGAAAGTACGCAAAATGCTTTCTCTACAGTTTAGGTCGGATGATCAGGACAGTTGGTAAGTATTATAATTGAATGATGGGACATAGGGGATGTTCAGGATATGAGGTCCAAGGTCATCTAGGGGTCAATTTTGCCGTTTCGTTCCAACGGTCAATCATTCTATTCCTACAAAATGCGGATGACCATGAGAGTGGGTCAAGTTATCATTAACCAATGGTACATGAGGAATTTTCCAGAATTTTAGTGTCTAGAGTCATTCGGGTCATTGTTAGAACAGTCGTGCAGTTCTTTCTACGTAGTATAGACGACAATCATGGGAAGTTGGTTACAGTCGTCCTTATTGGGCCTATTAGACATTTGATTGATGATACACATACAAGAGTATTATCTTTTTTTGGGGGGGGGGGTGCAGTGTGGCAGGCAGTGAATAGTTTAGAGCTACTTGTAGTTGTGTGCGCCACAATCTTTACAAAAAGAAAGAAATATGTGGCCAACATGAAAAGCATGGGCAAAATTGTTTGCAAAAACCCATCTCTCCATTAAATGTTGTATTTGATCTCGCAGCTAATACAACATAGAACGGGGGGTTTGGGGGGGCATATGACTGATTCGTATTTGTCTCTCAAAAAAGTTGGGGGGGGGGGTTCAACCGTGTATAATATTTTGATGTGTGTTTGTGCACCACAGCGTTCAATTTTGAGCGGTAAATGTTGCAATTTCTGCCGCCCATTGTTATAAGTAAATCAGTCTCTCGGTGATCAGAACTCGATGAGCAATTCACCGATTCCGATACCCATTCGATTATGCCATAATCAGACTGATTCAGTTCCCCCTCCTCCCACTTGTGAGAAGGTGGGGAACTGTGCATGCGTCTGCATGTGATTTACCCCTACTCCACTTAAAGGTACCACGAAGAGCATGGTGCTATCCCGAATATGTGGGAAAGGTTTGCAGCACAGGTTGTAGCTCATGGTGTTCTGTAGAGATTATTGTCGAGTTACAAAACCACTTCATCATGAAAATGACATTAGGTCCTCAGTCTGTCCAATTCTCTTTTCTCTCCCAGAAAGCATGCGACCATGATATCGGATTCCTTTGAGGAAGATAAGTGACAGGGATATTTTGCATCAAGAACAGTTTAAAATCACACAGGTCTGCTGGGCAATGTGTGCAATTATGTGTGAGTTGCAACAGTTGATCCTCGGGTGTCCTCACTGAACTCGCAAGAGCTGAAACTGAAGTTAACAAAATGGAAGAGCTTGGAAGTCTCTAGGGTTGTCACTGAGAAATGGACATAATTGGAAACAAGGCCATGGCGGGGTCGCTAGACCACAGATGGCAACTATAACAATAGACAATCAGATATCCGCTACACAACATAGGGGGGGGGGGGAAGTCATCATCATTGTTTGTTTTTTTTCTTGCAAAATTCTCGGGAGGGAATGAATAATTGGTGGACGGCAGGAATTGATGTGTAATTCCATTCCCAGATGTCCTCTTTCACCTGTACACGTTATGCCTGATGCAGCCTGAGTCTATCTCTAATCTGGTTGTTGTATTTTGTTGGAAAAAATTGAATGGTTACAATGGCAGCCCCACTCGACTGACCCTTCAATTTATCATATCTGCCACCTAAAGGGAGTATTGTTCTGTGCTGGAGGTGAAATTCTAAGAATTTTACACAATCCCAACATGGGTGATTTAGTGAAAAAAGGGACAAGGCTCAATTTTAGAGGAGATGAGAAGTTAGTGTGTAAACTTGCCTCTATGTATGGACATTTCCACTGATTATGGGGGCCAAGACGGTGTCATGGGCGTCAAACCGGAGACTGGCTCCCAGCTGAAATCCCCTTTGATCTACCACATGTTTGGTTGCCTACCCTCTTTCTAAACAGGGTAAAGGAGTCATCCCATTTCTTGGCCCAAGAAATGCACAATTTGCTTGTTCCAATATTTGTAGGGAAAGGACCTACCTATAGATGGTGTACAGGTTGAGTATCTCCCAAGGGAATCAACTGGAGTATGGGGGAGCCCCAAGATCAGTGTTTTTGGTTGCCCTAGCTGAATGGAGAGGACCAGGGCAAATTTCTGATTAGTTTGCAAGAGATACCTTCCACAAACTAAGCAATGTTTTTTGCTGGTGTGGCCGGATATCGTGTTGTTACACCCACTGTAACTATTTAAATTGTATCCTCATGCCAAAAAGTTTCAACCCCCCTCCCCCCCCTTCCCTTCATGTCCAAAGTCTCAGCCAGGCTTTACGAACAAGCTCATATCGTCCTTCTTCAGAGATTACCTCTGGTTGTTGAACTCCCTCCATCAAAAAGTGTGGTATTGCAGACTTCACATTGTGGAATGGAACATGTTTCCTCAAGACCTGTTAAAAATGCAGCAATACTCTGTCGGAAACTGTCTGAAGTGAATTTACCAAGTATTGGCCTTTCAGCTTAATTTGATGTGGCCTCCGATTGCATGGTTTTCACCAGTCAGCATGAATACATAATTAATGATATCCTTATGACACGCGTTCCCCAGGGGTGTCATTAGTTTGCATCGAGTATTGTGTAAATTGAAAATATGGAATTAGTTGTCATGATAGCAACTAGGCAGTGCAGGCGGGTTAAACCGCCGACGTGTTATCCCCGCAGAAACAGCCTATGTGGACTTCTTCAAAAGAGGCACATTAAATCATGTCCAAGTACCTCCAGTGGCTACCCATGTTCAGGTCCAACTGTAGATCACATTCTCCAAGTTTGTGTAGAAGTATGACAAAGTCAGAATAATTGCATGATTTATGCAAATTTGACTCCTGTGTGAACTTGAAATGACCATGTTGTTTAGAACTAACAAAGTCCACATCCACCAGTTTGGGTTCAATCCGAATGAAGTGAAGTTTGATGAAGTTAGAAAAAGTTACGGAAAACCCCACGAATTCGACCTCCGGTGCCTTAATATTCACCCCGTCTGTTTTCTGGACAATTTTGTACCCACAACCAAGCTCAGTGTTAATGGATTATATTTTATTAAACTCAGGATTTTTGTTTGGAAACCACAAAATAGAGGGCAGCAGACATGCAGTTGCTGCCCACTTACGAAAATCATCGGAGATTTTCACTCGGGACAGACATGTGTAGAAGTTTCAGATCAATCAGATTGAAGCGTTAAAGACTTATTGCGCTAAGGCGAGAGTTCCCGGCGGCGACAGAGACGGGCGGCGCGCACCCTTGAAACCATTATATCCCCGAACAGATATCCCACGGGAGATAAAATGTACACAAATTGGGATGGCCAGCCCGCATTCTTGTAATTGCCAGATACTTGTCTGCAAGTGGGGAGATGCAAGGTTGCCGATAAGGAGGAGTATTTGTAGTTCGCAGATTCACAAACCTGTTTTGTTTTGTGGAAACAGGATGGCTAGCATAGTGGTAGGTATCTATTTATTCACCAGAGGCAGTAGTTGAAATCCCACTGTCGGGATTTACCAAATGGTACCTTTCTGTCTTGTGGTGCTTAGCAGACAGGGTGGGAACATAACATAACTAGGGGTAGGAAAGTGGCAGTCACTGTCTGAGTGACCACTAATCCCATGTACCTGGTGAAGATCTGGCAGCTCATCGAAAAATCGCCAGGCTGCCCCTTGCTGGGTATGTATATGGTCATGTAATGACATACCTGCAGTAGCCGATTGCACCATGATGGGCCTTGGGTACGGTACACTACTGACAATAGCGCAGTAAGTAGTCAGGTCCCGCACACTGCTGGGAGGTGTAGGTACACTATGACAAATAGATGCAGTAGCCAGGTTGCAAACCTGCTGGCTTGTGGACACTCTGACACATAGCGTGCAGTAGCCAGGTCCTGTACCCTTGCAAGGCCTGTATAGATCACAGCTGACAATAGTTGCAGTTAGCCCCAAGGTTCTTGCCACACTTGCAAGGCCTGTATCGATTCACAGCTGAAATAGCTGCAGTAGGCTAGTCTGTACCCAATGCATAGGCCTTGTATAGATTCACAGCTGACATACTGCAGTAGCTAGGGTCGGTACCCTTGCAAGCCTTGCATAGGTTCACTGCTGACAATAGCTGCAGTAGCCAGGTCTTGCACACCTTGCAACGGCCTTGTTATAGATGCATCACAGCTGACATAGCTGCATAGCTAGGTCTGTACCCTGCAAGGCTTGTTATATTCAACACGCTGACATACCTGCAGTAGCTAGGTCTGTCACCCTTGCAAGGCCCTTTGTATAGATTCACACTGACAATAGCGCAGTAAGCCAGGTCTGCACCCTGCTGGGCTTTGAATACGACAATCGCTACAGTATCCGGTCCTGTACCTTGCAATGCTTGTATCGATTCACAGCTGACAATAGCTGCAGTAGCTAGTCTGGATCCTTGCAAGAATGCCCAGCGTCTGAAAAACACGGGTGCGGAGGGCGAATTCTCCCCGAAAGTTAAAAGAGCTCTCGAAATCACATTTCGGGGGCGAAAAAATATCAAAATATTGGGAAAATCGCCCCTGAAGAAGTCTCCATTTTGGTATTGGTATATACGAGCAAAAAGAGATTCCGATTTTGCGCCAGTACAATCGAAAATGTTTATGATTTCTGTGATCACGATCGTTTAGTATAGGCCACTGTATCATTATAAATCACGTACATCGATTAAAATATTCCAGTGAGTCACACACATTGGGTACTGCATTGAACCTCCCACTGCACCCACCCGTATATATACACCTACGTACGTACACTCGCAGGCGACGCAGCGGTGGCCGCGCGCTCAGGATCTATCGCGTCGACAGTACAGTTGAGTCATTAATACCCAATTCACCAGAAACAAAGTGTTTTGCAGGAAAGTTCTCAAATTTAGTTGGGATTTCTTTGCAATAATTATTTGATCGTAGCACTGCCGAAACATGTGAAATTGATAGAATTCCTTGGAAGAAAGGTATGAGAGCAGGATACAGCTGATTTTGCAAATCAAACCTAAAAACACCCAAATTAAATGAAACAATGACCAAAATTGCGGAATTTGCTTGGGTGGCCTAATGTTAATTTGCCTATGCTACAGTGTGTAGTTAGGATACACGTTTTTCGAACTTGATTTTGTGATTGTAGCTATCATTCCCTCACTTGTCACCTCCAAGACATGTACAATATGACAGGATTAGCACATGGACATGTTACTGTCCCTTCTAAACCAGAATATATTGATTTTGAGTGGAAATCTCACAGAGCGGACCTAAGAATTAATTGGTTAGATTTGGGAGTATCTAGCTTTGGGATCCTAGGCTACCTTATCCTTAAATAACACAACAAGCAGCAGTGCCTTATTCCTCTCGGCCCTACTCCACAGGTGAGGTCACTGCTAACATCAAGGAATTGAAACCCTTGCGGCAAAAAAGCCATTTACAGCCTGTAGCTAGCTCAGCTACCCACGAGAGGCATCTTTATCTATGTGGGGGGGGGGGGGGGGAGGGCATAGTTTCCCAAAAGTTACGGTGTTACAGTGAGAAATCAATTGGGAGGGCATGTTCTTTGTTCCCCAGGATTGCCCCCATGCGCTACCACTAACACTGTAGGCATAGAAGAGTCCCCCTTTTTTATCATTACCATAGTTATTAAGTAGCACTCAGAAATAGCACCCAAAATGATTGAGAGGGGAATTTTTTTCTGAAAATAATACCCAAAATTGAGGAAGTATTTCGAACCCTGACAAGATACAATATATTCCATTGTTTTGCTGTGCGATTTTGTATTTAACATTGCAGGTTGCAGCCTAACGAGACGACCACATGATGCCTGGAAGCCATGTCCACCCTCCGCAGGCTCGCTCCCAATCACCCAGCCTCTGAGCAAGAGACAACTTTCCTACCTCCTCCTTACTGAAGGGCTCATTCTAGTGGACTCCCCACTGGCTTATACAATTCATGCAGTTTCATAGCCATTTTGAGGGTTATTTTAAACAAATTAATGTTATTCAAGTAGCCCCCGAAAGCTCTCAGTAGCCCCCGAAAATAGTTTTAGGGGGGCGATTTTTTTTTTCAAAATAGCCCCCGAAATTGAAAAGTATTTCGGACCCTGGCAAGGCCTTGTATAGATTCAAGCTGACAATAGCTGCAGTAGCCAGGTCTGTACCCTTGCAAGGCCTTGTATAGATTCACAGCTGACAAGAGCTGCAGTAGCCAGGTCTGTACCCTTGCAAGGCCTTGTATAGATTCACAGCTGACAATAGCTGCAGTAGCTAGGTCTGTATCCTTGCTGGCCTTGTATAGATTCACAGCTGACATAGCTGCAGTAGCTAGATCTGTATCCTTGCTGGCCTTGTATAGATTCACAGCTGAAGAGTGCAGTAATCATGTCTGTGCTCTTAGCTTGCTGTACCTTGTATTATATTCACAGCTGACATCATCAGTACAGCATCCAAGTCTGCACCCTTGTTTGAACCTTGCATAGGTTCACTGCTGGCAATAGTAAAATAAACAGGTCTGAACCATAGCTGGGCCTTGCTTGGTTCACTGCTGACATAGTACATACTATCCGGTCTGAACCATTGCTGGGCCTTGCATTGGTTCACTGCTGGCAATATTACAATATCCAGGTCTGAACCATAGCTGGGCCTTGCATTGGTTCACTGCTGACAATAGTACATACTATCCAGGTTTAAACCATAGCTGGGCCTTGCATTGGTTCCTGCTGACAATAGTACATACTATCCAGGTCTGAACCATAGCTGGGCCTTGCATTGGTCACTGCTGACAATAGTACATACTATCCAGGTCTGAACCATAGCTAGGCCTTGCATTGGTTCATGCTGACAATAGTACATACTATCCAGGTCTGAACCATAGCTGCGCCTTGCATTGGTTCACTGCTGACCAATAGTACATACTACCAGGTCTGAACCATAGCTGCGCCTTGCATTGGTTCACTGCGGACAATAGTACATACTATCCAGGTCTGAACCATGCTGGGCCTTGCATTGGTTCACTGCTGGCAATATTACAATATCCAGGTCTGAACATAGCTGGCCTTGCATTGGTTCACTGCGGACAATAGTACATACTATCCAGGTTTAAACCATAGCTGGGCCTGCATTGTTCACTGCTGACAATAGTACATACTATTCAGGTCTGAACCATAGCTGAGCCTTGCATTGGTTCACTGCGGACAATAGTACATACTATCCAAACCAGGTCTGAACCCTAGCTGAGCCTTGCATTGGTTCACTGCTGACAATAGTACATACTATCCAGGTCTAAACCATAGCTGGGCCTTGCATTGGTTCACTGCTGACAATTGTACATACTATCCAGGTCTGAACCATAGCTGGGCCTTGCATTGGTCACTGCTGACAATTGTACATACTATTCAGGTCTGAACCATAGCGGACCTTGCATTGGTTCACTGCTGACAATAGACATACTATCCAGGTCTGAACCATAGCTGGGCCTTGCATTGGTTCACTGCTGACAATAGTACAATATCCAGGTCTGAACCATAGCTGGGCCTTGCATTGGTTCACTGCTGGCAATATTACAATATCCAGGTCTGAACCATAGCTAGGCCTTGCATTGGTTCACTGCTGACAATAGTACATACTATCCAGGTCTGAACCATAGCTGGGCCTTGCATTAGTTCACTGCTGACAATAGTGCATACAATCCATTTCTGAACCATAGCTGGACCTTGCATTGGGTCACTGCTGACAATAGTACATACTATCCAGGTCGGAACCATAGCTGGACCTTGCATTGGTTCACTGAGCTGACAATAGTACAATATCCAGGTCTGAACCCTAGCTGAGCCTTGCATAGGTTCACTGCTGGCAATATTACAATATCCAGGTCTGAACCATAGCTGAGCCTTGCATAGGTTCACTGCTGACAATAGTACAGTATCCACATCTGCACCCTTGTTTGGCCTTGCATAGGTTCACTGCTGACAATAGTACAGTATCCACATCTGCACCCTTGTTTGGCCTTGCATAGGTTCACTGCTGACAATAGTACAGTATCCACATCTGCACCCTTGTTTGGCCTTGCATAGGTTCACTGCTGACAATAGTACAGTATCCACATCTGCACCCTTGTTTGGCCTTGCATAGTTCACTGCTGACAATAGTACAGTATCCACATCTGCACCCTTGTTTGGCCTTGCATAGGTTCACTGCTGACAATAGTACAGTATCCACATCTGCACCCTTGTTGGCCTTGTCGAGCTTTGCATCAAAGGTGCCTAGAAACATGAGTAGTTTACCGCCTTCAGAACTTTTTCTATCAACCTAGCCATTGAGGATTCCTACAGTTCTAGAAGCATTACTCAAATACCTCTCTTTTCCCACTGCAGGTGACATACTGGGAGATCAAGTCATTGAACGACTTTGGGTGCGATCCACTTCATCTACCTAGAATTGTCGCTAAGACAACACCCTAGACTACCGACCATCGTCTATCGTGCCCCGGAGGTAAGTCGTATGTTTCCGTCTGAACGTACACTGTTGATCCAGTTCCCCATAATCACCAGGCACTTACATCATCCGCCAAAGTGGAAGCCTTGATGCAATATTCTTTCGGAGCCATTTTTCTAGGTTTTATTGATATACGGGCTTCTCCCCATCACAAGTAAACCCTTTGCTTTCGGGGGTCTCAATCAGAGGTCATGAATATTCGTGGGGCTTGCCAGATATATCATGTGAGCCAGGGGCCCATAGGCTCAGGAAACAAGGAGCTTTGTTGACCTGGTTACATTCGGGGGATAGCCACCAAGTGTCGCCTGTGATCATTATTTTTTCGCCAAAAAAAGCGGTTTTCCTTCAGGGGGACATGTATCTGGGTTACAAACTCAAGTTCTTGAATCCAGGAAAACAATATCTTGTAATGGTCCTCTTGAAAGGAAAAAGCTTAGACCTAATTACCTGAACTAATTACATGGTATAGTTCTTCCTAGAACTTCCTTACTTTTTTTTTTTCGGTGATTGTATTTTGCATTTTTTTGCCAGAGCCAATTTACATGGGCGCATTACGGATGGGGTACACCACAAGGGGGTTTGATTGATTGGGTGACTCGTGGACAAAGAATTTTCAGTATGATACTCTCGTAATGGATACAGGGGTACCTACCCATTCGTGTGTACCAGTTTATAGGAATTGTAATTGTTAATCCGAAAGGTATTTTGTGAGGATCGTGGAGGGGTCATTTAATATCGAGGTTTGCTTTAGAGAGTATGATAAATTGCTTGTGTGTTTAATAGACTTTGCTTGGCCTCGATTCCCCAGGGTTGTCAATTTCCATGGTCCCTGGATGTGCAATGTCCATTGACAGGGTATGTATCATTGTCCGAATGAGAAAAACGAAGCAATGCCAGTCACATCGCTAAGTCTCCAATTTTAATTGCAGACTAGAATATGCATTGTGGGAAATATGAAGCACTGCATGCCAGTAAATTCAAAGGGTTACAAGCTGAAGCACAGGACCTCTGATGAAGATGAACCAATTCCAGTGTATCTCAGCTAGCACAATTTAAAATGCAAATAGTCTATTGTGGCTGTCAACTGTATTGCATTGCCCCACAGTTAGCATCAGGAGAAGCATGAGATAAGGTGTGGGGCAGAAAATAGTATTTATCACTGAAGGCATAATCTCTGCAAGGGAGCAACCCCCCACAGAAAGTTGATGAGTGTGTAATTTGTGAAGCCGTATAGTCTGTTATGCACATATGGTAACTCCTAATCAGGCAAGCTTAACACCAGTTTGCCAAATGTTGCGGTCTCTGGTCACTAACACTGCCCCCACTGGACCATGGAGTGGGGCTCTCCCAGACTTTAGGTTGCTCAGTATGTTATTATACCGTGATGTCACATTCATTCCACTCAAGGGGCGATACACCACAGGGAATCCAGGAAATAGGTGGAGTCTAGGCACAAGTCAGTCAAGGGAAACGCCGGCCGAAGAGGCAAAATTGGAGCAGAGAGTTTCACGACCACACTCCAAGAAGACTGGTGGTACATTGAGGCATCTCCTGTTGTCCCTTCATTCATGTGGAGTAACCAAACTTCACTGTGTTCGTTCAATTTAGGAGTATACATGCTTCTCACAAATGGAGCCTGGATCCAATCTCACTAGGATAACCCTTTCACAAGGAATACTGTGGGGCCTGTCCTCACCTGCATGGACTGGGGCTGGGTTACAGTTCTGTTTGTCCCTGTCACACACCTCAGGTTCGGTTCTGTGAATGTGAAACAGGTCATGATTGTAGATCCTTCATCGTTTTGATCAGATGAAGTTCACCATTTTGTGAGATTAGAAAATGGAATTTGATCATGATGCCCAACCATGTCAAGCCAATAGCAATCGCCGATTACAAAACGGAAACTGGCCATCTCAACCCTACATTTCGAGCATGTCTGGCAAGTGGCAACCCTGTTGCATGTCGGGCCGGTCACGCCTAGTCTAGTGGGAACCTTCAGCAATGACGACAACAGACAAACAACCCGGCTATAGCTGTCAATAATATGTTTGCCAACGGATAACATTGGCATGTATCCTAGAATTATGTTTTTCTAACACCACTCTGATATCTATGATCATGTTGCACCGAAAGCACCGCCAAACAATTGGTAAGATATATATCGGAAGGTTCACAAATGAAGGGTGCCTCATAAGACCTTGAGTGAACTGGCACTAATATAACCTTGCCGTGGGGGTTCCCCTTCATTTATGAAATTGTATCAAATTCAATTACATTATCTCGGTCCTCCCTGCAGTAATTCGATGAGATCTCTGGGGGTACCTCCTTCTCTGGGACCATATTATCGGTTTATCGCCCTCTAGGGAAAGAAAAAAAACTTGTGTATAGTAAAATCTTGTCCGGTGTGCCTGAAAATTTGTCAAACAGTTTGGGCCAATGTCTGCCTCCTTGAAGATTTATTGCAGCCGGCGTTGAGCAAATGGTTAATGGACAACTGCAGGATGAATTATAAAGTGGCTATATTAGCTGGAGAAAAACTGAATGCTTCAGTCCAAACTGGAAGTTCATACCACTCTTTCCTATAAGGAGTTACAGTCCTTTGAAGTCCCAGAAAAGTCGAAAACAACAAAAAGCAAACCTCTTGCGTAATATAAATGATGCCATACTTGCACAACCCTGCAAACATATTGTTTTCTATTGAAATTCACATGTTATTTCACTTTGAAAGCATTTAGTCTATGGGAGAGATTGCTACTCAAGAGTTGGTAGGGGATTGATGTTACTTTGGTAAGAGAAAGACAACAGGACTTCTGCTGAATTTTACTTATTCAACCAAATGAAACAATAAAATACATGACATAACTTCTCGGGTTGTCCAAGTGTGACGTCATGCATTATCGCGCAATTGGGATTCTCCCTATCCTCTGCAAAATGGAGCAAACTTTGAAGGTCAATAACTCGTAGGAACATCGTATTGAAATGGGATATTCCTCAATATAACCTCTGTTGTATCCAAGCCTGCAGTTGTCTTTTAATATGATAGTCAAAACTTTCTTGGGGCCCAACAGTGATTGGAAAACTTGGACTCTCCAAAATGGGGTTCAGTTTGTTCAATGTTTACCTATAATATCAGGGTGGAGGCTCATTGTGCGAAGGAATGAATGAACCTTCCAATGAATAATCTTTGTAATGACGAACCTTCAATGTCATGAATCTCGTTGGAGATATTTAACAAACCTATGGGAATGAGTTGTCCCCAAAAACTGGCTATGAGCCGTCTACTACACTCACTGATATCGCCGGAATTATTTGACACACCAGAAAAATGAGCCCTGCCCACTGCTCATTAGATTAAAATTGCTTCATTGAGGTATGTGGCCGTGATCGCTTAATCAAATTATGCAGAATTTCTTCTTGCCTTAGGGAAATGATGTAATAAAGTGTTAGTATGTTCAAAATGTGTTCCACAGTTGAAGCCACTGCATTTAAGTACATCACATAATTCTAGTGAGCACATGTCACTGTCCCAACCGTGATGTGAGTAGCTGACTGGGAAGTGTTTAAAATTGAGCGAATGTTGCAACGATTACACACTATGATACATGTGTTTGTTGACAACATCAGCTGGAGAGAGGGGGGGGGGGGGGGGGGGGGGGGGGGGGGGGGGAGAATGAGTTCAGTCCTGCATCACTGTCAAATGTGGATAAAGCCATTTGCTCCTTAGTAGCAGATTCACAACGTGGTATTTGCAAAGAAATGATTGAATTCTTTTTCTATAACTAATTGACAACCTTGTGAACAATTCTGTGAATCTCTATTCACATCTCAATCAAACTTAGTTAACAGGGTTTCCATAACTTTATACATGGAATAATACAGCAGTTCTCTTAGCTCATCCCCCCACCCCTGTACATCACTGGGGGTATCCACGATGTAATCATAGCATGACCTCTCAGACTGAATTTGGTCTGAGGTTTTCTTTTCCCCAGTGATAATTAGAATGTACCATGACTTGGCCATTGTACTTGACACAATATTAGACTCCATTAAAAGATGCTGTCTCGTCTTCTGTGGCTGCTATTAGTCCGAACAAAAGTCGTTCAAAAGATCTCTTGCCTTCTCCTGGACTCTCAGACATGCATGACTAAGATCCAATGATTGGATTGGGTGACCAGACACAGGTTTTGCTGGGTGTCCCTTGATTGCCCCAGGGGAGCAGGGCTCCTAGCCCGGTGCACTTTCTATGATGTTACATGCAGTGATAAAGTTGGCGAGATATGTGTCGTGCACCCCACAAGCACTTACGGTTGTTATGGAGCTACTGGAACCTCCGCATGCTAATGGACCTAACTATCAGTCATTTGAATGGTAGGGCCCTGTCTGTGAGAGGCTTCCTGTAAATGTACCACAGATGTTACCCTGAATTGGCCTTGTGTGTGACTCACCGGACACCAAGAAAACCGAGGTCATTTTTTTCCAGCAGAGCGTGGATGTTGTTCGAATAGATCAGGCCCTTTAAACCTTGCAACACCATTCCAAAGGCGCACGTTGAACCGTCTGGCAGCATGAGAAAAACTAGAATGTCAGATTGGGATTAAAAATTAAACGAGTGGCATGACACGAAACGCAGAATCCACTGACGCTCAGGAGTATCGCGGAAGCCCAAATAATTGGTATTTGAAGTCCAGTGTTCATGTGAATATGGCCAGACTTTTGGTACTTTCTATTATTACATTATGACAGCCAAAACCCCGACCAAATTTCAGTCAATTCGAGTGTACTGTTGAGACACAATCAGCCTTTGCAAAATTTGTCTTGTGACATTCACCGGGGAAATGCAGTGTCCCCTGTAACAGTCCATGTAAAATCCGTACTTTCAAAATTTGTACTAAACAAACTATGGATGGGATCCAAATAGAAACCGGGAAATCGTTATCACATAATATCTAAGAATAATCTTATCAGCAGCATAAACTGTGTAGGGGCTATGGACGGCCTCTGCATCATTCCCCCCATGATGTCATAGATTCCTCAAATTTCACATTCACAAGAACCTCATTGTTTGTTGGTGTAGAGGGGGGGTAATTTTTTTTTAGGAGTCGTGAAAAACTGATGTTTTGGCCATTTTAGCCTGTGGACACATAACCCGACCCCACCTGGATGGATTGAGCTAATATTTGGTATGTGGGTCCTCCATTTGATCCTTATTGCTCTGGTCAGAGTCAGGTCAAAGGTTATCCGAAGTCAAAGTTAAAAAACCTTGTGCACATGATAAATCACTTGGTTCAATCGAGCTGAAATTCGGTATACTGCTTCCTCATGGGGGGGGGGGTTGAACAACCCCCATGGGGGGGGGGTAGAACCCCCATTGTTTTTTGTGTAGAGCGGAGGTCGTTTTTGGTGAAATGGTGAAAAACCTTTGGCCAATTTTACTTGTGGACACAATAACTCAAACCCCACCTGGTAGATCAATCTCGTACTTAGTATTGGTTTCCGATGATGAGAAACATCTGTAAAGTTTTGGGGTCCAGGTCAGGGTCATCTGAGGGTCAGCAGAGGTCAAATTTTGGAAAAACCTGGTGCAGATAAGTTCGGATTCTTGGTCCTATTTAGCTGAAATTTGGTTTGTTATCCATATCCCCATCTTGTTCTTGTATCTGGCAAAAATAGTTATTAGAAATGAGTCGGTGAATCAATAAGACTTTTGGCTGCTCTTTTGAAAACATGAAACAATGGAATAATGACGGAAAATATCTGTGTTGCTTAATCGTGTACATCAGGCACTATTTTGCACAATAGGATACGACCCTAATTTCCCTGAGTAATGGACCAAACTTCAAAGGCGAATGAATCCCCATCGAACCTCGTTTTTTGAAATGGGGTTTGGAATTATTGTATTCAAGCATTGCAGTTTCCTCCACCCAGAAGAAGATGATTCTAACATTTGGTTGTGTGGTGTGCTATCTATATACTATGTAAAATAATTCCGGCCATTTGCTTGTTAGGTGAGGTGTTGTAGTATATGACGACGTGAACATGGTTCATCCCTGGAAGGCAAATCCACTCTACCATACTTACTTGGAAACATCCATTAGAACTAACAATACCACCAACCAACCCAGTCACGGGGCTGGTTTGGAGTAATGAGTAATATTAAACACGCCCCTCAAATTGCCCAGACCAGACACCCCCCCCCCCCACCCCCCACACTTCATCGAGCTGTTGTTGACAAAAAGCCTCTAGTATTTCCCCCCTGGCCCTAAGGTTGGGTCTTGTCACTTCCTACGTGAGTGTAATTCTAACTGAATCTGAAACTTTTTGAGGCCCTACGTGGCTACTAAATATGTATAGCAGGGAGATGAAATGGGAGTAGCTCTATCCTGCGTGGGCAGGGGTCATGTGGGGAATCCTTGCGAGAATACTTGAATGGATTTATTTATACAGGTAGGATTTAAGATCGGTGTTGAATTGAGAAACGAAGGGCTCTGCATTTCATAGAAAAAAATTATCCTTTACAGGAACACTTTGATTCATTGATGTCTCTGGTTAGTTTTTTAACTCCCTTTTTATTACTTTTTTTTTAGGTCTGTCTGGTAACCTAGTCCTTCTAAGGAGTTTCCGGATTGTGATTTTGTAAGTTGTGATTTTGAGAAGCAAGTGATTAAACCTAAGGCAATTCAGATTTTGATGTGCGTAGGTAGTACTCTAATAAAAAATAAAATAACCCAGGTGACTCCAAAAGAGCATGTTGTAATGGGTGTGTTTATAATACTTACCGTTAAATGTCACCAAATGCTATGGATTTGAGTCTAATTGCCCTGACAAAATGAAAATTTTTTTTTTTGGGCCTCCAAAGAAGAATTTGCGGCAGAATACGGGGATTGACTTGGTGATGCAAAAATCAAGTGTGGGGGGGGGTGGTTGAATCGCTGGAAGTGGGAAGTTTTTTTTTTCACTCGAATACAATGTAATGCCATCTTCTAACAAGGTTTTAAATTCTTGTTAAAAGGGAAAAACCTTTGACACCAGTTATATACATTGTAATTATTAGAAGCATATTTATTGTGGTACTACGTAGTGTAATATTGCCAATGAAAATCCCTTACTAGGTAACCGTTTTTTTTTTTTACAAAGCAAGCAAGCAATGGCAATGCAAAGTTCATCATAGCAAACCATTGGAACCTAAAACTGTTTTCATGGTATCGCAGAGATGATATTAGTTCGCTATGAGGTTTCAGATATCCAGAGCCATCCAAAGCAGTTAGAGTACATTTTCAGGCAATGGACCATTTAATAGCTACTAAAATGGGCAGGTTAAATGCTCCAGGCTTCAAAAATTCAATTTGAAAATGAGAGAGCCATCCAACGGGTCCCGGGTTAACGAAGCATTCCGGATGATGGCAGTTTTCTCCAGCTGAGCGATGAGCGGTTCTCGTCTACAAGCGTTTGTTTAGTTTAAATGGATTCCCGGATGCAAGTTTGAGAGCGTTATCGTCGTATCGCACTCGGTCATAATACCGCCTTGACCGGCTCTTACTCATCAATATCGGTTTTTTAAAAATGGGTTGTGATTGACTTGATAGCATTCTTTGACTTTATCGTTGATTGATGGATTTAATAGCCGGAGGCCACCACGTCCATTTTCCCCCGCATTTATTGTCGGCTAGATCTGAATAAATTTGTCATTTGGGTTGACTGGAGTGTTTGCTCAGTTCAGTAGCCAACACAATTTAGTGCCGGAAAAAAGTATACAAGGCCTATGGAGAGGGTATTCGACAGAGGGAAAAGATACTTTAGGGTGAATGACCTATATTCCTTCTTAAAATGTTAGGATAATAGTTATGTGTGCCTAGGTCAACAAGTTTTATCTAGGAGAAAGATGTTTGTATCCACTATACTATCTGGATTGGGAGGTGTTAGGTTAATATATGATGGAACGGTAGACAGGGAAGAGATTTAATATCAAATCAAAGAGGGATGCAAGGGGGTTGGGTTGTACTTGCAGTGCTATCTGAAGAATCGGTGGGAAAAGTTAAAGATGGAACAAGGAGCACTGCAAGTCACGAATCCAGGGTCTTAGTTTCTTTTAATTCATAGGATCTAGTACAATGATACTTGACCTGGGTCCACAGATCAGAATTATCTGCTTGAGAGAATGGATAGCTGTGACATGCATGGGATGTGGATCGGTGGGAGGGAGGGAGAGAGGGGGGGGGGGCACAGTCTACCAAATTGAGAAAGTCAAGATGAAGTGATTCACAGTAAATCTTTTGGGAAAAAGGGGTCAAACCCCTCCCCCCCCAATAAGTGAAACAGTTTACAGTAGTGGCTTAGATGCAAAACAAAGTGATCGCTAAGGCATCTTGAAGGTTAAGCATACAGGGCAGGTGCTAACAGGAGGTGGGGGTTGAGAATATTGTGGTGGAATTCCCAAATGCCTAATGGATTTGAAGTTTGGGCAGGTACATGGGGGGGGGGGGGATGGAGCACAGTGCGTGACCGGCCAGCGAAGAAACTGGAAACATCAGGAAAGGTAACGATACTCTTGGGGACGGGTTGTACAGAAGCCAAGCAGGACACCAGACTGGTTTGTGATTCACAACCCCACACACTTGCTTCTACAAATCCGGACCTCGAACAGCAAAATCAAAAGAATGGAAAATATTGCCCAAACGTGCGTTGTTCTACATTATAGGGAAAAAGATTGCCGGGAACATGCCTATGGTTATTTCACGGTGGTCATAAGATGATAATGTGTTCGTTGTATCTAAGATCGGAGATTCACTCAAATATGTGAGTTGCACCCTTGCGCACTGGGGTGTGAATGAAAGCAGCTGAACCCTGTACGCATTAACCTCAATGTATTCCCTTTTTGACCATTCATGTTTCAAAAGTATTAGACAGTGTTCTTCCAGTTTGCATAGTAGTTGGAATAGTTTCATTATTATTTGTACCACCAACTACACATGAGAAATTTCAACTGACATGGTTACAAACGGGAGTAAGTATTTGATTGCAAAAATTTAGGTTTAGTGGCCATTCAGTCCGCCGACCTAGAAGTTGCGGTAACAACTACAACTCAACAGCGAATTCATGAATCAGAAATTGAAGGATAATCGTTAGCACAGTGCCAATGCATGTTAACATTCTCGCCTCTCTATATAGGGGCCACATCATCAAAGGCCGATGTACTTCTCAGTCATAAATATTATTCTGGAGGTGACCTTTCAGTGCCCCTCTTGTTATAAACATTGGAGCGTCACACCATAGGTGTAAACATTATTTTATTGCAGAACCATTATCATGACTGGATAGCCTATGTTTATGTGAGCTCTCAAGGCATGTTTTTTTTAATTACCATCAAAATGGGGAATTCATGGCTGGGGACTACTCAATTGACCAGCTTGAAGGGGAATGGCATTTGCTAGTGATGTTTCAAAATCAAGACCACTCCTAATGTCTATTCAAAAGGAAACTTCCATTTGGTCCTCGCCAATTGCAGGCAAAGGGTCGTTAAGGGGGTGTTATCCACTGTCAGCCCCACCCCCCCCTGTCTAGCAGTAGAAGCCTTATAATCGGCATGTCGTCAGTCAGTAGTGAATTGGCACTAGTAGTGCCCCGATACTAAGTGTCCACAAAAAAAAACTAATGTGATTTATGTGGTATGCAGCTCAAAGTTACCATATACATGCTATATAAGAGCATTTTACTATTTGCTTGATAGTGTGTTATATATTAATAAATCATTATTATTATTATTATTATTATTATCACCATTTTGGTACTATTTTATTGTCTCGCCTGAATGAAAATTCAGGAGGAGACAGTGACTTAGTGGTCACTTTGGCGTGTTGGTGTGTTGTCACACTTTCGGTTAGCAGGATTCCTCCAACAAAACCAGGAGGCCGGATGATGCCAAAATTTTGTTGTGTAAGCCACGGGGTTGGTGTTTGGGTGTAAACGATTGATTAGATTTTGAGCAGCAAAGTCATTAATAAGTTGGTAATTAGCTCATTTTATGTAATTATTGTTTAAGCTCGTAGTCAAGATGACACAAGAACCATTTGTGCAACAGTGATGTAGTTTGCATGTAGGGACCTGATGATAGATAGATGTGAACTGATAGATTTAAGCCTAAAATATTGCTAATTATTAAGCTGTGGTCTAATTTGCATACTGTATGAAAATTTGGAGTTTGTCGGATTTCACGAAAACGTGGTGATGTGGTCTACCATGGTTCCCAGGAAAATTTAAAAGTGAAGCTGGGGTCAATGGAGGTCATTTATGTCATCTAATTTGCAAAATTTATGCATTTTGAAAGTTAAGTTGGATATTTCCACAAAACTTGGTAATGTGATTCACCTTTGATCCTGATTACTTTTAAAAGGCTACAGCTGGGGTCGCTAGAAGTCATGTATGTTCTGCCTAATTTCGCCAACTCAGTAGTATTGAGTCTTCATCTAACCATTTTTGGATCTGAGTGTTTGAGGTAGAATTTGATTGAATTCCATCATATAATAGCTCCGGTTAGAATAATAAAACATGAGGAAAACAAGTAAACCATTGCTCCTGTGACAATGTTACGGCTGTTATAAGTACCCCCCTCTCTTACCCAACCAATTTGATTTGTTAAGTAGCCATACAAAATACTGTAACATTTTTCTTACCTCTATTTACGGGGGAATCTGACTGCTGCGTGGGGAAGGTGTTGTTGGGTGAGGAGGGGCGGGGGGAGAGGGTGTTGCTGCTGGCAATGGGGGGGGCCTGGATGGCATGTCCTGGATGCTTGAAAATAAAAGGCAAGAATAATGAAGGAAATTTTATTTTAAAAATGCCAAAGAAGCATGGGATGCTAAGGGGACGAGAACATTTCAAGTTGGATTTTGGGTCAAAGAAGTGAGTTGAATGAAGCGATCAACTTTATTCCAATTTGGTATTATGGAGGAAGAGGGGGGGGGGGGGCATGAAAGAAGAAAAAAGCAAGTAGTGGACTTTTGTAATAAAGGGCATAGTTATTGGCAAACCGACTTTGCTCTAATTTAGCAGTAAAAGAGTTCCATTCTGCCCTCTCCTCTAACACACACTTGAATTTTTGTTACAGCTTCTGCCATCGTTGAAGAAACGCGAACGAATGGTAATAAGAAGCGAGAATTTGACTTTGAAAAAACAGCGAAAAAACGGGGGCGTGGCCTAGGTCAACTGTGGACCGTCAGGGGGTAGACAGCAAACGACCTTCGTGATTAAACACGTACGCGGTGGTACTATATGTACGCGACAAAGAGTAGATTGCTGGCAAACCGAGGTCAAGGACACATGCTTTATTGTCAGATCACCACCGAAATGACAATGAGTTTGATAAAATTGTTACGTGAAACGATTGTCGATGCCTATCCAGAGCTAAATATCAGGAAGAGTCAACAGAGTAGCAGCATATCCCTGTTGAAAACATGAACACATCGATCAGTAGGGTCATGGGTGTGATTCGTCGTCCGATTCTAATGATGACACAACGTACCGCTATGGTATCGTATGGCTACAGAGCTAAGTGAAAGGAAAAACATAAGGTATCCACTATGATTATATTTTGTGACATTAGAATTCATTTTGGGGATATCTCAGGAAAGTAAGTAGGCCTATGTGCACAGCGGCTAAGTCTTGACAGTCGCTTCCAATTTCTTATCTTCCCACGTAGGCATCACGAATTTGGAGGCCGGCCACCCAAAAACAAAGTCTACGTTTTTTTACCTTCGTTGCAAAAAAATTCTTCATTAATACCTTGTTTAGGCTCACTTCAGCTTCTAATTCCACTGTTGCATGTGTAATTTCACTGAATTGACCTTAATGAAGGTGTTGGTGGCCCGAGCAAAATGCAGAAAAACTCAGTATGATCAACATATATATATAAACAGATATAGGAGTTCGCTAAAGGTTACAAAACGTTAGGCCTAAAATTGCATTATTCTAGGGCGTAAACGTCAGACCTAAATTAAAAAACATGTCAGTAAACCTTTCTGATCAAAAGTCTTAAAACTTTGGAAAACTCTGAAAAAATTAAACTATCCACTAAGAAATAGGCCTACAAGAAATCCCCAGGAAAAAGAAAAATGGAATGGGCGACTTCGGGTTCGAATCCCAGTCCCGCTGCAACGGGAGAAAACAAGACGCTACAACTACACCTAAAACGAAACGAGGTGGTGTCAAAATGACTCTCATGTGGACGGGAGTAACATCGGCATATTGACGAAGTTTTAGTAGGGATTTTGTAGCTCAAGCTCAATAAAGGTTATTGCAAGGTAATAAAAGGCACACTATTACCAGTTCTGAGCAATTTCACCCCATTTTCGGGCATTCCTTTGCCACTGCAACGAAAGTTAGGGATGTTCCATTCCGTTTTGGGACCAGATAGGCAAAACCGTTATATTCCTGGCCTAGATGTGCGGCACTATAGGCCTAAATAAATACTCGCCGAAGCCGAAATATGAGTTTATTGGGAACATTTTATTATTTCCTCATGGAAAACTATGGAAGTCACATCATGTCCCATTATCGTGGATTCCCACGCAGAATCCATATAATTTCACTGTTATAGTCATACACAATCATGTCACAATCCACGATTCACCTATCGTACGAAAACTCAGTGGCTCCGTAATTCAACTATTTGCTACAGCTTTTCTGTAGAGAGATTTCATCACCTCATTTCGCTTTCAGGAAGTAAGTTCAGATATTCTAGTTTGCGAATGGGAGTATCCACATCAAAACCATGCCGTCACAGAAAGTTTAGTTAATTCACAGCCGCGGTTTAATCGTTTGTCGAAATACATGAGCTACCAGGATCGGCTATAATGAGGCCGGCCTAGGTCAGTCAATTGCGGACACAGGTTTTTTTTTCGTAAATGTAGAGCTAACTGTACGTGGGAGGGTTCCGGAAATCCTAGTTCTGGGAATGTGGATTCCCAGTATTAAATTTTGTCTAATATTTTTGTTGATGGTAGGGATAGGCCACTAAATAGCATACACAGCAACTTGATGCAGCCTGGTGTAAATGTTGCACACTAGCCACCACGAATATATGGCCCTACTGCTGCGGAATGATCCGTCCCACAACACCACTTCGTTAAATGAATTAACAACATTGGCATGCACACAGAAATTAGAATTATTGGACCCACGAAATATTCATAGATCAATGAGCCGTTTTGGTTACCTGGCTCTGGCGTGGCCATCAACAGGGGGCTTAAGGTGGAAGTTTGCCAACTAAGATAAGGGCCTTAATTGGTTCGGTGTGGACCACCGGAACGCAATCAGCTGATAAGGCAGCCGGAAAAACCTGGTAGCAAATGTTGCTTGCGTAATAAACAAGTATGGTTTTAATCAAGAAAACAGCAGATCAATTTTATTTTGACCCATTTCCTTTTCCTAAAATTCCAGGAATTCTTTTCAGTCAAAATAGCGGGAATGTGTCTTGCAAGAGGTGTGCTTCAGGATAGCCTACCTAAAATGTTTATCGACGTCCATCTACACTTTCAGTGTCTTATAGGCCTACTGTGTGGACCCTGCACGTGCGCTGCCGGCCCGCGGTCGTTATAGCCGGCGGACTCCTCTTACATTGACTTCAGCGTTGACTATCCACTATATCACGTGACCCTAGCGTTTCAATTCTCGCGTGAAATATGCAAGTTTGGAATCGTCGATATACGAATCAAAAATCGTTTTTCTGATTGTTTTTTTTTTTTTACAGAATTTTTGTTGACTATAGTTCCCAGGATTGGGGTTCGGAGGGCAACAATAGGACCTGATTTGCCTCAATTGCCCTTTAGAGTAAACACTTTTGGTCAGTTATTTTAGGAATTTGAGGCACATTTCATATGGTTATATGTGAAAATATGTGATGCAACGGGCGGACACTTTTTGGCGATCGCCTGCTTGGAAGAGAATAACCCAAGCGCCCATTCAAACCGAAGTCTCGACTATCCATTACGGATTACAGTCGGTGAAGTTTGTGCATGCATTGGTGCAAGAATCAGAAAGCATCCCATAAGCAATAATTAAAGATGTCTACTTGCACAACTGCAAACAATCTGTTCAATTGAAATCCACCATATTTCACTTCGAAAAAGCATATAGTCTATGAGAGAGGACTTGATGTATTGGGTTGGTAGGTTTTGATGTTACTTTGTGAGAGAAATTCAACAGAAACTTCTGCTAAATGTGACTTAATCAACAAAATGAAACAATGAATTCTGTCATAATTCCTAGGTGTCAAGTGTGACCTCATGCGTTATTGCACAACTGGGATTCTCCATTCTCTTGATACTGGACACAAACTTGAAGCCAATAATCCAATAGGACACTGCATATTGGATGAGGGTTTGGACTATACGATACAGGTTTCCCGTTCTCCTGATATAACCTCTCGTTGTATCCAAGCCGTGCAGGTGTCCGTAAGTGCATCAAATTACCAGTAGCTTGCGTTGGCTGTTTTCACAACCCTGCCCCCAACTAGTTTAATCACACATCAAAAGGCCGCCATTCTCATTTCGCCCATAGTGTAACGAACAAGTTCTTCTACTATCAGGTCAACTTGCTACGTATCTGTAAGATTTCTGGAGCCTATACCGGATTTTAAAGGGATTTAGTGGGCATATACACTCGCCGATTTCCAATGGATATCGCAGTCTTCTAAGTTAAATGTATTGCAAGGGAAATTACCCTGTTCGGTACTGCCTGGCCTAACATAGTAGTAACCATATTGTGAAATTCCGATCAAATTCCTACCGGGGCTTGCCCTGAGATAAAATGTGACGGACAGGACATCTCGACCCTGAAAGTACACACTGGCGAAAAGAGGGCTAGAGCACCCATTAAAAATAATGGGGATTGCAAAGGTTAGAATAACAGAAACTAGTGCGAAAACTTACAGGTTGACTAGCGAAAGTCCTGAATAGTTGACGATTGGGGTTGCCAGTGGTGCTTTCTCCCTTTCTGCCAGATTTGGATAGTGAAGATAAAAATAGCTATCACTGAAGTCATCATACCTGACCACCCTATGCCTATGTCATATTTCCTAGCTCCTAATATGGCGAAAATATAACTGAAGGGCTGGTCGAGTAGGGTTGCCAGTGGATCTTTTGTTTTTCTGCCAGATTAAGAGCTGGGAAATATGACCTCCTAGGTGTATGCGGTACAGGTTTTATGTATCCTCAGTGGATGACACCTCCCAATTAGTTTAATGGGGGGAAACTAAACTCTAAACCTATAGGTGGGTACTCTACTGATTAGTTAGGAGGAACCAGGAGACCAAAACCACAGTTATTAGTAAAACCTAGTTCCATTAATCACCCCCGTCAGGTGAATGGTAAAAGGTCCATCCATCCTTCTCTGATGAAGGGAATTAGAGCAGCATACACGGCATGGCCCCTAATGCACGCAGCTGTACCATGGGTCATTACTCACTAGTGTACGCAGATGTATTCATCTAGCTTTGTCTCTCCATGATAACATGGTTGCAGCATGGGAACATTTTTATGCAGGTGTTGTTGAAATTGACAGATCTCTCTCAGCCTGCGTCATCAGCGGAGTCAAGAACATTAGATGCAATATCCTTCTGTGAACCACCAACACCTTTTTCTGTGCGAATGTTTGAAGTGCGCATAATTTAACCTTCAATTTACAAACATCATATTTTGGTTTGTCGAAAAAAGCTCCAATAAGATTGCTTCCTGACTGTGGTATTCTTAAGGGGAAGACAGTGATTGGTTATTGGTAATTATTCTTTTAGACACAATATCTTCTGAAACCTCCCAGGTGTCAACTTAGAAAAGTGATGACGTAAGAATATATCTACCTCGCCCATTCGAGAATCATCGCTCCAGATGCGTTTATCCAACTTTGTCTCACCCGGGAACAAACTCTGCGACTCAAGCAGCTGACTGCAGGTGTCCCTGACTGAAAAGATACTGAATCAATCTGGGTCATTTTAGAAGTTTAATCATTCACCATCCCTTTTCTGGTGTCACCTACCTCCGGAACAGGCAGGATTTGCCGATTTTTGCCAATTTATATATAGGTGGACCGAGAATTGTGCCTGTCAGGTTTTGTTACCTTATGACGAGAGCAGCCCAGATGTAGGCCGATAACAAAGGCAGTTTATCCTTGCTCTATAACCTAATTTGTCCTGATTTCTAGAAACGGCAGCAGTGTAAGTGAGATGGAGGGAAATCAATTCCTTCGAATTTTGAGTTGTTGGAAGAGAGCTGGCTCATGCATGAAGCCGCATGCTAGATGGAAACGTTTGAGAGTGTCACACCCCAGTTGAAGTACAGTTTAATATTTCCCCTAGATAGTCATTTGGTTAATGGTGATGCTGCCTGCTCTTTCTTATTCTGTGGTCATCTGGAGAAGATGAATCATCGAATACAGAAAGTCAATGAACAGATGGTTTGGGATTGATCCGTTCAGCCTCACTGCCGATATTCAGAAATCCAAGGGGGACTCCTCAGTTAATACAAATGGCAGATATTTATTTTTTATTTTCATATTAAATCTTCTGTTAACATGATGTTCTGACTAATTCAAACAAGGTTTTTGTTAATCCATCCTCATAGGAGGTAATAAAATAACGGTCCCGGATCTAGGTTGGTTAAAGTCTCAGTGAAGTCTCAGGAGTGATCAATTATTAGTTCTCAATGCAGACCGTAAATGTATGTGATCTGCCCTAGTCTGTGTCAATAGGCCGATGTGGAAGGATAATCATCTCTATCCTAACAACCAATGAAGCCCCACTTGAGTCCTTCTCCAACAATCATCACTGACAAGAGTGCTGGTAAGGTATACAGCAGGAGAGACAGATCAATCACCGCAATAAGACAAGTCATTAGCTGGGATTACATTAGATGTGATGTCATAACCTGATTAGTGGAGCCTGGGAAATGTATACATCAGGGAGAGACAGATCACACCGCAAAATACAATGTCTTGGCCTTGGAATTAACTGAGATGTTATGGTCCCTATACCATGATTAGTGGAGCCTGGGAATGGTATACCGCAGGGAAGACAAGATCCCGAAGAAGACAAGGTCTTGCCTGGGATACATTAGATTTGATGGTCCCCCTAACCATGATGTAGTCGGAGCCTGGTGATGGTATACAGCAGGGAAGACATAATCACCGCAAGAAGAGCAAGGTCATTGGCTGGATTACATTAGATGTGCATGGTCCTAACCATATTAGTGAGCTGGGTTGATGGTAATACACAGGGAAAGCTGATCACCGCAAGAAGCCAAGGTCATTCGCTGGATTACATTAGATGGATGTCTACCATGATTGTGAGGCCTGGTATGTTATACGGCAGGGAGAGACAGATCACCGCAAGAGACAAGGCATTAGCTGGGATTACATTAGATTTATGGTCTACCATGATTAGTGGATCTTAGCTGGATGGTATACAGCAGGGAGGGACAGATCACCGCAAGAAGACAGGTCATAGCTTGGATTACGTTAGATTGAGGTCTACCATGATTAGTGGGAGCGTAGCTGGGAATGGTATACAGCAGGAAGACAGATCACTGCAGAGACAAGGTTCCATTATGCTGGCATTACATTAATGTGATGGTCTACCATGATTAGTGGAGCCTGGGAATGGTATGAACAGCGGGAGAGACAAATCACCGCAAGAAGACAAGGTCATTATCTGGGATTACATTAGAATGTGATGGTCTACTCATGATTATTGGAGCCTGAAAGTGGTGGACACATAATTCCGTGGAAGGTAAGAAAAACTTGGTTGATGAGCCACCATTGCTTATTCACAGCTATAAATCGTAAGATAAAAATAGGCCCAAAGAGGGCATTCTCTGGCCATAATCCCCATATAGTCCTAAACTTCAATCATCTTGGGGAGGGGGGAGGGTGATTTCCCCCATCAAAGCCACCTCTATCTGTGATGCTTCAGTGGCCCCCTGGATGCTGTGACGCTGGCAAGGTTGGGGGAGCACTGGCAATTCCAGATAATAAAGGTGGAGATTGATCATAGTTGACTATGAACCCTGGTGTATAAGATAGAATGACAGTGACATTTTCTTTCTTTGGTAATCATGTGATTCAGGTGTCAGATTTTCATTAAAGAAGAAACATGCTTTCTTTTCAGCTTTGTCAAGCTAGTATTTAACGTGGCATAGTCATTGTGTATATCAAATGACCTTGGCCAAACACAGGGGGTAAGGAGGGGTAACGTAACCTCTGGCACATGTTAGCAATATGCAGGATAATTAATCTGCTGCAACAAATCAGCTTCTCGGAATCTATGATGTCACCCCCTGTTTCACCCCTGGTTCAGCCCTGGTTCAGCCCTTGGTAGGGCAGAAGCCGATTTACTGAGAGGAGACCAGTGAACAATCTAAGATAATCGCCAGATAGAATATTTGCCAAGGATACTCATATGATTTAGATGACAATGTGCTCATAAGAAAAGAAAAAAAGAGGAATATGTTCTAGAAATCTGCATCCAAGTTGAGAATAGCTAACTCAAGTTTTATTTGTTGTTTAACTGGCCTTTTTTTTAACAGGACAGTCATTGCACTAGTGTATGTATATCTGATGATTTGTACACCTTGTCCAAACACACTGCCCATCAACCAGATTAGTAATAGGTGAAGGTTGTGAGTCCTCCTCCTGGATCTAGGTTAATGTCTCAGTGAGTCTCTGGAGTGATACAATTATCTAGATTCTTGTACATGGGGCATCTTTAGGCAATTATCTATGTCAGGGGACCTGTCTGACATGTGTCAGGGGCATGTAGCATAATTCATCTGCAACTGAATGAATCCGCTCCAGTGGAATCCCCAATGACCATCACGTGCTTCACCAGAGGGCCTTGGGGAGAAACAGAATAACGCAAGAAGACAAGATCATGTGCCAGAAGTTATGTTATTCTCAAGCAGACTGGACTATATATCTATCAAAGGTGATCTAGGTGGGTGGATGGCAATTTGGATAGAGAAAACGTGAATCACATTCCAGCTGAAATAAGCTGATAGTTTCCACTGGCATCATGGCATCATTACCTTGAAAACAAACCTCAATAGGTCAACAATAGGTGAGGGTAATAAAATCATCCTTCCTGATCTAGTTTAATATCTCAGCAAACCTCTAGAGTGGTGCAGTTATTTTGCATCTAGTTTCTCCTTCATGGCTCTAATTGTTTGTGATTTGCCTGTCTCTGTCAGGAGACTGTCGCACGCATATTACCCACATGCAGTAGTGGGGCCACTGGCAGAGTGTTGAGGGTTCGATTAACCCCTCCCCTCTATAACCTTAGTGACCCTAGAAATTTCAACAAAAAACAATTTGGATGTCTGTAGGAGCCTCTTCCCACAGGGTCCTGAGGATTCTCTGACTACATCACGCTCAGACTAGGCATCGCCTGGCGGGTAAACCCCCAAAATGGAGGGCAATGATAGTTAAGGATTTAAATCAAAAGCAAAGTCTGTGAAATCTCAAAATTTGCAAACTTGACCTCTGGTGACCTTGAAATCATCTCCATATTTCTGGGACCAACTAAAGTCCCACCCCCCATGATTTGTGTAAATCTGACCAAGTAAGAAACCTTAAAACAAATTTTTCACAATTCACCTCCCGTGGACCTGCGATCATTGCCAGTTTTTTTGGAACCATCTAAAGTCTACCCCAACCACGTTTCGTGTAATCAGACAAACTTCCTTTATTTTTCGTGTAATTTTTGACCTCTGGTCATCTTTTTTTTTTTTGAAAAAAAAAAAATTTCATCGGCTGGTTTCAGATATCCAAAAGGTGTGACCCACCAATATTTGTGTAAATCGGACAAACTTTAGTTTTTTTGGCGTAGAACCTGCAAAACAGGGCAGCAGTAACAGCACGAAGCCCACTTTGAAATTCATCCACGATTCACCTAGGGCGAACATGTTGTGGCAAGTTTCATATCATCCAATGAAGCGTTGAAGACTCACTGCGCTAACCCAAAATCTTTCAGCTGTGGATGTGGAAAACTTGGTGGGTGGGGACAGAGGTTGGTCCCGAAAGATTTCAAGGTCACAAAGGTCAAATTAGTGGGTTTTTTTACTCTCAAACTTTTCAGATTTGAACAAAGCTTGTGGATGTGGACTGTTTTGTTAGTCCTAAAACGTGAGGTCTTCCAAGAGCCAAAAGAGGTGTAAATTTGCATAATCTATGCGATTTTTCCAAACTTGGAGAATGTGAATTACAGTTGGTCTTGAACAACAGGTAGGTCATTGCGAAGTCACCGGACGTCAAATGAACATGATTTAATGTGCTTTCTCTGGATGAGGTTCCACAAAGGTAATTTCTGTGAGGGATTTACACGTTGGCGGTTTACCCACCTGCACGTCTAGTTCCATGTTGGACCCAGTAAGACTTGACAGTCAGAGCTGTGATCTATACACGGCTGAGGAGAAATGATCTGCCTATGATCCAGTGGATCTGCGAGGTGAATGCTATTCGAAGGATGGACACAGTTCAAGATTCATCCAAATGGGTTCAATTTAGCTCTGTAGGATCATGATTGTGTACTAACGAAAGGATGTGGGTTGGTTTGGCCACCTGGAGAGGATGAGGAAAGGTATAACTATATCGTATTAAGTGCAGTAAAGGGGGCCATAACAGGCCTAGAAGACTTGGAAATAGGTTGAAGAGAGCGATTTACAAGAGAAGAGTATTAGTTGTGAGTCTCGCTAGGGACAGGGCGGAGAGTCTATTCCTCATGGATGTCAGACATTGATGGAATGGAGAAATGAGATAAACTTGATTTTCCATGTTACTATGTCCTGGGGCTCTGATCTGATTATAGGGCTGTTTTGTGAGGAATTCTATCCTACGGACCTTTTCAATTCTCTCCCTTCCACTCATTTGATACCAATATATTCTCAACTTTCAACTGTATTTCCCTTATAGTTACGTGCTGTATGTAACTGTGAAACTTGATACGATTCAATTCACAATAGTTCTGTTGTGACTGTATGTTTTCCCGAATATCAGGGCTACGAGGATGTAGGTCAGCTCTGAAGCAGTTTTAAACCTCTTTTGTTCTTTTTCTGGTCACGTGGGCAATTAACTGCTCTCCTAGTATATAAATATTTAGGAGTTGCTAAAAAGAGGATTTGTTCCAGCTTCAATGACATTAATTAAACATATTTTTCTATGCATGCTGTACAGTGTTCATGATCAACTTGAGGTAGGCCTTTTCTCACTGTCATTGAAAAATCTCATGTTTTGGGGATTAGGCTACCTGATTTGTTAACAGTGTGTCATGAAATCAAAGTATATGTAAAACATGTAGCACGATGAGATTAAAGATTTAATTCTCCTTAGTAGACAGTTATCTGAGTAATAAGTGATATGTACATAAAGTCAGATGAATATACAGACAGTCAAGGAAGAAAGTCCATAAGGATCAAGATTCATGCAGCTAGAATTTTTTTTTACTGTGATTTCTAATGTAGACAAAAGTGGGAGCCATGATGCTTATTTTTTTAATTCGTTAGCCCTCTGGCATTTCTTGAAGTGGAAACTATGAACATGATATAGCGGTTCTGGGAGCGATCACCCCGTCTCCATTTCATCTCCTCAATTTCTACACTACCAAATTAACAACCCACCTCTAATTGGCTTGCTAAACCTCATTAAAAAGAAGTTCCCTTTGATTTGAAGTTCTTGAAAGAACTGTAGCCTTTTTCTGAATATGTTTCTTGCAACTGAGACGACTGTTTAGAGTATGATTGCCATCACAGTCATTTAATTGCCCCCATTACTGGAAGATATAAATTCAGGAATTAATTAGTCACAATTTAACTAGGTTGGGTTCATCAGTTGGCAGTCGTCCATCTGGCTGACATGCTGGGAGAGGAAGCTCTGTGCGCGACGACTAGAACATGAGACAAGATGTGATCACAAGTGACGTGATCAATACACCAGAGGTCTTGTGGTCCCCTCACATTCACCGTCCGACACATGTCACCCACAGGAGCAATAACTCAACATATACCCTAACAAATGAGCCCCCGTGGAATCTCAAACAATTATCTCTGCGCTAGAGGGCTGGTTAGGGAAATCCCATTCCTGAGAGGCAACCTGATCAGCCTGGAGGGGTAATGACGATTCTCAATATAGGTGGCGATTGCGGCAATGGCCTTGCCGTAGGTACTAATGTGAAGACGATGGTTCAGTTGACATTGAGTATATTAAAGGCAAATGCTACCCTTTAGAAACATATGAAGCCTCCTTCATGGCTGTCCAGTAAGGAAATAATTGTTGGTCATACCAACTATCTGGAAGCTAGGGTCATAAGTAGGGAAGATGATTGGAGTCCATGATTGCCTGCATGCCTGTGCTCGATGCGGAGGGTTGGAATTCATGAAAGTACAACTAAAGCATAAAGTTAGTTTGACGTGACTCTTCCATACCTCTCGGTCTGAGAAAGTGGTCACCAGTCGGATCCATCGAATGGGAGGCCGGGAGAGGTAGCCCCGGGGGAAACTTATAGGGATTGGTTACATCTCTGCCTTGGATCATACAAGCACTAGTCAAAAAGGGAAGGTGAGTTGTGGCCCAAGCTCATCCAATATGGCATGATCAGGGTTCCTTGATGAGCTCAATGTGAACTCATATAGCAGTCAAATAAAAATCAATCAACATCAACCTGTGCATCTCAAACATTGTGTTCAAAATTGAAAAATGTTGCATGCCACTTTGCACCCACAAGGGCAAGTCACGGAAAGAGGGGGAGGGGGGGGGGGAAGGGGGGTTTTACCCACACACAAGTGGGGCCATTGAAATGGGGATTTGGGGTATTTTGTTCTTAACAGCTTACTTGGTAAGGGCTAAAATGTCTCTCAGGGCCCCAGGTAGTAGCTAGTTGATACTTTTCCAGAGGAGGGAGGGGTAGGGGGGAATTGTGCACTAACTTCTGTTAGGCCGAGACAGAATAAATTAATTAGTGATAAAACATTACATTGGGCTATTGAGGGTCATGGTGGCAGTTTGCATAAATAATATGCCTGTTATTTCAAAAATTAGTGATGGACATTTGCGATTGGGATCAGCCAATCCAGAATTTGCATTCGCAATAAAGGATATCTAGGGTGTAGAATCTATGTCATTCATCTCTCAAGCATTGCATTTCGAAAGGAAGGTGGCAACCATTTAAAAATGATTGTGCAATTACGAGGTATGAGGTCATGAGCTTACCTGACATACCCATATTTTCTCTGGAAAAATTTAACAAATTGTAGGGAGGGGGCATGATCCCCTGATTCGATGCCTATGAGAGATGTTGCTCATTACAAAGATATAGCCGTGTAGGACTGTAGGTGCCCCCCCTCAACCACTCGACACTCGACACATGTAGCAATAAGAAAACAAAGCACCAATGGTTCGTACTCAAACCGCACAATGTACCAAAATGAATGTACAATTATGTGTTAAATATTCAAGATCTTGAGGCCAAGAGATGCAGTTTCAAGGCAATGCCTATGTGCCTGGTAACAACCTTTGGACAATGATTCCGTATGGCCAAAATGATGTCTTAGCAGTCAATGAACATTGTTACTCATTTTAGTCAACATCCATCAAGCATCACCAATCGAGAGAAAAAGTAGGCAATTTCACACAATGGCCCAATGTGCCCCTTTCATGACCTCTTACCTTGACCTGCACAAGTCACAGAAGTCAATGAACATTGTTACTCATTTTAGTCAACATCCATCAAAGAATGACTGTTTTTGCTTCTTTTCATCAGAAGTTTTAATCGTAACCACACTATAGGATGTTGCATCCAAGTCTGCCTTACAATGTAACTTTAAAGAGAAAATCAATTGGTCCTTGTAGCAGAAAGCATTTCAAGAACCAATATGTGAAATTCCATTGAATTTCATTGAATTTCATAAAATCGGCCCTTGGGCCCAAGTGGGACCAGGGATGTGCCACGCCGGCGGCACCTGTGTGGTAACACCCGCACTCAGGCCATTTTACCCTGACTCATGACAACTTAGCCAAATATAACCTCGGCACTATCTCCTTGTTTTCCTTAAATTACATTCAATGCTGTCGTCTTGAGTTCCCCACTGCCGTTTGTGACTAGTTTTCACCCCGTATTTCAAATATTCTGGGCCCATCCCTGTGGGACCTTGGATAAAAAATTCCTTGAACACCTCAAGTACTACTGTTAGAGCCATTATTATGACCGAATGTCATTACAGTGCACCAAAACTTGTAAGAGGGAAAGCATTTTGCATAATTCCATATAGTGGGCCCTCGGTCCCACACTAGGCCTTGGGTTCCAAATCCCCGTATCCTGAAGGTGCCGCTATTAGACCACCATCAGACCGAACATCAGCATAGTGCAACTAGATTTGTAGGAGATATAAGATTTAGGAGTATTCCATATAATGAGCCTGAATCACCCCAATTCCTGAACCACCCCAATGGCCCTACCCAAGGACCATTACATGTAACTTTGAAGAAAATCAATTGAAGCTTGTCGGGAGGAGTTGCATTTTAATCCCCATTGTGTTAACTATCCTAAAATGGCCCCCGGGCCCAAGTCTGACCTTGGAACAAAAATACTGAACACCCAAAGGTACGTCTATTAGACCATCATTATGACCGAACATCAGCACTGTTCACTAAACTTTGTAGGAGATTCAAGTTCTTGCGTTATTTCACATAATGGGCCTTTTGGCCCGAACTGGGGCCTGGGTTCAAAAATCCTGGAAACCCCAATGGCCCTACCCAAGGACCATTACATGTAACTTTGAAGAAAAATGATTGAGCAGTGGGGAGGAGATGCCTATTTCAAGTACTATTGTGTGAAATTCCATAAGATGGGCCCCTCGGGCACAAGGGGGACCTTGGACAAAGAATTCCTGAACCCCCGAAGGTATGGCTGATAGACCATCATTATGACCGAACATCAGCACTGTTCACTAAACTTTGTAGGAGATTCAAGTTCTTGCGTTATTTCACATAATGGGCCTTTTGGCCCGAACTGGGGCCTGGGTTCAAAATTCCTGAACCACCCCAATGGCCCCTCTACCCAAGGAACATTACATGTAACTTTGAAGAAAATGATTGAAGCTAGTGGGAGGAATGCATTTCAAGTACTTTGTGTGAAATTTCATAAGATGGGCCCTCGATCCCAAGTGGGACCTTGGACCAAATTTCCTGAACACCCCGAAGGTATGGCTGATAGACCATCATTATGACCGAACATCAGCACTGTGCACCAAAATTTGTAGAAGTAGCGTTTTGCAGTTTCCACTTATTGGCCCATTGTGCCCCTTTAATGTCACTTTGACCATTAGTGGTCAACAATGACCTATCAGTCAATAAACATGTGTCCAAGTCTGGTCGAGATTCATCAGAGCACGAACATTTTTGTGACCCAAAAAGCAAAAGTTTACAGACTGGATAGATAGATAGATAGATAGATAGACAGACAGACAGACCGATAGATAGCTGGTTTGAGCTCAAAACCTTGAATGATGTTCCGGCTTGACTTTGAATTGAGCCCTTGACCGAATACAACTACGGTGCAGTGGCATTGTTGGCAATCTGAAGCTTTTAATCTAGGAGGGAATTCCCTGCCTTTGATTTATTTTAAGAGGGATTTCAGAAGTGAAAGAGGGACTTGCACATACAGTAACACTAAACAACCCCCAAATCCAGAATGTTTGACATAATGTTTTGGGAGGGATTTCAGCAATTAGCAGGAGAAATCCTCTTTCCCTCCCCTTCGCGCCAACCACGGCAGTCGGTTCTCGTCTCGCTTCACAAGGAACAGCAGATGATGTTCTACAAAAAAAAAACATGTTTACCTGAGAAAGCCCCAGTCCAGGGACCATGTGACTTTCAATGATGATGTCAGTAACATTCTTAAAATTACCATGTGTTATATGGGCATCGGCCCAAAGTTGGCAGACCTTGCCCATAATGTCATGAGCATGCTGGATTGTGGGTATTAGGGGGCCTTAGGAATTCATTAGTACTTGTTGACAGTTGTATATCAGTCGTTGTCATTGTCACAGCGTGTCTTCACAGAACTCTCCTATTCATATCCCTGATGGATATCCACTACGATGATTTTGTCGTCAGGGACACCGTCAATTATTTTAACGGTGCATGATGAGTTTCCCTTCTAGCAATTTTTACCAGATGCTGCTATACAGCCTGATCCATTTTTGGCAAAGTTTATGTTACTATTTATTGTCATCAATTTTTAGCAAGGGGGCCTCCTCATGAATGCTTTGTGGTACATACCTTCAGTTAAAGTGAAGTAGGTTGTGTTTTCTTTAGTCTTCCCACACCATATAATACCATATTATTGAAATCCAACCATGAACTGGATTATTATGCAAAACGTTAACTTGATAGGAAGTAGATTCTAGAACTGTAATGTTTTGAAAACTAGTTGAACTGGAATGTGATAAGAAAAAAGTCCCCCCCCCTCCAAGCCTGCATAGAAGGGGTATCTAAGGCTGATGACATTGACCCAATCATCAAGTTATCACATTTTGTTTGTTTGAAAACAACCAGTAGACCTGGCCCAATAACCAGGGACTCATTGTTGCAGGAAGGTATTATAGGTGATGCAGGGTTAGTAAAATGTTTTTGTATGTGCTCTTGACTGATGACATTGAGGTTTTATTCTGTTTGTGAACACTGTGTACCCATTACATAATGAGCATGAGATGTCATGATTATTTGATATATTCACTGCGCTCCCAACTCGCTTCTCAAGCTCATCAATTAGCAGTTGCCCTAGAAACTCTAATCTTGTTGGGCTGTCTTCACAACCCCGCCCCCAACTATTATTGATGATATGATGTCAAAAAGTCGAATGTCACAGGTGTAAAACCCTGATGAACTGTGAAAAGGTCAATTGGACTAAGTGCTCTGATATCACAGTCGTTTAGGATGGTGCCTTCATCGCCAGTTTGCTAGACTACTGCGGTGCCAGGGACCTAAGGCTATGTTCTGCGACCGAGGATCACCAGTCCAATATCTCTGTGAGTCGGTAGAGTGGCCTACATTGCTTGGCTGTCAAACCAGGCAGCGAGGTCTTAACAGGTAGACTACCTGTCCGTAGTGACATTCGTTCAACAATAATCTGGAAGCTGTAGTGGCGTGGCGTTGAAGACTTTGAGACTTGTTCTGCCAACGGTGGGGGGAAAAATGAGCATTTCTACATTGTGTTAGCTATGCATCAGTTAGCCAAGAGTGGGGCTCAAGGGCAATATAACCACTTGTTGATAGCGGGGGTGTTCAAAGCGAATAGTGGGTCCAAAGCAGTGAGGAGTAGTGTTGTGTGGGGGCCCCCCATAGAAGTTGAGGGGTCACAACCCATTCTGATTAGGTGTAATTATTTAAGGGTTACTGCTACAATTAGAATACTTTGGAAATGGTACTTGCTGCCTTCTCGTTGGGCGCTCAGCACAAGGGATCGGAGCAGGAACAAACAAGGGATAGGCAGTTTGTAAGTTGCCGCCTGTGTGTGATTACCCCGGCCCCCACATTAAGGTACTGCCAAAGAAGCATTGCCTCATTCTGGTACCTAGTGGGGGATTCACAGCTGAAAAGAACATACACTATCCAGGTCTACCTCCTTGAATAGGTTGATCCTCTGCTCTGCATCAATGCCAAGTCTAGTTGATCCATGCCTTGCGACACCCAGTGGCTCTCTTCCTCCTCTCTCACTTTGGTCAATTTCCAGCAGATATCTTGCTTGCCCTGGTCAATTTCCAGCAGATATCTCGCTTGCCCTGGTCCATTTCCAGCAGATATTTTGCTTGCCCTGGTCAATTTCCAGCAGATATCTCGCTTGCTCTGATCAATTTCCAGCAGATATCTCGCTTGCCCTGGTCAATTTCCAGCAGATATTTCGCTTGCCCTGGTCCATTTCCAGCAGATATTTTGCTTGCCCTGGTCATTTCCAGCAGATATCTCGCTTGCTCTGATCAATTTCCAGCAGATATCTCGCTCGCTCTGGTCAATTTCCAGCAGATATTTCGCTTGCCCTGTCAATTTTCCAGCAGATATTTCACTTGCCCTGGTCAATTTCCAGCAGATATCTCGCTCGCTCTGGTCAATTTCCAGCAGATATCTTGCTTGCCCTGATCAATTTCCAGCAGATATCTCGCTTGCTCTGATCATTTCCAGCAGATATTTCACTTGCCCTGGTCAATTTCCAGCAGATATCTTGCTTGCCCTGGTCAGTTTCCAGCAGATATCTCGTTTGCCCTGGTCAGTTTCCAGCAGATATCTCGCTTGCCCTGGTCAATTTCCAGCAGATATCTGCTTGCCCTGGTCAGTTTCCAGCAGATATCTCGCTTGCCCTGGTCAGTTTCCAGCAGATATCTCGCTTGCCCTGGTCAGTTTTCAGCAGATATCTCTCTCGCCCTGGTCAGTTTTCAGCAGATATCTGATCTTCGCCATGCTGCTGTTAATTAACATATATAAACCTGTTACTGGACAAGCAACCAGCACCTACGATGCTCTTGTTAATCACGCCAGGTACCCTACCACTAACCAGCTGACGTAGCGTTTATTATAATCTTTCGATCCACTGTGGCATTTGTTATTTCATACCCCCCCCCCCTTCCAATTCACAATACTCTGTGACTGATTGGAGTGTGCTGCAACTGACCATCCACGAAATGATTGCATTTGGTCATTCCTTGTTTACCCTTATATCTGTCGCTTTTGTAACTCTTAAGGCGTTACCGTCAGGCCAGCAGCAGTTATGGATCGTCAAGTGACTCTCCCCGCTCCTGTATCGCCTCACTCTCTAATAGTGCTTTCACTTTGTATTGATTTTGGCGATACAAGCCGATGGAGAGACTGCCCTGGACACCATCCCTGAGAGATGTTTTAATAGGGAAGGGTCCATGCATGCATTTGGTCTCCCTTTGCCAATAGTTACACCAGGCGGCCTCAGATGGCGTGATCACGATCAAGTACTGACATGTTTTTTTGCATCCCATCGCTGATCACATTCAGTCTCACTCGGCCTATTCCATGTCATCCTTCATTATTCCTCTGTGGATCCCTCCAGCTTCTTCCTTCTATGTCTTTAATCTGAACCAAACTGGACAAGTCTGGTCATGTTCTTGAACTTTCCGCACCTGAAATTGCTGTGTCATGTTGTCTGAAATCTACGGAGGAGCAACGCTGGTCCTCCGCATCTGGGTGTGTAAACCTTGTAACGGCCACTTCCGTTAGTGCGTAAACTTGAGCGTAAAATGTTAACGCATCTCGGTGGTTTACGACATCAAGACTTGTGTGTTTATTTTAGACAGAGTCAACGAGTTTATTTTCTCCCCCTCACATATCGAAATGGTCATTTCCACTGTCTTCTGGTCATTACAGCCTTGTAATCTGTGAGGCCATCTTTCTCGGGTAGTTTGACCTTGTAGGCTTGTAGGTAGTGCTCACCTGACGAGGCCCAAGTTGATTTTGAACATCATTCGTTGGGCAATGCTGTAATGTTTCAACAACACATCAATACATGCATGTTATATAGTGCTGTTGACACTTCATTTCACTGACTCCTGCACCAGGCAAATGCTCTGGGCATCTTCCACAACCCCTAGCTCTCAGGGGACAAACAACAGGAGTGTGTGACATGCCGCTGCATAGGTACAAAGTACGAATAGACAACTCCGGACTAAGGATGACGATTGCTGGTCTGAATTACATCGAATGCTTCAAGGGCCTTCTGCAGTGTTGCTAGACAAGGCATATCTCTTTTATCGTCCCCCCACATGTAAAAGTGGCGACCTTGTAAGATGATTTGTTCGGATTAGTGAGTGCCATACGTGGTAGCCCTCTATTGGGATGTCCCAAGAAGGAAAAAAATAATCGAGTGACACACTGGTTAATGTACTGTATAATTACAAACCACAAGAGCTATGTACTGTATAGTACCAGTTTGGACAAGTCACTATTCTGATGATCACGGGTAAATTATTAGGCCGGAAATGATCCGGGAAGTGTTTCGAGAAGTGGGTTCCACATAGGAGGTGCTATGAAAGATTTATTCATTATCAGTCACTGATCTCTCCTAGATCTGAAAGTTTGAAATTCATCCAAAGCCCAGCGCACACTGTCAGCAAAAAATTTGAAACAAATTTGTTTCTCACTTGCTTTCCTATTTTCGCTCGATCACCCGAACAGGGAGGACAAGATCAAAAGGCAGCCTGCAGAATAACTTACATTTGCTGCTTCAGAATCCCAGATTGGGAACTGCCACTTTTTAGTCATGTTGTTATAGCCGAGCAGCCATTGGCGGAAACTTATGAATTGGTTAGCAAAAATACCAAACAATAATCAATGCCACGGCAACAGAAACAAAAGAGTTAACAAAAACAAAGTTTGCGGGTGGACGCTCCATTCATGGCTTTCCTTTCCACCTACTAGGAGGCATCTGAGGAGTACTTATTATTCATTTTAACCCCACAGATATGTTTGTGGTGTACAAGCATACACCAACAATATCATCAAAAGCTCTAGCTAGTGATCAGGGGTAGGGAGTGGTCAGTTGGTGGTTTCAACCTCACCTTGCAGAGAATGTGACTCGGCCAGGGCAGAAAGGCATATGTTCCACAGGAACATAGGTGAACAAATTTACCAATTTTGCAGCATGAAAGACACCTTGAATGTAATTATGTCCCTGCTAGTGATTTCCGGGTGTCATGGGCCAATACTATAAAATCCAGTCTTTTGGGTGGGACCTTGAACAGTGCTGCTGGTTCTGTCCAGGTGTCGGGCGGAATGAGGAAGCCACCAAGTTATTTGTTTACCTCAGCAGTGTCATCAGTGACTGCTTTATGCAAGCCTTGAGGTCAGTACATGCCTCAGGCTGGCTTATAGAGTCATGAAGTCACGGATAGTTTGTCCGTGGCAGACAGGAGATCTGGGCAAAGAGCTAACCCTGTGTTTCTGACTCTATTGTGCTTCCAGTCTTGTGAGGCTTGGACGCTCACTGTTGGGCCAAGACGGCAGTTGGATTCCTTCCTGACAACCTCACTTCGCCGTATCCTTAGTTACTGTGGGCAATGAGTCAAATGTATCTAATGGCAGGGTTCTCAGGGAGGCAGTTATTTGGGCATACAGCACAACTCCTGGCAGACCACCACCCGTGTCCTATTTGCAAACAGAAAAGGTTCGGGTGACCCCGAGACACCCATTCAGATTATGGTGACAACAGGGCCACAACCTTGTGGTTACCTTGGAGAGTTGGGGTGGGATCGGGAGTTGTTCCGGTCAGGCCCTTGCTCGGAGGAGGTTGGGCAACTGGAAGTGGTTGGTGGATGTGGCTAGGTGCCTCCAGGATGTGTCCCATTGTGAGTGTAAGATTCTCCTGGTTGACTCCCATTATAGGCCTTGTCTGTGTATGTCCTCTGATGGTGAAGGGTTCACGCTGTTTTTTTCAAGCTTTGTGGATCACGGAATCAACTATGAACAGCCCCCCGTGTGTTTCTCTACATATAAGGCCCCATATGATCATTCTCACAGGAATGGCTGTTCTTGTTTGTTTGCTTTTCAACGTTTAGCTGTGTTTTATTTCATTCGACGCTACTTCCAAAGTAGATCACTGCAACCCATGAGGCATGGCTACATGGTCAATAGCGATGGCCTGACCAACTCAACTGATTGCAGTCTCGACTCTGACGCATAATGAAAACAATAGAATCTTTTCTTTTTCGAACCAACGAGAACATTCCTAACGCTTTTATACACCATCCCTTAGTTCCAACATGTTTGCTCAAATCCTACGTTGATTGGTAAAAAAAAAACACAGTAAAACGTTGTGTTCAAACTAGTGCACGATCCTTTACTTGTTAGAACCAGGAGAATTTCCAACACATTAGGGTTACTCTCTCTGAGATCACACCAATTGCTGGATTCTTACCTTGTTTGACGAGAACCAGTATGAGTTTTGTCCAGGTTATGGAGACAGGGAATCACTGACAGTGTTGGTATAAAGCTGCCCGCTAAATGACGATGATATATGGGGCAGCCAATGTCTGGCCCTCTATAGCTGTCGATAGTATACCCGCAATCACCCTCTCCAAAAATGGTGTGCCTGCAATGAAATTTGAGTAACGAATGTAAACAGGTGATTTTGGCCTGACAGTGATGTGGGGGTGTTTGATTTAATAATATAGGCAGCTTTGGCAGTTATGCATTCAGGCGTGAAGGATAAGTTCCCTAATCGTTCCTAACCTGATAGATTTTGTCGTTGAGAGGAGAAGAAGGAAAGACCCGTGAAATTTCACATCTGACAATATGCAGCCTATGCTCTTGCGGACGGAGCGTTTGTTGCATTTCAATAAATTAACTTGACGTGTGATTATTTGTCCAAGCGTGTGAGTCAACATACACGTACATCACTTTGTCCTCCAGAAAAAAGTTTGATCGAGTGAAATTACACTCATCGATCATGCCGCTCCTGGAGATCAGACTAGGACTACATACAAGAATGTGAGATGAATGTGAAAAGCAGGTTTTACAAAGAGGAATACATTTTGGATAAGGTTGAACTGTGCTAATGTGCTATGAAAATGCAGCAACTTATGAACAAAACACAAAGTTGTGTAGTGATTCCTTGCCATTATAACGATATTCAAATCTTTTTTGACACTTGTCCTTGAAGAGCCTTGTCGCAGAATTTTACAAATGCCAAGTACTGTCACTCTGAGTGGGTTATAAAAATGTAATGTTGGGTGCTTGACTAGAACATTGATGGCTGCCATCGTTATACACAATGATCTTAGCAGCGTTTCATGCACGCGGACGGGTGCGGGCCTGCGGACACGCGAGTAGTGACCCGTTCCATGCACGCAGGCGGGCGGGCGTTTTCTCGATCACGCACCTAGTGTGATATGCGCTATATATATAAGAACCATGTAGCCTTCTATTATTTCTGTTATTATTGTTATTATGATTTTTATCATTATTATTATCATTATATTATTTGATCAGACAACGGCGCATAGGCCCACTAGTGTTGTTTAACCTAAACACCTGTGTTTTTAGTTTCTTAGAACCATTGTTCTAAATGTCAACGATAGACGCTTTACTCGCGTTGTCCGGCATGCCCGCACCGCCCGCCCGCGCGCATGGAAACGCGGGGCTCAAAGGGGGGGCTGGCTCCAATTGAAAGCAAGGAGTAATAAATTGGTGAAAATATTTGTATAAATTTTAATTTTGCTCAAAATAAATGATGGCTCAGGGACAGCATAACAATTACATTTCTGACAAAAACACCTCAAAAATGACAGGGGGTATACATTCTCTTCCTAATACACCTAGGCTTGAGTTGACAGAATGAAAACTGTCACCTGGTGTGATGTTTCAGCATGAACATGAACCTTTCTCTGATAAATTTGAAACGGTGGAAGATGCAAGATGGCAGATGACTTATTTCAATGTTATGCCACCCCCCCGCAGAGAGTCAGCAAGATAATGCAATGGGGAGCAGATCCGGAGCTTGGCATCACATGGAAGACCTGGGTGGATTGGATATCCAATGCTCCAGACGAAGAATCATGTGGAAAACAGTAAACACTCAGGCCTAGCCCTCAGGGGCCTAATGACTCAGGCCTAGCCCACACCTACATGAAAACATTGCTGAGCTTGGGTTTGCACAATTCATATCAGTCTATAGGTCTCCGCTAGGCCTAATGCTAGGCCCTTACATGATTACACAAAACCTCGGCACTATGCCTACTGCCGAGGCTATCACAATTACATTTTGGTTGGATGAGTTGTATATATTCACCCAAGTCCAATGAGTTGCAATCTGTGGCTGTCTCATCCATGTCTTAAAATGCCAAAAGGTCACTGCAGGTGAGGTCAAAGGACGCACAAATGAGTCAGCAGTACAATATACGCAATAAGCAAATGGCAAGGCCTAACATCCCAAACCTCCTTACTTCATTAAGCCAGGAGCCACAGGAATTCGAAAATACAAGTGAGGGGGGGAGGTTCGATTGGGACTGTTATTTTAGCCTGACCTGTTTGCTCCTTCCTCTTGGGTGCTCCATAGACGACATTACAGGGGTCAACCTCTCTCACACAGTGTCACACATACCCCATATTTACACCAATTTGACCAGTTTGAGATCTCAATTACCATGAAACAGATAAAATGTGTTTTTAGTATGAGGCCGTTTGGGCCATGCCCAATTTGCAGGTTGCCCCAGAAGGTATTTACACTGGACCGTCTGGACCTGTTTCAGGTATTACAATTATTAGCCACCTATCAAATTTGGAAAATAGGGTTCATCTACCCATTGGGCGATGGGACCTTCGTGTGTTTGGAATTCCCCCACACCCCCCCCCAAAAAAAAATTACACCCGGTATTGCTATGCTGCTAGGCAGGGAGGGGCATGGCCCCCACTTCCAGGAAAATTTTAATACCATTGGTGTTTGTGGGACAAAACAGTTGGGTAAGTATATGTATCGAGGACTTTGAGCGGAGGGAATTGGATTTTGGCGCCTCCACATCTGCGCACGCTACCGCCTGGCACCACCACGCCACTGAGTATAAGCCCTATACTGCTTACCACAGGCATTTACTCTCACTCATTTGAAAACTAGAAAATGGTCGGGGGGAGAACCGCCGACGTGTACGTGTATATATCCCCGCATCTCTTAGTCAAAGAACAGACAATTTGCCCCGTGTTGGAACCATTAAACATGACAATATCGTGGAAAGAATATATTTATAGACTTGTGAAGCGACAACGTTGTACAGGTAAAGTGGGTCTGCCATAATGCACTGTAATGTATGAGGCACCCTACAGCCCCAGGACAAGGTGCGTCCTTAACTAAGCACACATCATTTATTCAAGATTCGACCTTAATCCACATGACCACCCGGACAGAGGTCAAATTAGTCAGAGGTCACACACATTGCAGGTCAACCAATTATATCACATGGTGAACATCAGCCTTCGCAGATATTCAATTCCCCGATTATAGCCAAAAAACAGTTTTTGACCCCTAAGTGACCTCGAATTGACCTTTAATGATTATGGACAGTTTTTATGCAAAAAAAAAAAAACATTTTGTTCTCTCCAGGCGATTTTACTTCAAGACTCCCATGTGAGGAATTTGGCATTCTGATGAACACAACCAGTGCTATTGCCGAAAAAGTACTTAAAATCCGTCTTTTGACCCCTAAGTGGACCTTTAATGACCTTCAATGACATGGCGGCTTCTTATGTAAAATGTTACACTCCATGTGATGGAATTCCACTCCTAGAAAGCATATGGCATCCAATGAACATGTCCAATGTTATTGCGAAAAAGTATAAAATTGAACCTTGACCCTCGTAATACCAAAGTACGTGTTTCCGATGAAGCGGAGAGTTGTTTCCCTCTATAAACACCAAACTCTATCCCATATCCAAACAAAAACCAGTTTATTTTTTGGGCTATAAATCCTCAAATAAGCACATTTATGCAAGATGAGACCTTTAACCAATGACCACCCGACAGAGGTTCAAATTCGGTCAGAGGTCACACACATGCGGTGAGGTGAACAATTAATCACAATGGTGAACCATCCAGCCTTCGCAGATATTCAATTCTCCATTATAGCCAAAAAACAGTTTTTGACCCCTAGTACCCCGAAGACCGTCATGATATGACAGTTTTTTATGATGCTTGTACTCTCCATGTGATACATCCACTCCTAGGAGCATTTGCATTCTGATTAACACACCCAGTGCTATTGTCGAAAAGTACTAAAATCAGTTTTTGAGCCCCTACGTGACCTTTAATGACCTTCAATGACATGGCGGCTTTTGTATAAAAATGTTACACTCCATTTGATGCATCACTCCTAGATGCACATTGCATTCCAATGGACTTGTCCAATGATTTTGCGAAAAAGGTATAAAATGACTTTGGACCCCCTTGTAACTACCAACGTACGTGTCGCGATCGAAGCGGGACTTGTTTTTTCCCTCAAAAGCCACAAAGCCTATCACATATCCAAAAATACCAGTTTCTACTTTTTTTTGCCTAACTCCTTAAATAATCACATTTAGTCAAGATTCGACCTTTAACCACCTGACCACCCTACACAAAAGAGGTCAAATCAGGTCAGGGGTCACACACATCATGTCAACAATTATATCACAATGGTGAATCCATCCAGCTTCGCAGATATTCTTCTCCGATTAATAGCCAAAAAACAGTTTTTGACCCCTAAGTGACCCCGACTGACCTTTAATGATATGACAGTTTTTTTTAGAATTGTTACTCTCCATTGTGATACATCCACTCTAGAAGCATTTTGCCTTCTGATCAACACACCCATTGCTATTGCCGCAAAGTACTAAAATCAGTTTTGACCCCTAAGTGACCTTTATGACCTTCAGTGACGTGGCGGTTTTTATGAAATTTGTTTACACTCCATGTGATGCATCCACTCCTAGAAGCATATTGCATCCAATTAACATGTCGATGTTATTGCGAAAAAAGCATTAAACTAATCATTTTGACTGGATAGACAACTCATATGCAAATTCGTCCACAAATTATCCTCATTGATCTTGATGCCATTGCATAATTATCAGACTGGTAGTAGGTCCTATTCACAAAGTGTCGTCAAAATCCCTGAAAGTGATGAACATAATTGCAATTAATTTATTCTATTCTGCTAACGAATATGTAATTAAACAAACAAATGACTTTCAGTGATGTCAACGCAATTGATAAAGTTATCGGACTGTTTAGAAGGTCCTACTCACCAAGTTCATGAGAACCAACAAAGGTTATAAAATTGGCCTAACGCTAATTGCTACTGGCCACTATTATGCAATTAGTCATGCAAGAGGCCTCCCGTGGACCTCGGCCACCATTGGGAAAACATCGGCACTGATAGTGGCCCTATTCACCAAGTTTCAGGAAATCCAATGAGTTTGAAATATCACATCCATTATGCTAGATTGGTACTGGCCAAAGAAATGCAAACTGACTCGGATTGACCTTGAAATTGTCGCCCTGTTTTTCGGATCAACAATACCACAAACCACCCACGTTTCGTGTAATCGCACGAACGAACTTGAAAATTTTGAGAAAAACATGCAAATGAGAGGGCAAACAAATCGATTAGCCATGTGCGAACTTATACGAGATGTTACTCATACGGACATGTGTACAAAGTTTTGGGGTCAATACGGATTAAAGTGTTATTAAGAATGAGAGCGCTAAAGCCCAAGTTTCCGGCGGCGGCGGCGGAAGAAGGCGGAACACGGCCAAAACCATATTACCCCGAAACACTAACAGTGTTGCGGGGATATAATACAGTATCACAGAACAGTCACCATTCCTGTTTCAGGACACTGTGACCAGGGACACTATATTGGGAATATCTCCCATTCAGGTGCTCAAAATACACTAAATGGCAACTACGTAGACAGCCTACTGAAAACAGGGCTACCAATTCATGCGATATTGATCCTGACAGCCTTGAAAGACAAAATGTAAGAAAAACAGGACTTCCCAGACCCCATAGACAAACAAGGGGAGACAGAGCTATAACAAGCCAACCTAAACAATGGTCACTGGAGGTCAATGGATAGACGACCTGTCAGCCACAGTTCAGGGGCCATTCTTCTGCTTAGTTAATAGGTGCCTATTTAGGGAGTATAAGGGGGAAGCCCAGCCAAGTGCCAAATGAGACTGACATCGACAGCTGTCAGAAGTGATAAATGCATTTTGTATCAGAAAACTGCTGGCCAAATATTAAAGGCCTGGACTGGGTAGTCAAATTGAAAATGCAGGGGGGTGAACACTAAATTACTGTGAAAGAGCAGTAGGGTAAATCACAAATAACATTGCTAACCACTCATTAACGCAGTGAATTAACGGCACTAATTATCCTTGTTGTGACCAGAACAAGACCGTCTGACGTACATACTGTCTGAAATTTCAACAATGCCAAGCGATGAATGTAAGTTGTTCCAAAAAACATTGTTTTTTGTCCAGGAAGGACTTTGAATGACCTTGATGACTTGACAGTTTTTATGAAGATGGTATCTCGAATGAAATGCATTCAGTCATACAAGCATTGTGTATCCCAAAGTTTACTGCCGATGTATTGCCATAAAGGTATCAGACCAACCTTTGATCCCTTGGAAAATTGAGAACCAGTGCCCGATTGAAAACGGGAGTTCGTTTAGTTTTGTAGTGTATTCAGGGCAACGCAGAAGCTCTGCCACCTTCTTTGCCACAAAGGTCAATGGGGTCAATTATGACCATTCGTAGGAAGGTACCTTTGAGTGCAAAAATGGACCACAAAAATTGATTCGGCCCAAAAAAGGTAAAGGTCAAATTGAGGTCAAAGTTCACAAAGATGGAGGTCAATGATTGGATCACGTTGGCACACCTCTCCCCACTCACAGACATATGTTTCAATTGTTATGGCAAAAAATAGTTGTGACCTCTAATTGACTTAAGACCTTGGATGACAAGACCCTTTTTATAAAAAAATGTACCCTAGATTGGATGTACACTGTGTCGAAATACAAAACACATCAGGGAAAAAGGTCACTGGGAAGTTGTTGCAGGACACATACTATTTGGCAGTTTTATGCCCATACTATGGACCTTGAATGACCTTGATACATGATTGGTTTTTATGAAAATGTTCCGACCAGGATTGTACCCCTGTCTGAAACTAAACATTGCCAAAGCAATGTCATGTTCAAAGTTGTTCCAAAAAATTTAGTTTCGTCCATAAGTGACCTCAAAGACCTTGATGACTTGACACTTTTTATGAAAAATGTACTCTCGCATGAGGTGCCCGCAGTCCTACAAGCATTAAGTATCCCCAAGCTAAATGCGATGCTATTGCCAAAAAGGGATCAACCCAACAACCTTGACCCTCTGTAATTGAGACCGAGTGCCGATTGAAGCGGGATGTTATGTCGTCTATTCACACACAGAGCTCTGTCACATGTCCAAAAATTGACAGTTTAATTTTCTTTGACACTGGTAAAATACTAAATAGGCACATCTATTCGAGATTTGACCTTTGACCTTTGACCTCATCATCAGAGGTAGTTTGACCCACTGAATCTGGAAAACACCATGAAAAAATCAATATGAACCAATCCTAACTGGCACTCTAAAATTTCGAATGAAAACTTTGAACCTCCGATATCTTCACACACAAAAGGTCACATGGGTCAAGTTATGGTCAATTTCGATCGGAAGGTACCTTTGGGATCCGAAAATGGCACGACAATTTGATTCGGCCCAAAACATGGTAACAGTCAAAATTGAGGTCAAAGGTCAAACGGATAGGGTGTCAACGAACGTGGATCACAAGGCGCACCTTCAACATCGGCAGAGTTCGGTTCCCAGTTTTTGGCCAAAAAAATAGTTTTTTACCCCTCAGTGACTTTGATGACCTTGGATGACATTACCGTTATGTTGAATATGATCTTCTCCTCAATCGCAACTAGTCCCAAAAAGGTCAGCGATGTAGTAGGGACCTTGCTAATAGAGTTATTGCCCTTTTTGATATTTCAGTTTTGGCCTCCTATCATTGACCCTTTGGGACCTTGACGGGAACAGAGAAATAGGGATCACTCTACACCACAAGAGAAACCCACATGCGATATGAACTTGATACAGTGCGTTCTCCAGATATCGTCCCGGACCAAATGTGTCACATACACACACACACCACACATCAAACAACACACACGGAACACACAAACAGTACTTGCGTGACCGACAAGATTCCTTTGCCGTTGCAAGGAATAAAAAAATGGTGTTCCATGGAATCCATTGGCAAAGGTGATGGTTAATTTGCCTTTCTCTGGTGGTTCCTTTTTATAGCAATGAATTTTTCTACTCTTTAGAAACCAATATCTCTGCAAACTGATACAAACATATTAGGATACTTCATGCAGTAAACACGTCACAAGTACATGGCATGATGCATCTCATATCCCTACGTCATTCTGTGCTCATAAAGATAAAGCAAGTCAACCTCCATGATAACCAAAAACTGGCAAAGAGCCATATGATGCTACAAAGAGAGCTTTGAAAGAGATTCCAGTGGATTGAAATTGCCTCATCTCATTTGAAGGTTTCCACCCCCCCCATGAGGCCAAGTGATCAATAATTTTTTTTTTTCACAACACAAAAACTGATTGTCTGCAGTTCAGTAGAGAGGTTTTTTTGCATCTATGTTTAGCAAATATGCAGCACCCACGTGTTAGGGGCCCATGGACTTGTACGTATTGCCAATAGGGAGGTGAGCGCTTATGAGGGCGCCCCTTTCTTGGGTACGACCTCGACCCCCCCCCCCTCCCCAAAGACAAATCTCTCGGTATTGCGGACCTGATTCTAGTACATATCATATGTTTACAAATAGCGCCCTCTATTATCTGCCACTGTACAGATTCATTAATGCAAAAATTAGCTACATTGACCCACAGCAGCGCTGCAAGACAAAGGGATGTTCCTAATGAAATTACCTAATTGATGCTATCTAGGATACTTTAGTTCAAGTGAATACTCAGACAAGAGAATTATTCTTAACAAGCTCATTTGCGCTTCTCTGGGGCCCTGATTGACCCTTGGTTGATCACTAATTAAATGTACTTATAGCAAATGAAGTTTTTAATTATCCGGGTTATGTTTTATTTTTTTGTGACAATGATTCACATTGTGGCAGCATTTCAATTTCCTCTTTCTCTACTGCTGTCAACTCCTGCCTATAATTTTATGGTTCCCAAGTACACTACCTTGCAATAGGGGGTGTTATTGGTAATTTTTTTTTTCCAGTGGTGACAATACACTGTCATTTCACTCTCCTTTCTTTTCAAAGATAATTAATTAGTAATAGTCATGGAAACGCCTGATGCCATTGTTCAGTGGAGCGGGCAAATATGATTTGGGAGTCTGCCGAGGAGCGCTCTGCTGATCGATCATTGTCCTTTGTTCCCCATGCCGACTTGCTTGGCGGGACAATCCGAACATTTTTCGCTCGCTAGTGAGAAACCTGCCGAAATAATGTGACTTGGGCCTCCATGGAAACGATTCTTCAACGGAGACCACTCAGGCGTGTTATTATTATAATACAAATAGCAGGATGGCTGATTATTAGGTCTAGGAGGGCCCACACAGGGGGAGGAGGGAGGGGGAGCTTGCAATCCTCCTCTTTCTTTCTTTCTTGGAGTGGGCAGGCATTCACTTTACACTTTCCCCCATGGTAAAGTTTTATCTGGGGCCTCATTCCTGACCTCAAAGAGTAATTGGGGACCCTTGTGTATCACAAGAAGTCCAATACAAATCCTGTATTTTTCCATATTGGTGACAAAGAACAACAAGGGATCTGAATCAAAGACTAAAATTTGTTTACAGAATAAAGAAGAATTAATTCATGACTTTCACTAATATTTTTCTCTATGATGTGGCGACATCATCAGGCATTTACGGTGTAATGTTGTAAGGTCAATAGCGACTTTTGCAGTTGTTAAATTTGCTGGTGACGCCATGCGTTTAGGGTGAATAATTCAAGATAATAAATAACTCAACAAGGGATTAATTATGCCAGAATCGCCAAATTTTGTTGGCATAGACCATTGTACTTGTAGTATAGTAGGTAAAATAGCAAAAGTCTATTGTGTTTTGGTACTGAGAACAGTCTGTGCCGCTGAAAAACCAAATTTCCAACACGTTTGGGTGTATCAGTTTCTCAGTTTTCACACTGCTTCACTGTCTGAATGTAATTTGGACTCCATTCGCCAATCTCGGCTGAGTTATTACTGTGGCTTGCTTTTGCTTAATTTCAAACACTTTCCCGGGTCAACTGCGTTGGAGAAGGCCTGATAGTTACACAGATAGAATGTGTGGACACACCCTTGACTTGTGTGGTCCCGTTTGTCAAGCGATGAAACTCATAATGCTGCCACATTGTTAATGTTGCCTGCTGTCTGTAGGGACCTGGGGGAAAGTCCATGGCAACCTTTCAATGCCTTGCAATCAAAGCAGGCTCCCCCTATGGACCCGTCTTCCGTAAATATACTTTAAAAAAAAAAAAAAAAAAAAAATCGATGGTCAGCGACATCACCTGACGACCATTGCCTTCCGGTCTGGGTCGGCTGGCCCCACGTGACTCATGGAATCGCTGGGTCCCTCCGAATCACCATTGTGCAACAGCGATAAAAGCTTTATGCGTTGTGTTACCCTCAGCCACGTCAATAGCAATTAACTTTGACCAGTGGCCAGACAGTGCCAAGGTGTGTTATTTATTCTTGAACGGTCCTCCGTTGACAGATATATAATGTTGGGCTGTTTGGGTCCCTTGTGTAATCATCTGTGGCATTTAAGTAAATCCTAATGAAAGACTGAGTCATGAATAGCATGAAATAACACTGGAAACATTGTGGCCATTGTTTTAGCCAATGAATTTATTTGGCCTTATAAATGACTGATGGAGTTCTTTCCCCTGCATCTTAGAAGTACATTGATTGTTTACAAGCAATTTTTGTATATACCCGACTTGCACTCATTATTTTCTGGCCCTATTGGTCGTGGATGAGCAATGGCAATAACCTCCGCCTTCCCTTTCTTGACTAGTGCTCACATAATATTATGGCAAGGGTGTAACCATCCCAACCTGCTTCTGGAAACCAATGACTTTACATCCCCTCATGAAAGAATGATCAGTGAACTTCTGGATCCGACCACTTTCTCGGAACCTGGAGGGCAGAATTTTGTGTCTATAACATGACTGCTGACAGTCTCGAGACTTCATGATATAGCGTCTTGCTCAAGGATACATTGCCAACAGGTGGTCCTACCGAGTGACACGGCTTGCGTGAATTGAGTGAACATGATCAGTAATTAACACACAAAGTGTCGTTCCCTAAAGAAATATTCTGTGCGTCCATAGAGTAATACTGGAAGGCCTACAGGCAGACTGTTTGGCATCATGCCAACTTCATGCAAGATCGTATTTTGTACACGAACATTCACCACCTTAAAACATCCGTGACATCAGCTCTTTGTACAACATCTCCTTGATGCAGTACTTTGCACTGAAGTACTTGCTTTGACATGCAAGTCAGACGTGGTTCTAGAGTAAATCGGTAACATTTTTTTCAAACCCCATAATTTCATACAATATTAAGGGACCTGGTCAATCCATCTGACAGTATTCTACCTCTCTGATTCATCCATGTTAAACAATATGAATGGATTTATTTGAATTTTATATGAATAGATTTATTGGATTTATGATTTTCACTGTAACACCTGAACAATGGATTGAAGGGCTGTCTATTGTTGTCAGGGCACCCAAAATGAATGTGTGTTTTTAATCCAGGTGGCATTGGGGCACCCGAATGCATTGGACTAGAGAGTGAGTGAAAATTTGTCAGTAGAAAGTCAGTCCACCGTATCGAGGAGAAACGACTGAAAGACTATCAACGGGAGCACGGAAGGAGACACACACTCATGTTTCAACTGGACATGCAGGCACTGCTTGTGGGCGAATCTTCTTGGCCATTCTCCCACCTGCCTTGGCAGCCCACATGCGGGCTTGTTTCAATTAACTTTCTCGTCGCATAAAGTCATCATCGACATTTTGATTGACAAAGCCGAAGGAGAAAGGATGAGAGCGATTGTGTTTGCAAATTGGTGCACTGAAATACCATGCAACGCCTAAAATCATGCTTGTGTCGGAGGTTCCCAGCAATAAACTCAAGGTGAATCCTCATTTCCTTGACTCTTAAAAGGCAAAGTCCCCCGCCGAATTATTCTCTTTTTGGTGTTATGATGTTAAAGCGATAAAAAATAATTCAAAGATCACTGAGTTCCATGTTTTATAGCATGTTCGGTTGGGAAGATCTGGCTTCCTCCTTAAATTTCATATAATTGGTGATTTTGGCAAATGGCAACCTTTTTATGATGTCATATCTACAATTATAAGGGAAAATACATATTTCTGTCTTTCTTACCTTTTTCCAAAATTGGTAGATATGACATCATCAAATGTTGCCATTTGCAAAATTGCCAACTAGACAGTGGATGAATAGAATCTTTAAGAATTTGTAACTTCATAACAAACTGCTATGAACATGAAACCTAAAAAGTTTGGTTGGCGTGATTTTCAATGCACAATCATATACATTTTACATAATTTTTTTGGGCTGGACTTTCCCTTTAACTGAATCGCAAACTTTATTGAATGCAATCTGAGGAGTGATTGACAGTGTTTTACAATATTTGTTAATACTGTTTTCACAGTGTTGTATAACTGTCTGTGATGACGCTCAATGAAAGTAGTATCAACCGCTTACCCAAACCTGATCCGCAGTCCCTTTCTCTGGGGCCCTTGACTTGCCCTTCAAAGCCTGGCTGCTAAGTGATAATCTCAATTACCGAGAACCCAGTCACTGCTAATATATTGTATGACCGCTCCTCTCAATGTTACATTAATGTCATGTGCCCTGACAGCTTGAGACTAGGGCCCACCGTGGGCCCCTCTCATATTACATTTGTCAGAGGTCGCATAGGCAATGAATTAGTAATATGACAGTGTACTCCATTAGGCCTTGGGCATTGAACATAACTGGTTTATACAACACAATTAGCAGTCACATAACTCGAGAGGGTTATTAAAGATAATGGAGGTTGCACAAAATATCACCAGTCTTTCAACATCTGCCCTCCCTGTGAGGATAACACCCTTTATTACTCCACTGTCCTGAATATAGTCAGTTTTGGGCGTTGAAGATTTACAGCCAGGTCAGTCTGGAAAGAGGGCGCTCGTGTATGGCGAGGCATTGGTTGGCTTAGTAAACGAGCAACCCGGTCATTTAGAACTTGATTTCATGGATATTTTGGATTCCAGTTAATATTTCATGCATGATATAGAAGTAGGTCATCCTGCATGGTGATGTGAAATTCGGCAGAAATATGTGCCTGCCTGTTAATACCCAGAACTGTAAAATTGCATATATAAAGTATATGATGGTCAACAACAGTTCAAATTTAGAAGAGTGCAAGCTGGTTGCTTAGAGAAAACTACAACGTTACCACTATGCCAATGCCCTCCGAAAATTTGTATAGCATGCTATGATAAAATGGGATTTTCCCCAGATTTGTGTGTATTGCTTATTCACAGAAGATACTAATCAACTATTGGAATGATGTGGCGGGAACGTATGCCCAATTTCGATTAGCAAACCGCTATGCTATCCCCGTTGGAAATCTGCCCTGCTGTAACCTTCTCTTTCCGACCATGGCCCCCTTGTAACTGTCCTGGACGTGTCCGCCACCCTGTAAGTAGGACCCAACTGCCCGTCCGCGGGGGCTACTTCAATTTCCTTGACCTATCGCATACTGACAGTTCCCCTCCCCTCCTCCTCTGCCAGGATCCGGACTACCTGTCGCGCGATGAATGTCTGATCTCAGTCTTATCCTAGTGGTAAACAAGGTCTCTTGAGGTCACTGAAGAGGTGGACGGGGGAGATGGACATTATCAATCATGAACTAGGAACAAACTCCAACAGCTAGGTCTGCATGGTGGGGGAAGATATTGTACTGCCAAAACTTCCAACTTGAGGCTATTTTCTCATTTAGATAACTTACAGGTTGAAAAAAAAAGGACAAGAGATTTGCATATAAATGTGAATAAGAACAGGTAAATGTTCGTGAACCGCTGTTGTCAAGATAGTAATTCCAGAGGACCTTAATATACATGTGAGGCGGGTAAACCGCCCACGTGTAAAATCCCCGCTTTTTGAGCAATCATTAAGAAGTATCCAACACCCCATGAAGCCTCCATTTTGGTCAGAACTAAGATAGCTTCATCCACCAAGTTTGGTGTAATTATGGAAGTTACAAAAAAGTCACATTATTATGCAAATTTGACCACGATGGACCTTGAAATGACCTTGTCACTCGGGAACAAATGTAGCACCCATCCACCAAGATTCGTACAAATCCGACTAACTTAAAAAAATCGCCTAGGGGTTGCGTTGTCGGGGGGTTCCAGACATTGAGGACAACATCCCTCAAAGAATACAATATATTTCCGGATAAGTCCATGGCCATTCATGTCGAATCCCAGCCAGCAGCCACAGCTTTTGGTCCTACCTTGCATGGATCCTACCATGATACAGGATCAGTTGTTGTGGTCATGCCAATGACATACTAGTAACATTAATAAATAATAAATAACACTCAGTGCCTATAAATGCCCTATCACAAAGTTATCAGGGTCTTTAAAAATGTGAAACCTAAACAAACAAATGCGAATTATAAAATACTAATTGTAAAAAAACACAATAATAATCACCTGGAAAAATTAACCAGAAGAAAAACGTCCAAGAAACGAAAAAAAACCTAAAAACCAGATACAAAATTAAAAAATGGCACATGCGTACAATATGAGCCTACTGTTAGTCTACTGCGTGGTTGTGTGTTAGTGTATACTGTTAAGCCCACCCATCCATGCACTGTGTCTAGATTCATATCTTAGCCCTCCCCATCGCAACCCCTCGGTGTTAGGTATGCGCCCAGGGTGGTAATTAGATGGAATATTGGGGGGTACTAAGATGAGTTGCTTGCCCTGAGTAGGGGATAACCATCGTGCCCCACTAACTTGAAAAAACGGCCAGTGAAATGAGGGTATTGACCCCTCCCTCCCTGTGAAAACGAAAGGTCTCTGTGCACCAAAGGGTAAATTTATTGTGCAGATTGCACTTAACTTCAACCTAACTTGTGACAGATGTCACCTACCAGTATCACTTCATGGACTTGCCCATCACAATGGGTTTTGGGCAGTTTGCAACTTGAGTATAAAATGGCACGGTCTGATTGCAGTGTCACAGAGTATGAGTGGTAACCCATTGCCATGAAACCAAGTGGTCAGTCCCAAGTAGGTCCCACCCCCCATATTATATCCCGACTGCTGTACATGATTGGATGAAAGAGAGACACCTGTACATACATTCTTAGTTGCTCATGGGTACTAATTTCCGATCTTGCATGTACCATTTTATAGTAGAAAACACTATATAACACTAGCATGCCCAAGGAAAGCTTGAGGTAAGATTGGGGCATTATTCATCACTGGGTGACATTTTGGAAACTCTAAGATGAAATTGGTTCACTTATTTTAGATCTGTATACACGAGGGGCTCTAAAATTGACCCTTGTCCCTGTATACATTGGGCAACTTCACAGTGCAGCATGGTGAAAACAAAACAGGGATTCCGGTATATCAACTCACCGGAAGCAAAATTTGGGTCCTAAGATGCATAGCGCAGCTTATCAATGATAGGCTATTGTTTGTTCTGTGGTAGCACACACATGGCCAGTGGAGGAGCAAATCGTTGGCATCTGTGAGGATTCCCCGGGTCAATTGTGATTTAGGCAATTAGTGGGTAGCCATGTGTCCAGCCAGGTTGGCAGGGGACCCGTGCGTGCCTGAAGGTTCGTTGAATGCCTCCCTAGGGCCTGGCGGACCGTCGTAAACACGTAAACACATTTGATTATAGGGGTCCGACATATTTATCGCATTGGCACCGGCATATTGGCATATAAATAAGATGATGGATGTCACTTCATAAACAGAAAGTGACACAATTGTGTGCCCCCTCCAAAAACCATGCGGCCCCAATTCCAGCTTTTGACTGGGCTGGTGACGGCTGAGAAATAATTCTCTCGCGTGGCAGTTTTCGGGGCCCAACTTTGGTCAACAGTTGGAATCAAACTGACATTGATTGCATGTGGCCAAGAAAGATTACGTCCTTTTGAGAAAATATTTATTTCTTGTCCAAGATGCTGGGATGCGGCCCCTTATTAATACATATGTAAAGGTACATATAACATGCTGTGTGGCGTGTTCTTAAATTCGACCGATACCACAGTCGGTTGTGAATCCGGGGCCATTTGGGTCTCAGCAGTTAATAATGCCGTATAGGCCGAAGAAAACATTGTCCAAGCCAGAGAACTGCGCATTAATGACGACTTCATGTGGGCCATATAAGTAGGTTGATTGCTTGATAAACTGATAGGGTCCACGAGGACAAAGAATCAGCCTGGGGCCAGCCAAGGCTCGCAGGGATGTAGGCTATCCTACCTGAATAGTGGATTTGTTGGTGAAAGAGTTTCTGTGAAAAGCATTGCATTAGGGAAAAGCAGTGCACGGATGTAGTTATTATTTATCATGACTTAATATCCTAACATTACTTAGTAATTAAGTTAAGCCTGCCTCACACGGTATGGAATTCGTTCTCCGCAAGGCTTGCGACAGTTACGGTCATGTCATGAGTATCTCGTGTACTGCCTGTGGAGGGGATGACTGCAAGGTGTTTGCCTCTGCGAGCGGCCAACCCGTTGTGAGCCTGCGAACTTCGATTTGCAAGTTGGAACGAGTTAAAAAAAAACTTAGGGAATCTGCAAGGCCAATGTCAGTTTTGTAAGGGCAATCAAGAAGTTGAAAGTTGGGCGACGGGAAGTAGTACCGTTTATACTTCGAGGTTGACCAACATTCTTCAGTGGTTCTCGGGAGGCGGGGTTCACACATACATAGAAATTAAACATTATTTCCTGTGTGGTTCTGCAAATTTCTCCAGTGTTTGTCCCCAAAACAATATGGTCATGCTTGCGAAAGCTACGGTCGATTGTGCCATCGCTGTACGTTTCCACAGGCGGCCAATAACTCCACGAGCGGTGACTGCAAGCGGTGACCATGAGCATTGCCAGTTCTGAACTCCCCCTCTGCACAGTGTGAGCTAGGCTTTAGTATCATCAACACAGGTTTCACCGTTGGACGGTATCTATGACTGCATCCATGTTTGTGCATCCACCGTCCACTCAAATCAATAATCAGGTAATGCTCATAACCAGTCCCCATGCAAGCTTCTCAAGTAAACCATATCCAGTCCCATGTTTATACTAAATCCTCAGTGAATCACTCAGATGTAATCATTTATGTGGCATGATTGCTTCTCCTGGTCTCAAACTATGGCAGTGTATTGCATTGATTGATGACGCTATTAATTAGGGGCCCCGGGGAGTAAAAATTGCCCGAGTTTGTTCTCAAATTATGGAAACAGTGTCGCCAGAATTCCAATCCAAACTCAATTGTCAATCTGAATCGAACTGCTTTGACCAAATTTCCAAACTTTACCCAACAGCCTTTGTCAAATACTTTCAGCAGTACGTTACCTGTTACATGGGAAATTCATCCCAATTAGATGTACTTTGATATTCCCGGATCTTTCCCATATTCACTATATTAGACTGTTTTCTGGTCAGTTTGCTCATTACTATTGAAAGATAGCTTTCACAGAATGATATTATATGGACCATCTTATCGACACCCCCCCCACCCCTCCTTCCCCCTTATCTATTGGTATTTCCAACTTGAGTATTTGGTATTGGATGTTCTGCAGGCAGCATTTAGGCTGCTAAAATCTATGTTCTACCCTGAAAAAAAATGTTTCTCATTACCTGTGGAAGCTTTTCATATTGCAGTATAATTTCAGTATAGTTCCTTTGCTACATGCATTCACTTGCTATTACCCCCCTCCTCTTTATTAGTTCTAACTGCTGTTTGCAATGTGTGTACGTAGAATCTGGGTTACAAAGCATATCTAATTTCTAGAATTATTGACTACTCTAGTTGAACTATGGTCGGTACGTATGGTACAGTATTGTGAGTGAGCACATATATATCCTCAGTACATTCTCATCCCTTGTGACCCGATGGTGAACCTTGCCCTCCTCCAATCCAATCCTACATCATCCAGGGTCGTCATCACCTGAGTTCAGATACAGAGACCTCATCACCGCTTCCTCTCGTCGAAACATTGAATTTGCCCGCATCTCGACTGTGGGGAGTCCACCCCCAATGCCGATGAGGGACAAATTCTTCTTTTGCCATACAAAAGCAAATACTCCTCTTTATCCAGAGGAAAATAGCAGGGATGGAGAAAATCTGGATGGTTTCCCAGCTATCCTGGAGGCTTTGAGACATGTCTGGGCATGTTCTGAAGAACATGAGTACTAGCTGATGGGTCATGAATGACAATGAACTTACCTTGGATCCCTGGTACAGCTGACAAATCAGAACAGACATCAGCATCCGCAGTTGTCATTTTGGGCCAAATAAGCTCTGGAAAGTGCTGCCTTCTCCTCACACTGTGCGTTCGAGGCCTAATGAGGCTGCGTGAGCGATTTTGGCAACGGTCTTTTCCGTGCCACAGGGTATTTCTAACCCCCGGGAAGCTTTGAATCAGGCGTCTTGCTGAGTGTGAAAACAGAGTTAACTGGATGAGAATTATTTCTGCTTTTGATCCACACTCCTTTCTCTTCTTTCTTTCTTTCTTGTCTTTCTGCGAACCCAGTCTTCAGAATGGCTCTGAAATTGGCCACAAAAGAGAAAAACTGATAGATTGAGTCGACCTGAGAAGGCCATTATAAACTGAGAACAATCAACATGCGCGAAGCAATACCCCAAATTACTCACCCCACCTCCAAAATAAGGCAACAGAGGTTTGGGTGCCGCACGAGCACCAAGAGGGAAATTAATTGATGCTATCTGAAGTAACGCCTCTTCTGAAATAGAAGGCTGATTAATATATGTGGGTACTCTGCGTGGTGCCCTGGGTTTTTTTAAATGAATATATCAGTGCCAGTTCTGTGCAGGTGTGACGCTCCGGCAAACCCATTTTAAGGTTGATTAAAAAAAGGCCCCTATTTAAAAAAGAAAAAACTTAAATCTTTGGAGCGAGATGCAAATGAAAGTCATGCCACCTAATTGGCCTTGAATTGAGGGGGTGCAACTCATTGGAATCGTATGGAGAGTGCCAAACACCCTGGGGGAGGGGGAGAATGACATAGTTTTATTTGAGGTAGGAGCCTCATCAGCGAAGCCGTTAACGAAAAACTGCCCAATCTAGTGTAGCGGAAGGATTCTCAAATTTGGGAATGAATTAAGGATGATGTCAAATGTTAATTCTTATTTTAAATTAGCGCTTTACCACCGAAGTGTTCAAGGTTGCTTAACAGACATTACCCCAATCATAGGAACCAGTCGCTCCCTCTGACAAGACCGGAGAGTGTAGCGCGGCACTATAATGTACACCTGGGGGGTGGGGGGAGAGAAGAAGCAAGCAGGATAAAGTACCTTGATTCAAGGGTACAACATGGCGGGCTCAAAACCCACACCTCTGGGTTACAAGCTTGAGCGCCCTAGCCAATCAGGCCACCGCGCTCCCACAATTTGAGGAGGGAGTGAGTGTTACGGGAAAATGGACATCTGATATCGGGGGAGGTGGTAACAGTCCTCCAGCCTGCCCGCTATAAGAGGAATGGCCCACCGTAGCATGGACTAATGCACCAAGGCAGAGGAATATCGCAAATGCAGGCCACTTGGCAGACCGAGTGAGGAGGTTTGGCCAAGTTGGACATGCCAAGATGTGGGGCCGTGTTCACATGGAAAATGACAACCAATTAATGTGATGGGTAACAATCACAGATGCGTTGATTAGAAACAGAAATTCCCCAAAATAGCGAGGCATCATTCTGCCAAATCATGCAACCTTGCATTCAAGGAGCAGTGCCAAGTTGGATCATCGCCAGCCAGAGGTCCTGAGGAGTAGGTTTCTGGAAGCATAGTCCAACTCCCATAATTATTTCTTACTGGCATTGTGCCTTTCAGGAAAGGTCTCCTCGGAGGTGGCAGCCTGCTTGATCACCATTTGTACAAGTGCTAGGTCTGTCCAATCGATGGCCACCTGCCTGATATTGACTTGATGCTCAAAGCAATTGAAATTAGGCAGCTAGCGCACTTATATTAGAATGAATATGGTATCTTTGTCTATATATTTAACAACTAATGTTTGTTTTTCGCCACTTCAGCATTTTGTTGGTGTATCGGTACGTAGAATGCTCCTCTTACAGTTTGAGTCGGATGGTCATGATACTTGGTCAGTATTACCAATGCTACTTATGGGGTGTTCAGGGATTTGATGGTCAAGGGTTCATCTTGGGGTCAGTTCGGCCTACTGTTCATCTGGAGGGTCAGTCATATGACAATTTGGCTTTTTCTTCCACAGTTGTGTGAATTTAATGAAGATACAGTTGGTCAGTTGTCATCATTGTCCAATGGTACAAAGGAGGGGGTTTTCAGGAATTTGAGGTCAATTAAGATCATATAGGGTCAATTTTGGTCATTTTGTTCAAACGGTTCAAATGGCTTCTACTCTTGGCAGAAATAATCGGATGATAATGGAAAGCTGGTCAGAATATCACTGGACCAAGAAAAATATTGGGTTTGTCCGGAATTGAGATCGAAGGTCATTTAGAGGTCAGTGTGGCCATTTGTTTGAACGGCTCCGTTCTCTCCATAATAGATCAGATAATTATGCAGGTTGCGGTGTTGATTCAAGATGACAATGGTAGCCTACATATGGGATGTTCAGGAATTTGAGGGCAAAGGTCATTAAGGGTAATTTGACTATTAGGCTGGATGGTCAACAATTTATAGATAACGAGACATAAATATCAGACAATTAGGAGTTGGTCAGTATTATTAATGACCAAGGGTAAATACTACTTGGTGTAGTTAAATATGAAGTTTGATGGTAGGAGAATCCTATTAGAGTTAAAGTTCCATTCAGCACTTGGAATATCAAGAAAATAAGCATATATGATATTGAAATGAATGCCAACCCGTTCGTGACCTCATCGACAAGAAGAAATCCAGTCAAAATCTCAGCACTCAAATCATTCCTGTTCTTGAAGAAAGTGGTGATCAGTCCGCGAATTCAAAAGAACCGCCGGCCAACCGCAACAAATTTATATTTTTTTCCACAGGACCTATTCCCCAGATTACTAATTTTGACCTATTACTATTGTTCAATTGGATTCTTGAATCAGTCAATACAATAAATAACCACAGCTTTGTAATCTTTGTGGCTTGAAGGAGGCCTGAATGAAGGCTGAATAGAACTTTAACTAACAAGTGAGTTCATTGGCCACAAATATTGGTCAGTCAGTTAGTTATTCTGTAGACAACATTTTATTGTATCAAACTGACTCACATTATTATTTCCTTATTATTATATTATTGTCATTATTATAATTACACTGGTACTTTGATGCGCATTATTCCGCGCTCAATGCGCTGAGGGCAAGAAACGATGAAATAGAACAAAAAAATAACGTGCTGCAAAAAAAAAATTCAACAAAGACTTGATAAGTATGAGCAGAACACCATGCCGGATGTTTGAGGCACTTTGTTCCACGGATCAGGGCGATGTTAGTGAAGGCCTGGTACATGAATTTAAACAAACATTTCTTCTTCCGATATAATACTACGACCTGAGAACACAGGAAGGTACTACGCCCTAGTCATCCGCTTTTGAAAGGGATGGTGTTTCAGTGGGAAGCATGGGGTACAAAGAGAGATTGCATCAGTACCTTAGTTTCTAAGTTTCCTAGTTTAGTGTCACTCTATTCAATTACTGTGGAATGTTCAAGTCCCATCATGATTGTCAGTGTTTGAGGACAATGACGCATGCGCAGGAGCTATCTAGGGATTAGCTCATTACACAAAAGTTTGGGTGGCCCACTCCCGTCCTCCTCCATGTTTGCCCCAGCTCATTTTTGTTCCAGAGTGTACAGAAATTGGAGCAATTTTGGCTTAGTTCTCAACTGAGAATCTGCAAGACCTTAATTGCTGGTTGTTCCATTTTTGGATGAATTTTGTTCTCCCTCGATGCCGTTTTTGCGCCTGCTGTCCGCCCCCCACCCCCACATTCTTCCACAAATCCACTCTGCCCTCGTGTTTATCGAGGGCTGTTCCCCATAGCCAACTCCCTCAGAAGTGATTTATATTTCAGATGTGATTACTGGTGACACCTATACCCATTTACCGAAGAGTGATAGGGCCCAAACTTGAAGAAGATTCATTCTTGTGCCAGTTACTGCGCAACTAATTGCTATTTATTTTACTTCAGTCCTGCCCCACCGTTCCTGTAACCTCTTAAGAGTCAAGTAAAAAAATCACGGAGGCGAGTTTGGCCAGATTTGTTGAAATTATCAGGGCTTTTAATATGTGCTCTAGTCGGTAATATCTTTTCATTTTGCAATTGTCTTACAGTTTTCATTTTTTTAAATTTGTATCAGTAACAGTAAATCATCTGCCCCTTCAAGCTAACAAAAACTTCACTCTTGAGTGACGGGCAAACGTTTCCAAAACATGGTGAATTTCCCTAGCGGATGGAATTATATCATACTGCATAGAGCCAGGTCAGTCTTAAGCTAATATCGAGAAGGATCTGCCTATCTTTTGCAACAGAATTGCAGTGTCGAAGTAGGTGCCGGCTTGTACGCCAATCATCCGCCTTCATCTATACAATTCAATTAGGGGATTCCAAATGGAGAGCGGTCTGCTTAGTTACCGTGCATCAAACACTGGCGACAGGGTAGCTTATCTCCGAGTGCTAGACGTTGAGAGTTTTAGTCTGATGACTTTGATCGTGATCTATGGCATTAATTCATTAGCAAAAATCTGTCAGGAAAAGCAGAATATACCATGTTTTGTTTTTCACACAGGAATGAGGATGGTCAAAAGTTAATTTTCTATTCTTTGCCGTAGTTGGTGTATTTGAATGAGAATGAAAAAAAAAAGGATAGAGATTCCTGCCCTGGTGAAAAAAAACCAGATAACGGTTGCAGCTATAGCTGAGATTTTGACAAGCTTTTGTGGACTAGTTGGCCGCTTAATTTTTACATCCTTGCCATTCCATGGAGAGCTCAGTATCACGCTTGGTAGGCTAACCCCCAAAGACACGCAAGGGCCCCTACTTTAGGCAATGCCTAAAGCCATGCCCATATGCGTGGAACGCGCGATCACGCGAGAGAGAGAGAGAGGAACAAACCCTACCTAAAAAACTCTCCAAACAAGAAGGATAAAAGTCGCAAAGCACTGTAGGAGTGAGTTGTTAGGGACCTCTTCTAGTATAATTTTGATAGCTTTCTGGGAGCGCAATGCTGACAGCCTGAATATCTCTGAGACCATTCTTGGCAACGCAGACGTTTTGGCTGGCAAAATGAGAAGGGCATTTGGGGGTTTGCCAATCCAGACTATGTGGTAAAAAAAGTGCCAGGTCTTGACATTATATTGGGGGGTGGTGCAGCATTGCCAATAATCGGGTAAGTATTCCAGTTCACAGATTTCACAACCTGTCCTGTTTTTGTGGGAACGGTTTCAGCTTGATATTTTGCCATTCGTGGAAGCTCTGTAATCAGTATTGTGCGCAGTCACTTGTTTGTCTACTTTGAATAGTTATACTAAAACTTCTAATGCCTGGTAAATAAAATAGTTCCTTTGAACTGCCCACAACTGGCACCCAACCTCAACTAGTGCCATTGCATACATGACAATCCTCCTTCAAGATGTATTGTTTAGCCTGCCTACAATTTGATCGTGGTGTTGGAGCACAAAATTTGCAATTATGCAGCAATTGTTGTTTATATTTTTAGCTGTGGGTAAGTAGCACTACAAGTCATCTTGTCTCTCCGTAAGCTCATCTTACTCTTACTGTCTAAAACCGTACATTGCACAGATCAGGTTAAAGACTTTGTTTGGCGGGTTTGTGCAGCTCGCAACTGGTCAGGGCGAGTGCCGTTTTTGTTGGGCAACTGTGATTAGATGTTGATCAAATCCCATTTTCACCCCAATTGTCTTCCACAGTCATTACCATAGAGCTCTTGTTTACAACATTCCCGAGGCTATTCATCTGTCCACACATCTCACTCCCGTTTCTAGGCCAGACTATTCCAGAGGCATTCATCTGTCACAGGTCTGGCGCCAGGTTCTAAGCCATTGGTGACCTAGAAATGTGTGTCTCTATGTTGGTTTTTAATTCCACACTGAAATGCATTGCCTTTGGAGTGAGGGGAAGGTTACGTGATTTGTCTGTCAACACATCTCGCTTCATGTTGCTATAAAGACGGTCACACAGGAAGCAAGGTGTTTCCCCACATTTTGGGTTTCAGCTTACCAATGGTTGTTGTTTACATGTTTTTCAGTGTCAATCGTCAGGATTTACCTAAATTGAGATTTGCAGCAGCAGAAGAGAGGGGTTAGTGGGAAGGTAAGAGAGTGATGTTATGGTAAAAAAAATTGGTTTCGCAATCAGTTTGACCGATCGCTACACCTATGGCATATTTGTTCCGCAGGCTACCAAGACGTTTACAATTTAATTACGCTTGTTCTTAGGGCTGCATATTCCTTGTAAATACTACTGCCCCTCTCCCATAGCACCCCCAACTTTTTTGGGAGGAGAAAACGCTGACCTAGCCCTGGCCTAAGGAGACCTACCCTACATTTTTATATGGTATACTTGCCGAGCAGACAATAGAACCTATTCAATGCCCGCAAGGAATGCGAATGAATGACTCCTATTGTCCTCACCGCAAATCTTCACCGGTACCAGATAAGGCAATGCCATCTTTGTCTGTACTTTCGTTGTGGGGGTGAGTGCAATCATACGAAACCGCAAATTGCCTACCCTCATCTGTCCTTGCTCCAAATCGCCTGTGCTGATCTCCCAGCGAGAAGGCACAGGTATCATTCTTAAAGTCCTGGGTGGAATGCTGAGGCCCACAATTGTGCCAACCATCGTTGTTTTTTCATTGTTGTAGTTGCCAACATTTTCTCCTCCCCTGCTTTTTCAATATTTGTCCTATTTTTTTTAGCGGGGCAAAAATGGTAGCCTTCAACAGTAACACCACTATGAGTAGCTTCTAAACATTTAGTACATACTGCACCATGCCAAAACACAGGCCTCAGATTCTGTCTGTTCCATCTGTGTAAATCCGAAGGAAGACACGTACAGCCTGAAACTTGTATTAAATGTGATAGGCCTCGCTGAAGCAGTTAATTATAATTGTTGTATCCACATACAGCAATCAAGTCCATTCATTCTTGGATCATATGTAGGGGGGGCCCTTTCTTAGAGTTTTATTTTTCCTCTTTGTAACCTCTGTGTTGATGTGTCGTTAGGAGAAAAGAGAAGGCGGGATTCGCGACTCAAGCTTTTCTACAAGTCATTTCACGAACTGTGTGTCTCCCAGTACTGCAATGGAATTTGTTTTGAGTTACCTAATCATCACTCAATATCCTCATTATCCAATGGCTCTAGTTATAGACATGTTTCTGTTCATCACAAAGATGCTTTCAAGTGGTCATTTGGCCAAGACCAATTCCAGATTGGACCCAATGTGCTGCTTTCCAAGCGCATCCAAAGAAACAAATCCACAGTCCGCGTCTCTGACATTGGATAGAGTTTGTCCATGCGATCCTCAGGTCTTTGAGGATAACGGCGCTTGGGATACAACAAGTGATTTTCTTTTGGGAATGGAAAACTGTATCTAGAGGTCCAACCCCATTTCAATACGATGTTCCTACGTGAGTTATTGGCCTTCAAATTTTGGGGCCATTAAGCAGAGAATTTGGAGAATCCCAATTGCACAGAATCCCATGCACATAATGCTGCCATCACACATGGACAACCAAGGAAATTATGTCCTTTATTTGCTTGTTTCTTTTTGTTTTGAATAAGTCACCATTAGGTCAGAAGTTTCTGTGTCTTTCTCTCACCAAAGTAACCATCAACACCTACCAACCCCACTAGGCAATCCTCTCCTCCCATAGACTAAATGCTTTCAAAGTGAAATTCATGTTGCATTCCAGAAAACAAGAATGTTAGCAGGGTTGTGCATGTGTGACATCAATTTCTTATTGCATGATGGGATGCATTTCATCTTGCGCAATACACATCTTCACAAGACAACCCACTTCAATGCTAGAACTCCGTAAACGAAAATCCTATGAACTTTCCGGTTTTGACTAGCGCATTCAGTTTTTATCCAGCTTTTAAATTAGCCTCTGTATAAGTCATTCTGCTTGTCCTCAAGCTGTGCATGCTGCTGTTGCCCCCCATGCAGTGATAAACACTAGTTAATGTTTGCATAGTAGACGACAAGACGAGACAACTCTTATTTTTCTCTATTGATAAAAACGAATGAAACCGTTCCTCATATTCGCCCCTCGCCAAACATAAACTTCCTCAAGTCAGGCTTTAAAACATCTTCGTTCCCTTGGTTTCTTTGTTGCAGTTTTTTAGGCTCAATGAAACCTTTGTATTTTGTAGCATCATAAATGAACATGTTATCATTATTATATCGCTCATAGTCCTACGAGTGCTTCACCTTGATATGGCGATGACCCTGCAATTCCAAGTAAATAAAGAAGTGCAAGTCACCAATTGGGTTTCAATTTACCTTTACCAAAATTCTTAGCAGTCAACTGGAAGTAGGAATTTTCTGGAAAGAAAATCTCATAACCTACTTTTTGCATCATCCTAATTTAACATGTTTTGCCAGCAGCCGAGTAGCAAGACGGAACCGTCTCATGCTCCTCATCACCCAGGTGCTGTAGTTACCGGTAATCCGCTGATTCGGCATTTATGCATAGTCTTCAATCACCCCGTTAATGAGCTTCTCGCTATCACTGCTGCTACCTGGGAAACGCTGCTGGCGATTGTCTTTAACGGAGAGGTTGGCCGCATAGGCCGAGAGCATAGTTAAACCATAGGGCAAGGCCAGCATACATGGCAAGGGGACAGGCATGTTTGCAGGTGATGGGTTAGGCTGGCATGCCACTTTTCATTTCCTGTTTGCACTGACTTAAATTAGGACAACTCCTTGCCAAAGGTGAACTGAAATGTGCATCATGCCGCAGTGTATATGTCTGTGTGTGTGTGTGTTTGGTATGACACCCCTCATTGTCAGCACGATATTCACAGATGAAAGTATGTATCGAGTTGGAATTATGTGGTAGGTGACTCTTAAGTGAGGATGACCATATTTTTTGAAATAACATTTGAAAGCATTCAAGGCCCCGGGGAAATTCAAAGTTGGAAAAGCTTGTCAGCACAATTTCAAAGATGAAAGTCTACGTATCAGTTTTCAGATTGTGTGGCCCCCATAGTGAGAATACCCCCTTTATTTTGTTTTCATTTTCGCCCCATATGACCACATAATCTTATTGTCTTTGGATTGGGTCATCGCAGCCATCTATTCACACCCAGAAGTCCTCTTTGTAACCAATACAACCAGCCATACGTGATCAGAATGAAACTGATATTTAATGTGCACCATTCTCCTTCTTTTTTTCCAATTTCTTCATGGTATCCTCCACTCAGAGATCGAACCTATTCAAGGCCTCAGCAAGGGGTGCATACCTGATACTGCACCTATGTCAGCTGCGAATCCCTCCCCACTTACACGGATAGCGGGGCAATGCCTCTTTGGCGGTACCTTAATGTTGGGGTGGGGGTTAATCCACAGACAGCAACTAGCAAATTGCCTACCCCCCCTGTCTTCCCCTGCCCCACTCCCTGTGCTGTATGAACCGACCGGGCTATTGAACCCCGGTCTCCTGGGTGGAAGGCCGATGGTTTACCAACTGTGCCAACCCCTCAGTCGGCCACCAATCTGGTTTTGAGGGATACAGGAACCCTATCACTTTTGGTTGAGATCATTGGGTCATTTAGGGGACTTATTCAGTTTGCTATTCCAACATCCGTCGATGGGGCATGATGACACCTGGGCACATTGATAACCAAGCAAAAGGTAATCTGGTGTCAAATTACGGTCAGTGGTCAATTTGACCATTTTGTGAAATATTCAGGAAATTTCTCCTAGGGACCAATGCTAGTGTGTTTCTCCGATTTGACGTTCACATACTCAACTTACCCAAAATGTGAAGGACCCTTAGGGTGGCCAATCCCAGATTTGTATAATTGCCAATACGAAGTCAGCAGTCAAGAAAATAGCAGCAGGGTTGGCCGATGAGGGGTAAATATTTTGTAGTTCACAGATTCACAAACCTGTTCTTTTTTGTGGATTAGGTCAAGGTTATTCAGGGGTCATTTTGGCTAAAACTAGTCAGTTGAGTGTCATATTCAGACAAATACTCTTTCCACAGAGGTGAGTTGGATTGACCAGACAAATATGTTGTAAATCAACGTTGTCAAATGATGATTGGGACTGTGGCATTGCGAGATGGAAGATACCCAGTTAACTTAACTGGAGATGATGAGTAGGATTTGAGACAATGTTGGATGAAGATACCCAGTTACTTCGGCGTGTCAGAAACAAAACGTCACCCCTCCCCCTACATACCCATGAAGAAATGGGAGGGCACCTGCCCTCCCGCCCCGCCCCCCCTCCCCCTCCACCCCCTCATACCTCTTTCCCACTCCTCTGACACTGATCATATTACTACAGGAGGCTGCTCATATATCATTTCATCACTGGTGCATGCTGTAATTTGTTCATCAACTTAATTGCATTCGAACCTTCACCTGGGGTCTCAAGTCATCTCCAACAACGCTTGTCCTTGTTTTGCTTTGCATCTCATGTTACCAATACGTGCCCCATCGTTGTTCCTGTTCGCTTCATACATGGAGGTTTGGTCATATTTCTGTAGCACTATTGTTGTTGCCAGGTAAACTGTCAAAAAACCATCAACTCCTCGAATGAATGTCCCAGGTCCTTACTAGGCTGTTTCACAACCACGAAGGCACGGAGAGCGTTGAACAAAATCAATAGACAAATTCTATTCCGCGTGGGAGGGTGTGGCCGTCCACCCGGCTGTAAGTGTGAACGCCGGTCCATGGGATGGGCAGTCCACCAATATAACGCAGATCAAGGCGGTGCAAAATCCTTTCATGAATCGAGGCATCCCTCAGTACCGGCGGAATCTATCAAACACCTATCATGCAATGTTATTGTGGCATAAATGGATAAGGGCAATGACCTCAGAGGCCTGTCAGTAGATTTTTCTGAGAGGGCAAATTTTTTCGTGGTCAGTGACGATCCCGGGTATCGCTATAGGGTCAATAGCAGTCATTACATGTGGAAGAAGTAAAAAAGGCAAAACAAAAGGTCAGACTACTTGGATCTCTAGGGTCGCATTGTGAGGTTAGTGACCTGGTACATTTTTTGTAAAACCTGATGAAGGCCATTTCAATAGGATTCAGGGCCATTTTGTAGAAAACTGGTGGAAAATGGGTTCAGCTGTGCGACCACATTTTTTCCCCCAAGATGGGTATTTTGTAGTCTGAAGGGCGTGAAACAATCCTAGATCCAGGGGCAGCATTGGTCCCTGGCGAATCATTGTTCAAACCCGGGTGCGTAGGTAGGTGTAAATGTTCAACATTTTGTTTCTACATACAAGGGCCAAATGATGATAGCACTGCGCTTCGGTCAATAGAGCGCTTTTGCTTCTTGGACTGGGCAGATGTAGTCCACTAGTCTCAGCATCAGTTATCAGAAACTGTACAGTATGACTTTTTTTTCGGAAATCCATACATCCCTGGGTAAAAACAGCACTGTGGTTTCTGATGACCGACGCGTTGGCCATTATCTCATTTTATCCCGTTTGTGTAGCAACTCATAAAAATTAAAATCAAAAACTGCACTTACAAGGAATATTGTTCAATTTTGTAAGTATACACTCCTGTCGTCGACTCTTACCACAGACAAGAATACTGTGGGTTAGGATTGTGAAGAGGGGACAATGGTACAACCCTTGCCCACAAAGGGCACTCAAATAATTTTTTGAAAAGACTGGTGGTCACAAATATCCTTAGAATCCCAAACCACGATGCATAATTGGAATAGATAGATAGATAGAAGATAGAAGCTAATAGAGAAACAGGGGGCACGAGGGGGCACGAATATATATCAACTATTAGACAAAATAAAAATCCAGCTGCTTGCCTCAACAAACGAGGAAGGATGAAGACTGGTGTGTACTCTTGGGGGCCTCATTTCCTCCCACGCAGGTTAATAATGGCATTTGCAATAATGGTGCATCTGATAAAGAAGGTGGTGATCATCCCTAAAAAACATGTGGGTAAGTTTCGGCTCACCTTCGATTCATACACTTCATCAACCAAGGCAAAACTTTCCCAATAATCCTACCCAAATCGACATTTATGGTAGTTTAGGGAAACACATGAAAATAAAAGGTTGTGGGATAATATCGCAGAATTAACTGGCCACCTACCCTCCTCATCCCCAGATGAAAGTGTCGATTGATCTCGTTCATGACTAACATTCAAGGAATTGAGTTGCATGCACTTCTATACAATCCAAGTGTTCTGTTGCCATGAATATGAGGTAGATGGGACATCAAATCGTAGTAATGGAGGAATTTGGTTGAAATGAAAAGTGCATTATGAATAATATTGCTCACCTTACAATGCCATTATTAATGACAATTGACATTGTTGCTATATACACAAAGTAGAACTGATACTATCACTTACAGATATCTAGGCGGTTACCTATAGTCCCTATTATTTCCCAACTGCCCAGCTTGATCATATTCATCATTGATGGGTGGGGCTCAAAACAAAAATCTCCTAATAAAACCCCCTCTTGGCAATTGATCATTTGTATAATTTTGTTTTTCCTCTTTCAATGGACCATGTCAGTGGTTTGTTATTGCAGATGCTTTCGATGTAAAATGTGAGGTACCTGGTTGAAGCTCACAGTTCTTCATATATATTGGGAAGGGAGATGTTCAATAAAACTTGGATACAATAGGCAAGATTAGTAGCAGAGCAGAGTCATCAAATGAAGTGTATATTGAAAAGAAATCTGATTCAGGTGACGTATGTGTCAGTCATCAGTAGCATCATGTGGTTTGCATATTGCAGATGCCCTTCGATGTTTGTAAAATGTGAGGTACCTGGTTGAAGCTCACGTTATTCATCTATATTAAGTGGGAAGTGGAGATGCTTGATAAAAATTTGCAAGATAAATACATTATAGGCAATAGGCAATATTAGCAGCAGAGGTCATTGAATAGCAATGTATATCGAAAAGAAAGCTGATCAATCTCTGGTATTGATTCTACTAAAGGAACACCTGTGTGTAATTTTAGGGATGCCAAGAGGTTGGTGACCGGTGATATGAGTAGTGAGGCGAGAGAGGAGTGGCCATCAGCAGACGAAGGTCATGAAATGGAGCTGTGGTAACACCGCCCTCTCATAAATGCCTTACTTTCTCCAGGGGTTATGGTTGAACTACTGTGAAATCATGGACAAAATCAGAAAGAAAGAAACAAAGCAAACATTAGGCTAACGTGCACATTGGTCACGTTTTAGCTCGTTCAACAGCGCAGCGCGAAGTTGGTAACATTCATTGCAAATATCCATTGATATCGCCACATACAGGTATAATATTCACATGATACAGCCTCGTTTGTTCAGTAAATGATGCATAGTAAACATTGTTAAATGCCCAATAGTATGTGATTAACCAAATTTTTATAAACTACTTGGATTGAATAAAATATGTGTTGCTGGGCAAGAGTAACTGCCAAAAAAAAAAAAACTGCACTTGCCTGAGGCACTGTGCGTGAAAAAAATAACAACTCAATCATAATATGTCCTCAGGCTCGTGGCAAAACCTGCCAAATAACCATCTCAGCACAGATCCCAATATGTCCTCACATGTTAATGACATTGATGAAGTTCGTAAATATGTATGCATTTTTGTCATGAAATCATCATGTAGCCCTTTGCTGAAATTTGTTTGAAAGATAAAATGTGCACCATTAGTCACCAGAGACATTGTGAACATTGCTGGTCGATTTGTGGTATTGATCTTTTCTATGGAAAAATAAATGCATCTGTGTTTGATTTTAGGAATGTTCTTGCAGACTGGACATAGAGGTCAGCGACCAGTCCTTTGTGAGCAGTATGAGCAGTCTTTGGATTAGTGCTGATCACTTTGGTAGCAATTTTTGCAGTCATTTCAGAGAACCAGTATAGATTTGTTTACTCCACACTGACTGCTATTACTTCCAACGTGTGTACATTCCTTCGTATTTGAGGAGCATTTCCTGACGTGACCCAATCTAGTTTAATTGCGATGCATGGGATCGAGGGTGGGATTGTAAACAGTCACCAACTAGATGGGGAGATGGTTATACCTCGTCGCCTGATGGGGTCATTTTGCCTCGTCTAGTGTGGAATTCCACCCCCATTATTCGGGGGCATAACATTGAAGGTAATATCGTTGTTGCCATTAACACCTGATGACCTCACCGCAGAGAAAAAAAAACCATCCATGGTACATGTATATCCAAGTTATTTTTGTACTGGCCTATCATAGTCTGGCCTAATCATAGTAATGATTTAACATTATTTCTATAGAATCACAGCAAAATGTTTTTTATTGTTTGTGACTCATGCAAACGTTGCCATCATTGTTCACCTTCACTATCAGACGATAATACCTTTCAAAGTAAAAGGTAAGGAAATTGAGGAGATGAACCTGATGTGAACTGATTAAGTTGAAGGTATCCTGAAACATGTAAATGCTATATTTTTCTTTGAGATGAAAGCAATAACTAACAATTCAAGTATGGCTCATCTCTGATTTCAAGAGAAAAAGTTGAATAGGTCCCTTAAAATGGAAAGGTTCTTCCAGAGGCAATACCGAAGCTGTGTGTTGCAGCTCAATTTAAACAAGCCATTTGTATAACAGAAGGCAATACAAAATGTGTTACGATACAAGTCACCTGACCATCTAGTGAAGAGTTGCGATGAGTGATCAATTGGAGTTATTGATCCCTGAAAGGAGAAGCAGTAGTTTATTGTGAGCTTTCTTTTGTTTTTCCCCCCACAGATGACCTAGGAGACACCTTTGCTTCAGTTGGAAGATGTAGTGAATAGTCCTGCATGGCTAGGCTTCATTTCCGACTATTTGGTGCAATTTTCCTTTAAAAAGTCAAAATACTTCTTGCCCACCTTATCAAAATAAGAGGACACATTCAAAGGCAAATGCCAAATACATTGTTTCACCGGAAGGAACGAAAACATGTATGTAACCATCAACTGATGAATTAATTAATCAAGGGGTTTATTGATTGATCCATAAAGAATAAGTGGGCAGAGCATTTCTTGTTTTAAGTAGGGGAAGGTCACTGAAATTGATGACCGAGCTGTGGGGTCATCAGACTGTGTGGTCAAGATCCCAATTAATGGATGATCAATTGTAGATATAGATTTGGCAATTTCAGTAAAAATATAGTGCCCTCTGATTGATGTTTCTACGCAGAGGTCGTCAGCCGCATCAGGGCAATGTCCTGTATATAAGAAGTAGGAATATCAAGTTTTGCATATTTTAAGAGTGTTATTATCCTTGTCCATAGACTTGATCGTTTGGCATTTGATGACTTCTTTGAGTTTTCCAATGTGACTACTACTCGTGGGCACCCCCTCAGGCTTCGAGGTACTCGCTGTAAATTGGATCTTCGGAAACACTTCTTTTCACAGAGAGCCATCAACGAGTGGAATAGCCTTCCGAAAAATGTTGTTATGTCTATTAGTGTGAATGCCTTCAAGAATGCCCTTGATTATTCTTCAAAAATTGTGGGCGAATTGCATTTCGGGGTTGTGGTTTTAGGGTCGTTCATGAGGACTATGTCCTTCCTGAGCCTTCCTCACTAAACTAAACTAAACTAATTAGTAAAAACATTCGCACCACAATTGCCACCTGGGTGTAAGGTGAATATTCTAGTGTAATGCATGATAAGTTATGAAAAGGCCCAATCGGTGACTCCACCACCATTGAATTTTGCTGAAACTATGATTTGACTGCTCCTCGGTGGATCCACTGAATTCAGTGTTGGCACTGGAGTCTGCAAAGGATAAAAACGATTTTAATAATAATGATATAAAATATGGTAATTGCAAAGAGATTGTTACTGAATGATTAATGGCTAGGTGAACAAGATCCATAAAACTGTCATCAAAGAAAATGGCAATGTATAACCCTTAGTATTACACTATTGACCTATTTAAATTGCCCCAGATTCAACCAGCGATCCTAACTTTAGTGAATGTATTTCTCCGATGATCTTGCTCATGGAACTATAGCAGTATAATTGCCCTACATAATGGAATGCTCCTGAGCAGGATGAAAAGAGACGAGAGGTTCGGATGAACCAGCCGAATCTCCTTCATCAGCCATCCCTTGCTCAAGAGGACCCCTGTCAATCATTTATAGGAATTATGGAGGGGGGAGGGGGGGGGGGGTTGGCAGGCTTCCACGATGGCTGAAAGTTGTAACTGTTAACTTGATGATGGGAGAAGGGATTGCGGAAAAATTTTACCAAGTCACATGAATGATGGATGGAAAAACTGTCACTTGAGGACATGTGACCTAAGATTTGTAGCATTGGGGGGAAGTATTTTCTGCGAATTCGAAATCCATTTTTCCGATGCCCAAGGAAGAGCAGGCAGGGGTAGGAGGGTGTGTTGAGCATTTTCTCTAAATATCAAGACATCCACCTCGCCCCCATTCAAAGAGATTGAAGATAATTATCGTTTTCTTTCAAAGGTCTATACGGTATGATTGGACGAGGCTGTGCGGTTTACTTTTTGTCCGAACGTTATCCTGCATATGGCCGATCTGCCTCAATGTGAATTACAGGAAAAAGCTGCATTGACCAAAAAGTTAAGCACCAACCCATAAATATTTTTGAATGCTGTAATCAGCTACGCATACTTTGACTTGCGCATATTGCAATATGGCAACCCTCAGACACACAATTTAGCAACTTGATACATAACCGAATTTGCACCTGCCACCTCCCATCCTCCTTCAGGACTGTCATACAATTTCACTCAGAGTTAGAGCCCATTCCACATTGTCTTTGCAGTTGTTCGTTTTGTTTTTCTCTCTTGCGTGCAAACCCTTGACGACAGTACACCCTTTAGTATCCTTAATAAATAGAACTCCGGCTACTTCTCCTAGTATTTGATTGGCAGGCTTCGTTGTAGGTGTTTAAAGTAGTGGGAAAATGAGAAGTGTGGGAGCCTAACATCTAGCAGACATATGAGAAGCCGTTCCTAAAATGAGGGGGCTATCACCCTTAAGTATATACCATGGTCGATTATTACCAACATATCCGTTTGCAGGACTTCGTTGACAAACCCCCAAAAAATTTGGATTCTGCTCATCCGATGACGTAAATGTCAATCATCATTAGCACACAGGCGTGATATGGATGGGAGCACTCTGTTAATAGGATCCCCCGCGAAAAATCGCCGGGCCATTTTTGGTCTGAATATTCACAAGGAGACTTTCAAATAACCTTCTAACAATAACAAAAATAAGATTTCCGTGAAGAATGCTGCATTTGAAGCCTAAAATGACCGAAGCCACTGCTTTAGCTATGCCAAACTATTGCCCCTTGTTTGTATCGCAGCACAAGTTCAGATAATATGAAATTTTTCAAATGAGAATTTAAAAAGATCTCTCAAACATATGCCAAAACTAGTTTGAAGGTTGTCTAACCAATTCCAAATCAGATCGATAGGGTAATTTTCCAGCAGGCATGGCTGTTTCCGTAATTTAGTAAAAGAGAGAATCTTCGTTGTGCAATCACATTGACGTGCCCGCCCCTAGTCCGCGCGAGGCAGAACGAAGTCACACCGGCGTTTGTTTAGGCAATCACCAATTGGCTAAAGGTCATTCTGCACATGTGAATGAGGCTGATATGAGGAGTGAATGAGCTGATACGAGGTAACAAAGTCAAACGCCCGCTTCAACAAGGCTACCTGGCATCAGGCTTGATACCCTCATGAGTAAACATTTTGTTTGGTGTGTCTGTCTACCTGATTAAAGTTGGCTACCAGGTATGTTTCCAGGTGCACCTGCGAGGTCCCTGTTCATATTGACCCAATTTAATAGAGAGCTTGGGCCCTAATTGTGCTCAGGGGAACACTATTCTATATAACAGACCTACGGGATGATGCAAGTCAAGAGGAAGGACACGGAGTTGGTAGGACTCACCAAATCCTCTTCTGCGGTTGAAATCCAATGTGTGGGTACCCGGCAGAGTAATCCACAGAAATAAATGTTGGTGGCAGAACTACACAACCTAAATTTAAACGTCGGATTGATGGGGGAAAATACTGACAAATGATGGATGGTCTATGGTGAATAGATGGAAGGATAAAACTGTCACAGTTGATATAGATGACCTTAGTAGCACACTATGGAAACAAAATGTGCCACAGTCAATAATTTCCCAGAAATTAGTTACTGGGTTCTCAAGGAAGCTCTAGTATAAACATGATTAGGATTGGGAAAACCTGTGACAGGAGAAAGTGAAAGTTCGAGAAAGAAAACATACCTTCAGATATATTATACTCTGAGAATCACTGCCCCAATGGAGGACTTTTAATAAGAGGGACTTTGTATGACTTGTATACAAACATAGCAAAACTTGTATTGACTTGTATACCAGAACTCCATGCGACCTTGGCTTGATTGTTACAGAACATCAGCCAAAAAAAAAAAAAAAAACAACCCTTTTTTTTGTTTTACATGGCTTGCATAAAATAGTCTTCCGACCTAGCTCGTATTGACTTGTATACTTGACACCAGCAAACTTCCATGACTTGTTACTGAACATCAGCCAAACTTGTAGGCCTCCACCTTACATTTGTGCCCTCCCAAAACCGATCAAACACAAATGGACTGAATGATTGATCTCACCCCCCCCCCCCCCCCCCCCCCCCCCCGAGAATTTGAGGTTGACAGGAGACCAGTGGAGGACAGTGCTGTGGGACTCTAAGAAGCCAACTGAAATCATTCTATTTTTAGCAAGTTAGGTTGCGTTAGGAAAAGAAATTATTAGCATCTTAGTGATGTGCCAATTTCCCCAACAAGGTGGCCAGTTCAGCGCTTAATTTCAGCTTGTCAACTTTATCCAAGCCTATTTATTAAAAGATAGCACCCTAAAGTACTTATTTGATTAACTCATGTCACCTGTTTTTCAGAAGGCCGACCTCAAAAGTTGTCTGATCCTTGACAATGTTTGTCTATATGGTTTAGTAGAGGGACAGCTTGTGAATTCGTCTGAAATATCCTTCACTGATGAAGTGAGGTCCGCAGTCAAGCGAGGACAAAACACATTTACCCAGGGTGGCCTCGCTAGCTGCCGCATCAGCTCGAGACTGGTAACAGCTGGCAAGACATGATAGGGTCTGAGTCATTCCCACCCCCTGTGGTCTCAGCGGGTGGTACTGTCTTCATCTCAACACGGAACAAAGGGCAGGATGTAATTTAGGAGCAGGCAAATGACAAGGTGTCAAACCAGGCGGGAGGATGATGTAAATATGGTCAGAATGACAATCACCGTTCAACATGTTACAGTTCCGCACTGACAGATTGTGGTTTTATTACAGCCCTAATTGTTTGTTGGTCCTGTGGTACTGGACACCTTCGGTGGATGAAGATTGCATATGCTTCACACGTAGCTCAGCAAGAGAAGCGTGCCGGGCCGGGTCGCGGGCGGTCCAGTTAAGCCTGTTTGCAGATGACCCGCTGAGTTTCTTCAGCGGTGCGGTATCGCTTTCCAAAGCTTGTCACATTAGCATTAATGGAATGCTGTATTGCGGGGGTATTGTACAATGATGTATTCTATCAGTGATTCTGGAGGGAATAACGTCGAGGTGCTACGAATTATTTGATATAATTAAAGTTCCCTCCCTGGCAAGCTCTGGTGTCAGGTTAGGTTAGGGCTAGATCGTATTACATTTGTGCAGTCAAACCCCTGCTGTGGTGTGCTATGTAGTATGATTTGTTTATGGTGTCATAACATATCACACCTATGAATCATGAGTGTGACATGTTATGAAATTTCAGTTAACCAGATGGATGAACATAGGCAAATAAAAGAAGTATCAGAAGCTTGTCAAAAGGGATGAAAAAGACCCTAACGGAGCCCCCCGACAGATTTTGCAGCTGTACTAACATAGAAACGCACTATTTGTTGAACATATTAACATCATGAATGTATCAAGTTTACTTGTGGTGTCAGTATTCGGGGGAGTATTGTTGTATCAACATGGACTTATAATGACTGTTTGTTAGGTCGGGGTCCTACTGTGACCATGAAACATTACTTCTGGTAATGATGAATCATAACTAGCCGCAAATTTGACACTCTCTCATCGAGTTTTACACAGTAATTTCTGAAGTTGCCTAATCGTATTCACCAAATTCTGAGTGGGAGTGACTTGACTAATTGTTTGGTTCTCTGGCGCTCAGATCGAGTAGTGTACTATATGGTTGCAGTTACTTGCTTGGTGTGAATCAGTACCAGGGCATTAGCATTGGTCGTAGGTTTTGGTTTTGCAGGATGTTGGGCTAAGTATATCAGGTCAGAGGGGGTGGTCCATAGGGCTGTTGGGGCCGATTGTGTTGGGTCTGGAGGGGTTGTTCCAGGGTGTTGGTCTTGCGAAGTTGGTCCCCAGGGTTTTGGACAAGTGTATTGGGTCATAGGAGATGGTCCACATGGTGTTGGCCCGGGTTGTTGGGCCAAGTGTAGTGTGCCAGTGGTGGTCGCAGGGTGTTGGGCCAAGGGTTGGTCCCGTGGTGGTCCAGGATGATGGGCCGAGGGCTTGGGCCATGGGTGTTGGGCCAAGTGTAGTGGGTCAGGGGTGTTGGGCCGGAAGGGTTTGGCCAATTGAGGTGGGCCAGGGGTGTGAATCGTAGAGCCAGGCATCAGAATGAAAATGTTTGTCATTTGCATGAAGAACGGATAAGAAAACAAAGATAATGAAGCAACTTATCCTGGCAGCTGAAAACAGTAGCGTGCATGAAGGCCTTCCCCTCCCCCCTCCCTGTGCCCTCCCCCCAGACCCCTCCTGCCATCTTGAAGGAAATTGGTCTGTATACCACATTTAAAAATGGATTTTTCCATTTTTAGTGGAAAGAAACTGTATGTTTCTGACAACAATTTAACTGCATTGGCAGTAGCACCAAATCACACCGATTTCCTCTTTCCATATTTACAGGTGATGTGTGGTATGCAGTTTGGCCAGAGGTGCCAGGTGGCTGTTGGCTGCATCTAGGCCGAGGTAAATCTACAGTGCTCCACTTACTAACTCATACTGGATCTGCGCCCTTTATATAACCGTACTGTCTAAATTCTGTAAATTTTTTACCGTACCCCATGGACCCTCTTCGGTGCCCAAACGGCATGACAGAGGAAGTAGCCCCATCTGGACAATGATATTGTGTAGGGTCTCCTCACTTTTTCCCCTGCGATCAGGGTTGGTTGATTTGAATAGGCTGATTAAAATCGCGATTTAAATCATGATTTTAATTGAAAATCATGATTTAAATCAAATTACTGATTTGAATTGATTTATTTGATTTAAATCACTGTTATAATCAGCTTTTTTTTTGGATAAAAAAAATCACCAACCTGCCTGCTATACTTATTCACTAACACATGATGGAGAGTCTTCTTTTGTATCTTTTCTATGTAAAGCCAAAATTGTCATTATCCCACCTCAGGTGAATCATTTTTTTGCCGAGACTTCGGTGGTATAAAAGGGCCATGCTATGATATATAATACTAGTGAAAATCTTATTAGGCCCGGTATCCGCCCTAAGGCGCTCCACTGGCGCCCCGCAAGAACAACCAAACAAAAAATAATAATCAATTAAACGAAACTTTAAAATATGTGTTTTCAGGTTTCGACTCAAGTTATCCATACTGTTAGACAATCTTACATGAGGTTGGTAGATTGTTCCAGACGCTTGCTGCAGCACAGTAGAAAGATCTCTGCCCCCATCGATTTCTAAATGCGTGTACTTTGAGGAGATGCTGTGATGATGAGCACAGTGACTGACGCAATGGACAATACATTTTTCCACAATGTAGATAGATATACTGGAGCTAACTGGTGAAGAAAACGTGTTACACCATAAGGGCCAAGTTTGTAAGACTCTCGTCTCAAACAGGGCAGACAGTGTAAAGAACACAGGATGAGAGTGATATGGTGCCTTTGTTTTAGACAGCGTGGACAGCCGAGCTGCAAGGTTTGTTATGCGCTGTACACGACTCAAATTGAAGTTCTCGAAATGCCGTGCAAAAAAGACGGTTCCAGCATCGAGGATTTAGAGGTATGAATGCATGGTGTACCAGCACCTACGCAGGTCACGATCCATAGCTTTCGAATACGCCCAATATACGAATCGAAAACACAGGCCAGCCTTGCAAATAGAGTTACATTGATTCATCCATGGTAAGTGAGGAATCAAAGATCACACCCAGATTTCGGACGAGGCGAGGGGAACGATGTAAACGTCACCAACTCTAAAATGTGGATTGGACCTTGCGGGCTGTTTGTGCGCCCCCACAATAAAACTCTGTTTTGGCATCGTTCAGTTTGAGGAAGTTTGCTGTCATCCATCGGCGAACATCATCCAAACAACTCTATCCTGGCAATGGCTGCTTTGGCTTGGTCTGGATCCCTGATGTGGATTCTGTGTACAGCTGCGTACGCTGTTGTAGTGCGATCATGTTGAGGATAATGTCCACCAGAGGTTAGTGGGTAGAGGGAGAGACGAGCTCGGTCCGATGACAGAGCCCTGTGGAAGTCCTACTCCAATGCAATCTGCTCAGAGATAGAATTACTGATGCACACAGCTTGTCGCCGTCCGGAAGATAGGACTCAAACCATTTCAAGGCGACCCTCCAATTCAAACATGTGCTCCAAGGAGAGCGAGAGAGAAATAACCCGTGGTCTACTGTGTCGAACGCCGCCGACAGATCAAGAAGGACAAGCAGTGTGATTCTTCCCACCGTTCATCGCTTGAAGCAAATCATTCTGGACACGCAGAAGTGTGTTTGCTGTGCGTTGTGATGAATTCGTATTGGCTGACTGAGAGTCGTCGACATAGTTTGTTCGCTAGAGAAGGTGTCACTCGGGGTCATCACAAAGGTTCTAGGGTTTTACCGAGGAAGGGAATATTCGATACCGGCGATAAGCTTCAGCACATGCTTTCCAAATTTGATTTCTTGAAGAAGCGGGCGGACATGAGAAGTTTAAACTCAGTCAGGAACAACGCCTGTATGAAGTTGAAGGGGCGATTCAAATTTCAGATATGATGGGAACAAACGGGTTTTGTCGGAACCATTGGCTTTTAGCAGAGAGGGAGGTATTGGATCAAGTTCGCATGATTTTGATGGCGATTGGCAGAGGGATGCGAAGGACATCCTAATGAGAAGCGGGACGAGCGAATGTGGTAAGAAGAGGTTCAGTTTCTTCTGTGGTCCACAGTACGGTCATCCGCCAATCTGAAACCCTTCTCTTATCGTTTTAATCTTCTCAGTGAAAGAAAAAAGACAAAAAACGCGTTAGCTAAATCAATATGACTTCCTCTCGGGGGAGAGGGGTGATTCCTGGCGGACGATGAAAGAACTTATTTATGGATGATTGAAAACAGCGTCTCTGATCAGGTGGAATTCTCAGAAGCATAGGTTGGTAAAGTATTTGGCTTTAGCAGTCTTGATATGGAGAGACCTTTTGCTTTTGTTCGGTTGGTAAAATTTGCCGATCAACTCTATCGTGTTTTCCGCCATTCTTTGCGAGAGCTCGTTTTCTGCTTCTCAATGAGAGTTCATGTTTATACAATGGTGTTAGGCTAATTCGGACAGTTCGACCCTTGGGCGGTGCGTTGTTGTCTACGAGGGTGCTAAGCAATCAAATTTGACTCACTGACCGTGATGTTGGATTCCTGGTCCTTGATTGATACAGCAGTGCTCAGCTTCCGATTTTGAGCAATATCCTCTGGCAAATGTGACACGATCGACTTCCAATTTCGGGTTTGTTGTCATGATGGTGACAACTGGTGGCTTTCATAAATAGCCTCACGTAATGGCATTAGTGATCTGATATCCCGTCAATGACAGAGAGTTTCGAGAAAGGCGCGGGTCGTTGATCTCGTACAGAAAAGGTCGAGGATATGGCCACGTTGTGAGTGGCGTTTGGTGATATGTTTGTAGCATCCCGGCGAAACCAGATAACTTATTGAAGGAAATTGCATCAGCATCCGTTAGGTGAGTCAACATGCACTTGAAGTCATCCAGTGACGATTAGAGGTGCTGGCTTCAGTAGATAATCGCCAACTAGGTCAGCGAATCCTCGTGTGTGAAAAGGTTTAAATGGCACCCAGGCGATTTGCTTGGGGACGGTACGGATGAAAGTGACAACGAGGGATTATCAGGTTGACCATCCACGCACAGGGGATTCAAACGATTTGAATTTTTATCAGTGTTACATAAATTGTACTCAAGGGGGACGGCCTGATAACCGAGAACTCCGCCGCCCCTTGTCTGGATCCTACGGGGAACATGCTTGAAACCATATCCAGGAGGAGTGATATTCCGATCACGCTGGTATCTCCATCCGTGAGCCAGGTTTCAGGTGCGACAATTGTCAAACTGATGACTAATGACGTAATCAACGAATTCAGTCGTTTTGTTTCGAACTGACCTGGTATTGAGGCAGCAAAAACTATATTGTCCGGTCAGGACTTGACGGAAATTCTGTGGGGATTTTGTTTTCTCCTTGTCTTTTTTCCAGCTCGTTTCCCGTTATCTGGGTCTTGTCTTGCCGTCGCCATTTTCCCCTCGTTAATCCCGGATCCTATTTGAACGCTGCATGGAATACGGTTGAGCTTATGATATTGTATGTTTAGACAAGTCTCAATCGCTAATTGCAGTACACGTCACCACTGTTGGATTTCTCCGCAGACTGTGAAGAAAAAGCTGAGCTATAATTTCATGCATTGTGCGTTGCAACAAAGGTGTATGTGTCATTGGCCCAGCAGGCGAGCCCGCGGAATTCGCCGTTGTCTTTGATTGTAACTGGCCGGGCTCTGAATCGATACGTTCTATGGTTCGGACCCACTAGAGTTGGCAATCGTAAGTATTGTGAGAGGCAACAGGCCTACAATGTGTAGGCGTGATAGTCAACAGAGGTCCCAAGAAGCACAAAAATCTGAGTCAAAAAAAAGTTGCCAAATTCTTAAATTTGAAGTATTTCGCGGTTTTTTTTTAAACTAAGCTCTTGTGATCCCGAGAGGTAATGCTTTGCTAACAAGTACATTACTCACAGCATTACAGCACGATATGATAAATTTGGTTGTTCAAGCAGAGAAGTTGAGGACAGGCCAGACATCCAGCGCGTTCAACTCAAACACCATATATATATTGCAAGGTGTAAGCTTCCTGGGGAAGGTAATTCTTCATTTAATATCCAGTACCCAGATCGTTTCGTACCACTTTCTGTTGTTATACGCTCTTTATTGGTTAAATATGGTATACAGTCATCATCGTGGGATATGTAACACAATTATGTATTAAAAATGGTGAGCAGAGTGAGTGACAGCATTTGTTTTCCAAGAAGAGACAAATCGGTCAGGCAGGGCAGCGGCAATACAAACGCCCCCGACAACAAGCAGACGGGTGTGTAACTTCCAAAGCGCATGATTTTAAACAGCTAATTACACACAATTTAAACAAATAGTTGAAATGAGATGATAACTCGAGAGCAATTGCCTAGATGTCCATAAGGGTGTTAGTGCCCAAGTTGTGGACAATTTGACCCGGTCACCTTTGTATGATGAACAACATTAATCACAGAATGGAAGTGTGTGACCCCCAACCTTGTGAGGAGTCCATGCATAACGACTTTTCCACTGAAAAACGGGATCATTGTGCTTTGGTCCCCGCAATTGGCCCTGGACCTGCAACTTCTAACATATTGTTGCGCTCTTGACACATATACAATGTGTGCTAATGCAAAGAGTTGTAACGACTGGTCGAGGGTTTGGGGGCATATCAAAGTGGACGAGGGGGCAGGGTTCCTTCACATTTTTGAGATCCAAAGTTTGTAGGAAGAGGATTTTGGCAGACGAATGCAATATAGTCATTGCATTGAGTATGGTATTGAGAGCCATGGCTCCTGACCTGATTCCTACAACTGTACAACCAAGTGATTCCCACCAAATTTGTCTAACAATCCACTTTCATTCATTCATCTATATTCACTAATAAACCACCAACCCAGGCCACCCGTTATATGGAATAATGTTCATGTATTGACACTTGACAGAATGCTGAAACTGTATGTGAACACAATTTTAGTCACAACTCCACATGATCTAATTATCATACATACATTGTTTATTCAACAGCCATCGTGTATCACAGCTCATTGAGGTTGAAGGACAAACTGCCAGATGATAGAAAGGGGCTAATTAATAGATGGGTGTAAATAAAAAACTGAATGCGTCAGTCCAACTGGAAGTTCATACGACACTCCGTTACGGAGTTATATTTCTTCAAAGTTTGTGAATGGTGACGCAGGTGGTATCACGGAACGAGCGAAAAAGCTTCTCATCATGCAATGATAAATTGATGTCATACTGCACAACCCTGCAAAACATTCTTTTGTTTCTATTGAAATTCAAGCAATAATTCACTTCGAAAAGCATTTAGTCTCTGGGAGAGGATGCTGTAGTGTGGGTTGGTAGGTGTTGATGGTTACTTTGGTGAGAGAAGGACAACAGAACTTCTGCTAAATGTTGACTTATTCAACGAATGAAACGATGAAATACGTAACATAATTTCCTGGGTTGTCCATGTGTGACGTCATGCGTTATTGCACAATTGGGATTCTCACACCATCTCCCTGCTTAATGGCCCTGAACTTTGAAGGCCAATAACTCCACATAGGGCATCGTACTTGAAATGGGGTTTGGACCTATAGATGCAGGACTCCTTTAAGGTACAAATGATCATCACAACATGAATTGATGAGTTGCTGAGTTGATTCTGATACTTGCTCAAAGAACAGTGCCCCACATGGTGTACCTATGGGGCGCTGTTCCAAACCAAATCTCACCATGCCTTCTTGTTGTCTGCTGTAATAATCCAAAACTTTCACGTTTCCAGATTCAGACGCTTCACTGACTTGTGTAAGTCCGGTATTAACAGCTGGGTAATGCAAAGTCATGAAAAAATCTTTTATAGCTGCCATAACTACCATGACTATCATACATATTGAGTATTAACCAATTGATTGTGTAGATCACTTTTAATGGTGGTCTAGACACAGATCACTTTATTTATTATGGGTCAATGTATTTCTGAGTTGAGTTGCATTATTACTTGTTTTAACTGCTTACCAGGTGCAAGTAGACCCACCACCTGAGTATCAATTTCCATGACTCTCTTTTTTAGCTCAGTGTATTTGTCCATAATATTATTAATTGCCTATATAATAATTTTAGGGTATCGTTTTTCATCCAAGAGTTGGAAAGCAATTTGAACTGAGAGCTGCGAAAATAAAATTGATAAACCTTTTTGATTCCTTGACAAATCTAAGGAATTTTTGCAAGTCACAAACAGGCATGTCTATTGTGGCAAAATGTGCAGCAGGTATGGGTATGTATGTGTATATGCTGCACTCCTTGTGAGCACGATAACTGATAAACACAAGCTTCAATCAAGTTCAAATTAACATTTGTCTAATTAGTCTTATTTTCATAGTAGGTTATCTGGAAGAGTGGTGCAATTGTTTCAAAACATGCATATACGGTTAAAATTAATACATATTATTTCGGAAGCTAGTTTGTGATAATTCAGGGCCAAGAAAGGTCAAATTCTGGAGAAGCATGTCAACCAACTTGTTGTGTAGAATGCAACTATAATGAATGTTATTCAGTGTTAGATGAAAATTAGAAGGAAACCCTATATGATTCCAAGTGGCACTCAAAGGTCATGTGAAGTGTTTGCGAAGTTTCGTACAGTTTTTAATATGGGAAGGAATCAATACACACTTTGTGTTCTGTATATTACATACACCCACCATAGTTTTTATGCTCTTTTAAAGAGTGTTGCTCAAAGATCAAAATTCTTACAATTTGTTCAAGATTTGAAAGGAATCAATTTTCATTTAGGAATATTAGGTAATGTTTTTTTCTGCTATAACTGTGCAAAATGTCAGCATTTACTATGTAAAGTCAAGTGGGCGACCTTCGTAATTACGCCTTGTGACGTCATCAGTTAGGTTGAAATTCCATTTAAGTAAAATGAATCACTCAACAGAGACAGTCTAGAACCGCGCCGAATTTTGGTTGTGGGATTTTAACAAAACACTGTGTTCCTTTTCATCTGTGCAAATGTTTAAAGATGACCTTTTGATGACCATGTACCATGTATAATTTAACAACTCTTTCATCTTGTATCGCATGTGGCACTACTATTTCCCTAGCACAGACTACACTGTGCATGCACATGCAGAGTCATGATGTTCAATAGCTATCATCCTCTCGTACTGAGATCCTGATATTCTTTTACTCCTCCAGATTTACATAGGAAGCCGCTCTTCAATGCCCCTACAAGGGAATCCTGGTTCATATGCCACACACTACTATCTACTCGGCCCCCTCCCAGCCCCCCTATCAGAGGGAAGTTCTACTAACCGCTCATTCCGACATCTGGGTGGACCAGCGCAAGTTTATGTTGGTGGAGAAGGGTAGGGGTAGCTTCACTGAAATTTGCGCTGTGATATTTTGTGCATTTGGCGTTCGCACTAATGTGAGCGAAGAGTGCCGTAATACAGGCCTGGACACGTGCCGAACCTTGCATGTCAGCCTCGATCCTATCCTGCAAATGGGACTATATGAGATAGGCTATTCCTTACTTAGTACTCGTCTGACAACTGCCTCACAATTGGATTTCTTTTCTATCCTTTGTAGGTTTACTCAATATACTGGGTTTGGGTTCTCAACTGTTCACATACACAACATGAATTTAAGTAAGCAATACTTTACTCCAAGCATCTATTCCAACTGGAAGCTTTGTCTGAATCTTTGACTTGAGTACGTCACATGCGGGGGGGAGGGGTTCACTTGACCAAGTTAGCTGAAGAATATGCTGCGGTGAGAAAGCCGGGACCACTGGTGTCGTGACTGGATGAAAACCATTGATCGCACAACCAGGCAGGACACTTATGGTGATCGCCTCCTGTAGTTTCGGATTGTATTTTAATGAGCAGAATCCCATTATTTTGGGGGTTGTGGCGAAATAATATTGCGGTGATCGCTTTGTATTTTTGGATGTCATGTTTAACGGCAACTGTCCAGTATTCTGTGGGTGGTTGCAAATTATATTGCCTCGTTAAGATATAATTTTCAATGCTGCAATTTCCTATTCTCCCCAGATTCGTACAACAAACTACGTACTAAGCTGGGAGACACCACCTGTGGGTTCTTTGTATCATTCCTGCTAGGGTTACTCCAGTATGATTCCCATACTCTTGTTTTATTTCTGCTATGATCCCCCCTCTACATTCATCCTGCAGTACGTGCGTGTAACATATAATTTAACAGATTTTTGAAATCACCTCCACCAAAACATTTGAAGCACTTTACAGATAGTACCCTGTGACCATGGTAACCAGCCAAGGCTCTCAAGAAGATACCTATAAGCTGTGCCATTACCTTGCAAGGCTGTGAATAATTGAATACTCAACAAGCCCCAACATTACCTAGGTAGGAATGAGGCCCTCATAAATGTGAGGTGGCCTTGCATAACAACACACCAGCAGAAACGCCTGTAAATTTAGGCTGCATCAGTTTGAAGGGGCATGGGCCGATCCCGGCCCTGGTATTCACCCCTTGGGGGGTTACAGGGGACCCCTCAACTAGTGCCCACACAGTGTGAATACAATTTCTGGGCCCTCAGATTTCTGGGCCCTGTCAGCAGTCCTTGCACTGCTGCTAATCAATCCCACTTCAACTTCTCTGGTTGGGCATGTGCAACAGGGAGAGACAGGCAAGCGAAGGTCAGGCGAATCAGAGAAAACGGGGATGATTAAAGGACACTGAGGCTTGGATACAACAGTGGTTATATTGGCAGAGAATCGAAAACTGTAAATATCCATAGTCATAACCCCCTTTTACTACAATGTGCCTATCTGGGAGTTATTAGCCTTCAAAGTTTGGTCCAATTTTGAAGAACCCCACTGTGTGATAATGCATGACGTCGCCTTAGACACTCAGGAAGTTATGTCATGTTAGTTCATTGTTCATTTTGGTGAATAGGTCAACATTTACTTCTGTTGTCTTTCACTCCCCGAAATAACCGTCAACCTCACCTACCAACCCACTACACAATCCCTCCCATAACCTAAATGCTTTTCGAGGTGAAAAAAAATCTGTGAATTTCAATAGGAAACCAAATTGTTTGCAGGGGGTTGTGCAAGTATGACATCAAATATTATTGCAAAATGGGCTGCCTTTTGATCTTGCGCAAGGGAGCACATGTACAACTTCAAGGACTGTAATTCACGGTACGGAATGGTGGTATGAACTTCGGTTTGGATCGGCACCATTCATTTTTCTCCAGCTAATATATTAGCTTCTTTTAATTCACCTCGCAGTTGTCCTTGTGAAAAGTAAATCACAGTTTCTAGACTGAAAATACTCCATGATGACGTGGTGTCATGGTGATGATGGCATACTCTGGGTAATTCATGGTATTCCACAAGCATCATTTTTGGGGGCATATATGAGGTGCTGGTAAGAAACCCATAATAATTGCTTCTCTCAATATGATACTACAGAAGGGTATGGTAAAAATTCTTTGAGTCAGATCATGTTTGGCTTCACAAAGTTGTCTGGGCGTCATCACTTTTTCCAGTGGAGGGTGGGGGGAGGCACAATGATCTCACAGGGGAATTCTAGGAAAGTTGTGTCATCTTCCTGGACTGAGCACGTACCCCCTTCCCATGGAATTTGTCTTAATAAGGGTCCCAAATTCACTCTGATGCTATATATTATATTTGGCAGTAGAATGATTGCCATGAAAACATTCATCAAACAGTTTATGACAAAACTCTCATTTTTTCATTTCCCAACTTTTTTTTTTTTTAGGGGATCTGGGGGCACACAACAGCTTTCGGTGGGTTAACCCCCCCCCCCCCTATCCTCCCCACTTAATAACACCATCAGTATGTGCTATGAATGATCTGAAGTATACTGTTCGGCCATGCTTGGAGCTCATCCTCATGCGGTTATTTCTTAATTTTTCATATAGAAGAATGACAGTCCACAGGCGATTCGCCATCCTTTCTTGGCTCCAGAGGCGGGGATTGGGTTGACTCTCCTAACTGGAGAAGGTAGGATTTCAGATCCATATTGAAGGACAACTCATTGTGCTTGAATACAACAAACCATTTCATATGACGTTCCTATGTGGAGTTTTGGCCTTCAAAGTTTGGGTGATTATCGCAGAGGAATTGGGGAGAAACCATTGTGCAATAATTCATGATGTCATTCTGGACCACACAGTGAATTCATTGTTTTCATATTTGTTGAATAAGTCAATATTTAGCAGAAGGTTCTGTTGTCTTCCTCTCACAAAAGTTACCATCATCACCTACCCACCCACTAACAGCAATCCTCTCCCATAGACTAACTATTTTCAAAGTGAAATCAATGTGTTAATTTCAATGGAACACAAAGTTTGCGGGGTTGTGCAAGCATCACATCATTTATTATTGCATGATGGGATGCCTTTCAATCTTGCCTAATACACATATACAAACTTCAGAGGACTGTAACTCCGTACGGAAAGTCGTATGAACTTGGATTTGGACTGAAGCATTCAGTTTCTCTCCAGCTAATATATAAGCATTTTCATAATTCATCCTGCAGTTGTCCTTTGAATACCAAACAAGAGGGGAAAGCCCCCTTCGGTTTGAGCTCTATATTATCTTTTTTCTCACTCTGGAGATGTAGTATCCCAGCCTGGATGATGTCTCTGCCAGACGCAATTGCCAGACGCAATTGAGTTGTTCAATTTTAAATCAATTGTATCGTTTTGTTTCTGCACTATACCACTGCACTTCCATAGTGATTCAGCTTGTCGGTGCCAATTTACAAGTTTGGGTAACACTGACTGCAGTTGTTTTCTGACTGACTGCACAATCAGGCCAGCCTATATATTAAGCTTCGTTCAGTAGGCAAGATTCAGGAAGGAACTGAGTCTTCATGAACAACCCCAAAACCGCAACAACCAAGAAAGAAAAACACAGAACTCAAAGAATTTTCCCACAAATGGTGAAAAGTCTGTTTTCAGAGACATTAACCCACTAAGACCAAACAACATCTGCAGAGAGGCTCTTCCACTCATTATCACTCTTTGCAAAAATACATACTGTCCGAATTCCTAATCCACATCGTTTACCACAAGGCTTGAGACAATATCGCCTATTAGTGTAACATTAGAAAATTCAAGGAAGTAGGCCAAAGAAAGGTCTTCATTTTGGACTATTTGGGGAATCTGGACCAAATCACCCTGAATTCACCTTAGCTCCATTGAAGTCAGAACCACACGATGCTTTAATCTTTCCATAGTGCAAATCTCGCGGACAGTGAATTGATCTTGGAGCCCTCCTTCGAACATTCTCAATTAGCAGCTTTTTCTTTCACACTTGCACAGAATATCCCAGGTGACGTCTTAACCAACTGCTTGACAGCCTGACAACAATGTCTTTGTCAAGAAAACTGAGATCACATTTTTTTCAAGCTGAGAATCCAATTACCTTTGCAATTCCCTAGCAGCTTCTGCACACGTCTTGGAAGGTTTCAATGCAGAATCGAGAAATACACACCAAGAACTTTCTTCTGAATTCACTACATCACTTTCTTGACCATTTAAGCTAGAGGTCTCATAGGCGTTAGGATGCCGACATGCGTCCTATTGCATTTATCCTGGTTGAAATAGAACCTTCGCCAATAACTCACAGAATCATTGAAATTATTTATATAGACTGGAAAGACCATTGGACCAAGAACTGACCCTTGGGGAACACCGTTAGTGTCCTTCTGTCAAGTAGAGAAATGGCTATACTGACAACTCTCCGCACCCTACTGTGGAGCCACTCTCAAATCCACCTCAGGACATTGTTGGTGAGACCCAAACTCTCCAATATGAACAAGAGATGTTTATGGAGGCACCTCGTCAAGAGCTTCTCTGAAAGTCCAGAAGAATCATATCAACACTTTACCATTATCAATAGAACTAGTAACATTTTCCATAAATTCCAGCAGATTAAACAATCATTTTTTCGAGCTATGTTTTAAAGGCTCTGGAATTGGATAAATACTCATTGGAATAATTCAACACCCCGTTGGTCCCTATGAATTGATTCCGTCTGTCACCCGTTGCAAACCACACGGTAAGACTCACTGGCTGCAATTACAGAGAGAGAAGAAGCTATCAAGGTCTGCCCCATGCAAAGGCACAGGTTCACACGACACTTGTTGCTAATAGAAGTGTACACATATATTTCGTGTGTGACATGATGGAATACAGCACCCACTTATGTTTTGTGCTCACTTCTCGCACCATGAGACCTCTTTAGTAGATAAAATAGCTGTGCCCTTGAACTCACATAGGTATGTGTGAATACTATTATCTGTCCAGGTTCATATTGGACCATACTTCTCAGCCATGCATGCTATTAAGTACCTGGCATGATGATGACCTATGCTCCAGTCTTTTTCACACATTCAGTTTCTATTGGGTTGGGTACCCCATTGGCCTTTTGCCAGCCTGAAGGTCTACATATTAATAAATCATCTTGGTTTGAAGGGGAAACTTGGGCAAGAAGTATGTTCCCTCGCTTCTCTAGACATTTTTCAGACATTCCTAACGGTGTTTTATTGCACATATAAGACCTTCGTTATCAATATCATGATGAATTCAAAAGTCACTATTGGTTGCATGGCCATAGCACCCGTACTGTGCAACAGCGCCAGTATTGTGCTTCGTTCTTTCAACTAACCATCCCCCAATATTGTGACCTAGTCGACGACCACGTCGACACAAGCTAAGCCTGCGTGCATGTATGTACGATTGTCTCAGTGCCCAGAGGTAGTTGTTCAGGACCACTAGTGCATATCATAATTATTTGAAAAATATTTCCTGTTCAATTAGAACAAATGGATGCATCATAACAGGGTGGCAAGTCCGCCACTGATTTCTATGAAGGTATGGACCCTACAACCGCTTGGAATGTCACCAAAGTCCAAACCAATAAATTGCCCACTCTGAACGACAATCTTTTAGACTTGCTCGATCCCACGTTACACCACAAAGTCCTAGTCGATTCCCATAGACTTAACTGTGTGTGGATATTTCACTGTACAAATTTCCCATGTGAGCATTCATTGTGAAGGCGCCAAAATCTGATTGGTTATTTGAATCATGTGACTGATTGTTTTGGTCCGATTCATGTCAGCAAATCCAGTATTTTGGGGTCACGTTTTATCAAGGATGAAAGTGAACATGCTAATTTGGAAAGAGGGAGGGGTAACCCCACATATTTTAAAGTATGTTTGAAATTTGACTGATGTAATCAAATAACAATTTATATAGACTGGTATAGTCATTGTTATTGTATTAGTTCATTGTTGAAATAGCAGTCTCGGTCGTCTCCTACGTACACAATTAATGAGGATTCCCAAAAGTTATGTTAATATGGGATGGCGGCGTGCACAAGTAGCCTGGTAATGGTGGCAATAGCCGCCAAGACACAAAGTTGTGAACTCGGTGTTTTGATCTTGGCGGGGGTCGTTCGGAGCGGCCTGAAAATATGGATATAATGGTTTTGGAAATATGACAGAAAGTAAAGAAACATTCCTCTCGCCTGGAGTTCCCCTTTAAGATTCAGTAAAAGTTGAAACAAGTTTCGAAAAGTTAAAGCAATCGGCTACTGAAAACCTTCAGGCGATTTACAGTATTCCAAATGGCTCTAAGAGGACTCAGTGAGACAGTAAGATTGCTCTAGATAGTTTCTGTATTATTTTTACCCTCATTTTGTTAATTCATTTGAAACATACACGCCCTAGCGCATCGCTCCATCGGCGCATAGCTGTGTTCCCCTTTCCCAGAGACCGGTGAAACCTTGGTTCATCAAAGAGCAATCAAAATTTGGCATACCTGATTGGTCCCTATCGATACAAGGGAAAAAATATTACCTCGCGTTGGTTTTGAATTTTGTTAAAAGCCTCCTATATATTTGTATTGCTGTCACAGTTCTGTTTTATGGCATTTAATAAATACAGGTGTGCGGGGGTTTTTGTGACCTGACATCGTACATCATGTTTTATTATGATAGGGTCTGCTTCCTTCATAGCTCGTTGACTTTATACTCCTCCTGTTATTTTATATGCAGTGTTCCAGGGCACTAATAGCAGGTGTGAGGGGGGAGGGTCCTGTGCCAATCGGGAGCAGGATGAATTATTGACAACGGAGATGGTTGGTGGGAAGTAGCAGATGGAGGGAGGGGGGGGGGCATTGGACAGGGTGAGGGGGGGTGGGCGTGAAACAACTACAACCTCTTGAATCCTAGTTCATTATGAAATTTGAAAATGTTTGGGCATGAAAAATATTGCATCCATGCAAGGTCAGGCGTGGAAAATCTCTCTCACGTCATAAGCATGCCTCCAGCTGCTTTCCCTCCCTCTTATCCCCCTGCCAGGGCGTTTGGAAGCAAGCTTGCACCCTTAGAAATAAACATTTTCTGGAATTTCCTCTTGTGGGACCGTCTCTGCCCTCCCCCTTCCATGATAATGGTTGTCTGGTGTGATATGCCTGAGAATAGGCTGTGCAAAGGAAAAAGGTTGCACAGGGAGCTAGCTTTGCAGTTTTTTTGGTTGCTTCATGCTCCCTGTTTCTGTTGATGGGCTATTTTGGGTATCTGATGGGCTTATTACTATAATTGCTAGCTTGGGCTCCACCAACATTCACCAAAGTACTCAATGAGGTGTTCTTAATCCACCCTCTATGCATTTTTCCCAGTTTCCATTTCCCATGGGGGATCGGCATCGCACCATCCGAGTACAACATTAAAGGACAGCACACATCCCAAAAGAGCTGAAGAAACTGGACCAGCATCCAGCTCTCCGACAAGGCACTTTCCCCCTGCTGTCCCTCCAGAACGTTTAAAGCTGTCCCGCCAAGTGCCGCCATTCTCATCAAGAGCGGTTACGGGGAGTGTGGTGAATCAAACAGACAGTCTCCTCGGGGATCGAAGGTTGAAAACTCAAGACAAGACATCGTGGCGAGGGAGCAGAGAATGGGGGAAGCTCCTCTAGTGGTCAGGCCAGGGGTGGGCAGCATCTGTGGTGTCTGGTGATGCCAACAAAACTGATTAACCATGGTATGACCGATAGCATACCTGCAGGGGCTTTATCAAGGAAGGAGCGTAACAATCCACACCATAGGGATATCAGAGATACGTCAAAGAGGAGATAGTGCCCCCTCTAGGAAAGCTGTAATGGCGATCCCAAGAGAAGGCTGCTGTTTTCATGCTACCAGTCAAGGACACTGGAGATGATTGTTAATGATGGTGCGCTCCTGAAGTGTTGCCCCAAGGAGGAAACTGCATTCAAAACAACGAAAAGGAATACCAGCGATCCAAGAAGAGGGGATTACTGGCTCTGCCACATATCTGGAAACTACAGTTGGCAGAGACTGATCTAGCATTATTCATGGTCATGGAGTATGGCGGGGTGATCACCCCTTGGAAGACGTCTACCATGCCACTTAACCCCGCAGGAGGATGGCGACATTTTTCATGACAAACTTGGGAATGCTTCAAGAGAGAACCTGTCTAAATGTGATAGGGCAGGGAGGGTCTGTGAAAAAATGCAGGGAATGAGTCACAAGATGGGACGAGTCAAGAAAGCAAGGGCCAAAACTGGTAAAATGACAGGCCAGGATACAACTCAATGCCAAGTCAGAATGCTAAAGGTCCTGGAGCACTACATGAACTTTCAGAGCACAATAGAGCAGGATACAAGGCAGTAGAGGAGAGAGGAGAGGTGTGTTGGAATCCAATCCATTGTCTACCAATGTAGATGCCAGAGGGGAAAGCGTACAAGAACAAGGCAGAGGATCTCTCACAGCTATGTCATCATCTCATCTGCCCGGTAATAGAAAACACAGTGCTGATGAAGGGAGGGCAGCCAATAGGCGGTTCCACGGATCTTCCTGGCCCAAGAACTACCCAGCTGTGAACAACAAGACATGATGATCACCTCGGGGAATCTTAGACTGTAGCAGAAGTAGTTCGAGGGACTCCTCAAAGGAGGAAGCTCACAATCAGTCTCAGAACTTCAACTAGTGGACGATAGTTACGTGGAGAGGGCACTTGTTTGGAACCAGAGAGGGAATACAGAGACCATGAAAGAAGTGGAAGATTCTTTTGAGCTCTGAGGACGCGAAATTCTATGAATGCCGAAAAAGAACTGCTCATTAATGACACTCTTGCTGAAGTTCAAGGTGCTAAGGAAAGGCCACATGATGTCAGGAAGAAGAAGTATCGACAGTGAAGGGGATGAGGCCAGACAAACAAACAAGAAGATCTACCTATGTTAATGAAAGTAGCAAAGACTTGGCTGGTTTTTCAAAAAACCCACAGACTCTTAAAGCAGTAATGAAAGATAGTCCATCTGGAACTAGGTCTCCAGAGGGGGAATCCAACAATTGGAAGAGTAGTTCTCATCCTCTAATTGGTGGAAAAAACAAGATGGAGGAAGAAGGTCTTCCTGATTGCTCTAGCACTGACAGTAATCTTTCAGCTGAAGTGTAGTTGGCCCCCCACTTGACACTGGTTTTGGAGAAGAGATCAAATGCTCGTATGGCCAGCTTAGATGGAAAAAAGGATGAGGATAGTGCAGTTGTTCTTAAGTCTTGTGAAACTAACTGTAACCCTGCAAAAAAGAGCCTTGGATCCTGGTCCCCAGAGAGAAATTCCTTCAGAACTGTTGTACAGAATAGTTCACGGGATCCAACTCTGGTGAAGAACCTCATTAGGAGTGAAGATGATAGTGACCTTTCTGATCATCCTATGGCTGGAGGTAGCAGCTCAGAAGATGAAGAAAGTCCGTCTGGAATTTGGGTTCTAGAGAGAATCTCCCCTAAAGATGCCAGAACAAGTAGTCCACAGACTCTCACTGAGGGTAACAATGACTGCACGGATGGAGGAGGCCAAACAGCTCCAGTCAGGAAAGTGAGCGAAACCAACACTGCAAAATCATCCTGATGTTTCGGTAAAAGAGAGGAACAAATGAAACTAGGACTGACTTGTCTGTGGGTGTCGATGGTCTCCAAGACAACAAGGAGCACCTTCCGTACTTGTATAACACTGATGAACTCACTGCATTGCAGAGTGACGAGGGGTGTGACGTGCAGACCGATCGAAGGAGGACAAGACATGGCAGTGGCCCAACCAAGAGGACATCCACTCCTGGAAGTATTGAAGATAGACTGGAGGTTCCGCATCTTCCAAGGGCAGAGACACACCTGTCAATACTGCGGGTCTGACCATATCTGACAAGGAAGAGACGCTCGTGACATATACAAAGAACTTGAGGAAACTGACTTGAAAGATTCGCCCAGTAAGAGAGGAAATCTTCGAGGCAGCTGGACTTTGGAGAGGTAGACAATGCATATAGTGGAAAAATTTAAAACGTGTTGTCAGTGTCTTAACGGCAGCCTTGGACAGTTCCTGGAAGATAATAAAGGACAGCCACTAGAAACATTCTTGAGGTCAGGCAGGCACAAAACTACGAACCAGCATATGGAATAGCCCTGTAGTTCAGTCCAATGTAAAAACTCAAGAAAGATCGGCTAGTAATTCTGTGTGTCGTTCTGATACAAAACAGAAGGCCCCTAACAAGAGCAGACACCTGCAGACACGTCGTCCCACCCCAAACGGCAAGGAAAGGAGTCTAGGCAAAATCTAAAGCAGACAGGAGGCAAGAGTCCTGGTATAATAACTCCGATCGAACCATGACGCCCGCCTTTGGAAACAGCTAGGGGAAGGCACCAGCCTAGTTGTGGTAAGATTGATCGGAAACCTGAAAGGGGTAGAGGGCGCTCAAAAGGAGGACCTGCTCGGAAAACAGCCATGCTTCAGACCAGGTCAATCAACTCTCCCAGATACTGTTGTTCAAGCCGAGAAGATGAAGAATGCCCCAATCCAAGCTACAATTGGTAGAGGTGCTATAAGGAGAGTCCGAGCAGGCAGAGGATTAACTGCTTAAGTTCTAGAGATCAGAGCTAGATGATCATCATGGGATCATGAAAATGAATGAAACCATGGAGGAGGGAGTGGTGGACCCGCTGGGTGGAAAGGGAGCAGAATCGGCACATAATTGGATTGAAAGAGAGGGGCGACCACAGGTGAGGAAAGTGGGAGTGTAGCCCACAAATTAGTAAGTACCTGTTGAAGGGTAGGGAAAGTGATGGAAAGAGAGGCTGAGCAGGAACATTTGTCCAAACCACGCCCATGACGGAGGTAGATGGAATGGACCTCCCCAGGAGGCGATTGAGTCGATGTGTCAGATGCTGGCAGTGTGGTAGTACCTGGCAGAAGAGTGGCACTCAAGCTATTAGATCTATGGGGAAGGAAATGGTGCCAAAGGCTGAAAGACAAGACCAGCAGGGTCGACATGAAGAGCAGCACTCGGGGAACTGTACCCCCCCCCTCGTAAGTGGGCATGATTGGGATACTTTACGACGACAGTTTTGATGATGATCACCCCTTGGAGAGGACGGCTTCATGGAGCAGGATCGCGGGCTGAGGAGGCTGTGGAATAACAAAAGAAATGGGAACCAATGACAAAAAGGCTGCAGATATCCGAAACCTTGAATGGAATGTAGCAAAAGTAACAATACCTGTTGATAGGACCCCAAGAAGGAGTAGCGGGAAAAACAATGAATCAAAAATTTGAAACAAACGGCAAATAGACATAGGAGGATGTGACCAAGAAGATCAGAAGTCATCAAGCACAAACAAAGGAGTCACAAGTTGATCGCCCCAGCCCTCCGGCCCAACAAAGCTATCTAGAAGATGGACATCGTAAACGTCCGAGCAGCCAAGAGGCATTTATCAAGATGCCGAAACAGTGGATGAGGATTCCCCGTCAGTAAGAGCAAGGCAGAAGGGCCACCAGTGTTCGCAAGCCAGTCAAAGACAGCCATCAGAGTTGGCACCATCCATGATCGAGATGACATTCTCCTAATATCACGTGGGAGAGTCCACACCTTGGACTTCAGCCGTGCTGAAAATGTAAGCTACCATTCTGAATCCATTACGAATCAGAGGAATCTATGCAGAGCATGTCAATATGTATGTTGTGTGGTATGTGTGTGTGATGCCCATCTTTTGAACATGAGGACTTGATCAGGTTTGAGTAAGTGAGGCTCATACTTGGTATTTGTGTTCTCATACTGATAACATGATATCTTTCTGGGCCCCGTCAGAGGTCATCAAGTATGAAATACTTGTAATCAGAGGATAAGTTCTTTATGCTTGGTCTGATCAAGTGATTTAGTATGTAGCTTCTTTATGGGGAGTAACTATTTTTTGTGACGATCAGGGGTCATTTATGGTTGAAAATATAATTTTGTGTGAAATCAATATCGGCCGATTTCAGCAGGCGGTGGAACATGATAGTTTTGCCCCATCTGAATGGATGTGAAGCTCTACTTGTAGTTGTGTTCCCTCTTCCATGGTGAGTACATGAACTTGTTGAGGGTCAGGTCAAAGTCATCTTAGGTCCCTGAAGGCCAAACCTTTTAAACACATAAGAAGTCCGGATGCTTGGTCCAATCAAGCCAATTGTGTGTAACTTTCTTGTGAGGAGAACGAGAACCCCATTGTTTGTGGTGTAGATAGATGTCATTTTTAGTATGAATTTGAGGGGAATGTGAAAATTCATCATTTTGGCCAAGGTACAACACCTTTCAAACACACAACAGAATGCCTAATTAGTCTGACCCAGTTTAAGGTAGGTGTGTGACTTCCTTTCAAGTGTAAAGGACCATGCTTAGGTAGGTGTGTGACTTCCTTATCAAGTGTGAAAGGAACCATGCTTTGGAAATTTGTGGACAATCATTGTTTTGGTCTAAGTTCATCTTGTAAACATGACAACTCAACCCCACCTACAATCTTGAACAAATTGTTGGATCACCTACTACCACAGATAATACACCTACACTATGATGATTAACTCCCAAATAACAAAGGGGTAGGCACTTCTTTTTGCATTTCGAGAGCATGTATTACCCCCCCCCCCCAAAAAAGAAAAAAAAAAAAAAAGAAAAAAAACCCCCCCTCCCCCCCCGCCCCCAAACATGTGGTACTGTTGAAGAGGCATATAGCATCATTTTTTGTGATCCTAGGATGCCAGCTACCATGTCTGCATCTTATCGGCCACAAAATGCATTTGTTTTGGATAAGGGGCAAGACTGGTTTGCTTCAATATTCCAAACATTTTGGTTTTTCAACCTTCACTCCACCTGCATGAGCATAGATTGTATGCATATCTGGAGGAACCAGGAAACTAAGGTTGCCCATACCTTGATGAGGCTACCGATACTGTGAGGTATTATCATAGACTTGCAATGAAGTACGCCCTGCACAGCCTATGTAAATTAGGTCCAGTCCCCTTTTCTTCGACTTTGTATCGATTCTTCTTTTCTCATTATTTGGCAAGGCGGCCGGCATGAGAGCTGTGCAGACATTTGACTATACTTACCGACTATGTTGTCACATGGCGGTGATATGCAATATCCCTGCTACGATTGTTCTGACAACAATCCCTCCAAATAGTGTCTATCTTCTTTAAATTGTCAGTCATTAGTGGACTCATCATGCCTGGGGAGCTGTCTTTGTATTTGTCTCTTTCTAGCTTCAAATGAAGGTGATCTTGAAGAAGATCGTTCCTCTCAGAGAGCTTCCTCCTCTAGAGGATCAGGTGTTTGTACAAATAACAGAGTACATAGTTTTTACTACCATTTATTAAGATGTACAACTGTCATGTAAACATGACTTTAGTTATTGTGTCTGATACATAGGCAACCCGAACAGCAAAAATTTCATCCGATTTGAGTGTGAAAAGGAAATTCTGCTATTTCGCATTAATACCCTGTGACGTCACGAGAGTTAACCCGTAGCCCCTGTTGTGATAACAAGTCAATCCAAAACAATGTTTTCTTAGTACGCAACCACCTACGACAAAAGAACTAACAAATTGGTCTTATTGCACCTTACAAATTTTGTTCACGCAGAAAATGGCACAACATTTTTATCAATTTCATGGTATTATATCAACTGAATTTTTCTTTCTGCTTTAACCCCTTCGCTACGTCTACGCCCACCCCCCCAGTGGGCATTGCCATTACCATCAGTTCAATAACGTGTACGCCCGCAGCCTGCGTATAGATCATCAGTTTCAAATAATCGAACCTCCATGAAACATGGTACAGACGTATTTAATAAGGATGGTAAAGCTTTGTAGAGCAATTTTTCTTTAAACCATCGCGCCCCCATTTACACAAATCTCGCAAAAATGGAGACCTCACACATTATTTTGCTGTTTATGCTAATTAGCTACTGCTATAGCTAATATGCATAAGTAATCATGAATGATGTGAAAATAACATTTTAAACATTGTCTGACCTCCCTCGGTAAATCTGGCTTATAACAATACCATTATTCAAATGCTATTGGAACAATTTTAAAAACTGTGAATTCATGAATTTGGTAATTTTCTCAAAATGGCTCATTACAGAGGGTGGTCCCCCTCACGTTAGCGAAAAAGGTGTTAATAGTGCAAAATATTGCATTCATTGTGTAAAGTAAAATTAGCGACCTTCCTTTTGCATTGTACATCTGGAGTGGGGTGTGAGGTGAAATGCATTGAAGTAAAATAAATTAACTCAAACAAGGGGGGAAAACATGAAGAAGGGGCCCAAATTTTGGGTGTGGGCATGGACACATGTCTCTTTTCATTTGTTCCAGTTTGAAGATGATCTGGTGCATGACCACTGTACTTTAACAGGAGCAGGCCCGGCTTTACAGTCGACTGCATGTGTGTATTTACCCATGGTTCAGGGATGTTCTGTCTAGCACTGTTACAAACCTATTACCTACTGTAAAAATCATGGTTAACATGGGCACCACCTCTAAATGTTTTTTTAACCAATATAAATGCATAAAGAAGTATTCTCCAACAGCGCGTTTGTGATTTCACAAAAACTTGTGTGCCATTCAATCGTTTAGTTGGGCCACAAAATCCGAATCTATTTTTGCCATGTGTGCACCAATTATACTACAAGAGTTGTTTGTTTTTCTTCGCCCTAAAATTGTAATTTTGGAGTTACTTGTTCCATCTTTCGAAGGTGAGACTCAACCTTCCCTTGGTGTTTTCCGTACGCTGTTAACTAAAAGGTTGGCGATTTCTAACACGTCTGTTCACAATTAGGAGTTATCAATGATACTGGTTAAATATTTACTACGGACAGCACTGTACAGATGTGGATACCCTATTAATTCCCATTGAGAGTCTGCACTGCGGGAATGCAAAAGATTGGGGCAGGCACGTTCATAGGACGAACTAGCGCATTATTGAAATGACAGTCATATGTTCAAGGTGCCCTGACACAGGTCTTACCAACCAGAGCATTTACACCAAAACATATTGAAAAACTTCCACTCAGTGTTAATGTTGACTCATTTTTTGAAATTTGTTTAATCATTGAGGACAATCCTCATGTTAAACTTTTGGCCTGTTTTCCCTGGTTGCCGATAAACAACACGGAAAATCAAGCATTCGGGGTTTTTAAAATGCAGGTGCGCTTCTGACTTCTATTAGAAGAAATACAGTATGAAGACTAGAAATTCCTCAGAACGTGTTGTACAGAATAGTTCACGGGATCCAACTCCCTCTGTGAAGACCCTCATTAGGAGTGAGAGTATAGTGACCTTTTCCTGATCATCCTATGGCTGGGCAGGTAGCATCTCAGAGAATGCCAGAAAGTCGCGTCTTGGAATTTGGTTGTCTAGAGAGAATCTCCCCTATCGTGCCAGAACGTGTCCCCACTCTCACTGAGGGTCACATGACTGCACAGATGGAGGAGCCAAACAGCTCCAGTCGGTAAGTGAGCGAAACCACCACTTACAAAATTCATCCTGATGTTTGCGGGTAAGAAGAAGAGGCACAAATGAAAACTAGTAAGACTTGTCTGTGGGTGTCGATGGTCTCCAAGACAACAAGATCACCTTCCGTCTTGTATGAAACTACTGATTGAACTCGACTGCAAATTGGCAGAGTGACTAGGGTGTGACTGCAGAACCGATCAAGATGACACGACATGGCGGGCCCACCAAGAGGACATCCACTCCTGGAAGTTAGTGAAGATAGGCCGTGGTAGGTTTCCCCTATCTTCTCAAGGCAGAGACACACCTGTCATACTGGGTGTCCTGAACCCAACTGACAAGAATACTGCTCGTGAAATAACAAAGAACTGAGGAACTGACTTGAGAGTATTCGCCCCTAAGAGTAGAATCTTCGAGGCAGCTGGACTTTGGAGAGGTAACAATGCATATAGTGGAAAAATTTAAAACTGTTGTTCAAGTGATCTTAACGGCAGACCTTGGACAAGTTCCTGGAAGATAATAAAGGACACCCACTAGAAACATTTTGAGGTCAGGCAGGCCAAAACTACGAACCCACCACCATCATAGGAAGAGATCCTGAGTTTCACATGCTCAATGTAAAAACTCACGAAAGATCGCTATAATTCTGTGTGTCGTTCTGATACAACAGAAAAGCCCCTACAAGAGCAAGACCACCTGGGAAGAACGAGGCGTACCCCCAAAACGCAAGGAAAGAGTCTGAGGCAAAATCTAAAGCATACAGGAGGCAAGAGTCCTGGTATAAATCACTCCGATCGAACCAGTACCGCGCCTGTGGCACCCCTAGGGCAAGACCAAGCCCTATTGGTGGTCGATTGATCGGAAACCTGAAAGGGGTAAGGCGCTCAAAAGGAGGACCTGCTCGGAAAACAGCCATGCTTCAGAACAAGAGGTCATCACTCCCATACTGGTGTTTCAAAAGAAGAAGAAGATTAATGAACTTGCCCCCAATCACCGACCTACAATGTTGAGGTGCTGAAGGAGAGTCCGAAGCAGTCATAGGATTAACTGCTAGTTCTAAGATCTGACTAGATGACATACCGGCAGCGAAATGATGAAACCAGGACGAGGGATTGACCCGATGGTGAAGGGAGCAAGATCGGACATTAATAGAGTGAAATGGAACAGAAGGGGAGTAACAGCGGGAGGAAAGTGGGAGGTGGTAGGCCCCACAATTAGAATTACTGTGGAGTGTAGGGAAAGTGTATGTAAAGCGAGTCTGCAGGAACCTGTGGTCCAAACCCCGCCCAATCAGGAGGTAGATGGATGACCTCCCCATGAGATATTGAAATGAGATGTGTCCGATTCTGCAGTTGGTGGTGGTAGTACATGGGCAGATAGAGAGTGGCATTCAGCGATGAGGAGCTAAGGGAATGTGCCACAGCTGTCATACAAGATCCAGCAGGGTCACGGTGGAGGAGCCGTCAGGAACTGATTACCCCCTCGTAAAAGTGGGGCATGATTGGGATAATTTGGACAACAGTTTTGGATGATGACCACCTCTTGTAGAGGATGGTCACTGAAGCAAATCGAGGGCTGAGGCGGATTGTGGAATACGAACGAATTGGAACCATGACAAAAGGCTGTGAGATATCGAAACCGTCGAAATGGAATACCGCAAAGGAACAATACCTGTTAATAACCCAGAGAAAGAGTAGGGAAAAACATTGACTATGTGAACTGAAACAAAAGGCAAAAAAGACGACAGGAGAACTGTGAGAAAACGTCAAGAGTCATCGATCAACAACGGAAGTCAACAAGTCGATCGACAGCGCCCTCAGGCCCAACACAGCTTATCTTAGAGAGGACCTCGTAGACATGTAGAAGGTAACGATCAGCCCAAGCGGCATTTAGACAAACTGCAGAGAACAGTGATTGAGAGATTTTCCATGTCAGTAAGAGCAGTCAGAAGAGCCACCAGCGTTCGCAAGCCATCAAAGGAACAACACAAAAGTTGAGCACCATCCATGAATCGAATACATTCTGTTCTCCTGAGATTCACCGTGGAAAGTCACACCCGTGGACATCATAGTGCACGGTAAAGTTTGGCTGAAACCGTACGCTACATTCGTGATTCATTACGAAATCATAGGAATCTCTGGCCTCAGTCAGTAGGTATGTGTGTTGTGTATGCATGTGTATTGTGTGATCCCACTTTTAAACATGAGGAACTTCATCCAGGTTTTGGTAATGATATGCCTCATACTTGGTATTGGTGCTCTATAATGAATTCCACAAATATAAGTTTCTGGGCCATGTCAAGAGGGGTCATAAAGTATGAAATACTTTAGCAGGATAGTCTTAAATGGCTTTGTGCTGATCAGTTGAAACTTAGTATGTACTCCTTTACGGGGAGTACAATAACCCTAGAGTTTTGGTGAAGATCAGGTCATTTAGTGAACAATATAAATTTTGTGTGAAACAATATCGCGGCCGATTGTTTCACCTTGTAAACATGTATAGCTTTGGCCCCAAACCTGATGGATGTGAAGCGCTTACTTGGTATTGTGTTCCTCTCCACGTGAGACATGAACTTTTGAGTCAGGTCAACTGTCATCTAGGTCCCGGAGGGCCAAACTTTTAAACAGAATAGTCTAACCTTGGTCCAATTCAAGCCAATTTGTTTGTATCTCTCGCGTGAGGAAAAGAACCCTATTGTTTAGGTGTTATAGAGATGGCATTTTGGTAGAATTGGGAATGTGGAAATTCCATCATTTTGGCCAAGGTAGAACACCCTTTTAAACACAAACAATCCTAAATTAGTCTGACCCAGTTTAAGGTAGGTGGTGACTTTGGCCTATCACGTGTAAAGGAACCATCGTTAGTAGTGTGTGACTTCCTGATCATTTAAAGGAACCATGCGTTTAGAATTTGTTGGAAAAAGTCATTGTTTTTCTAAGTTCATCTTGTAAACATGACAACTCACCCCACCTACAACTTGAACAAACTTGTTGGATCACCTACTACCACAGGAATGATACCCACCTACCTTATAATTAACTCCCAAATAAAAAGGGGTAGCATTCCTTTGGCATTTGAGCATGTGATCAACCCCCCCCCCCCCTCAAAAATGTGGTACTGTTAAAGAGGCGTAGCCTCATTCTGTGGACCTACATCCCTATCAGGTCCGGCATCCATGGATCCTATCTGCCCAAAAAAGGCTTATTCTCCATTGCTCCTCGTCGCTGAAGTCATTTTTCAAGAAGGCAGGACTGGTGTCTTCCTTCCTTTTCTTCATATTCCTAACATTTGTGTGTTCAACCTTCAAATCCACCTGAGCATAATGGCACCGGAAGTAACCAAACTAGGTTGCTCATACCTTTATAAGCTACTGCTATTTAATTCCATGTCACGGGAGTCTCAGTGGTTTTTTATCATGACTTGCATAAGAAGCCCTGTACCCCCTAAGTGTAAGATTACTGGGTTCATTGAGTTCCCTGTTCTTCCATTTGAATAGATCTCTTTATCACTACCCTAGCAGGGAACCTCCGCATGAGAGGCGTGGGGCATTGGACACCCCCCACTCTATTGCACACAGGGCGTGGAATATGCAATAGCACACCCTGCTACAATTGTTTCGACAAACCAATCACCGCCAATAGTCTCTGTCTTCCTCAATTTGTCATTATATTGGACTTATCATCATGGTCTTTGGATGTGTCTCTTCTCTAAGTTCCAAGGGAGGAATGCTCTTGACGAGACCAAGTCCTCTAGAGAGCACCGCCGTCTAAAGATCGTATGTGCCACATAGTTCTCTCTACCACTTTTTTACATTTTAAAATACGATAGTCATGTAAACATGAACTCTGCTTATTTGCTTTCATTTCTTATATTTGGAACGCCGACCTCAAAAGAATTTCATATTCATCCATTCGAGTGTGTAAAGGAGACATTCTGCTAGTGTGCATTAATACCCTTTGACGTCCTGATAGGGACACCGGAGAGCCCTGTTATAATCCAAAGTCAAGCCAACCATGTATCCTTACCTACCTAGTGGAAAGAACAACATTGGGTCTGACTGCAAACTTACCAAATTTGTTTCCAAGAAATGGCACAATTTTTTTTTATCAATGTTCATTTTATGATATCACTAATATTTTTTCTGCTTTAAATAGTGTCAATATCAGCATTTCACTAAATTAGTAAATTGTCGCCTTGCATTGTTCCTTCTGGAGTTGGGGTGAAATTCATGCAGATACATAACTCTAATCAGGGAACATCAATAATGGCCAAATTTTGGTTGTGGGGTGGGACTGTCCTCTTTGCGATCTGTTTCCCGTTAAACAAGAGAGCTGTTGCATCCCATTGTACTTTAACAGGGCTGTGGCCAGGCTTTACAGTCCCCTGCATGTGTGTATTTACTCATGTGTTCAGGGAGTTTCGTCCAGCACTGTACATACCCTACTGTAAAAAATCCATGGCTAAACACGGGCACCCACCTGAAATGGTTGATCAATATACATCATGAAAGAAGCATTCCTCACAGACCGTTTGTGATTCAAAAAACGTGCATTTGATCTTTAATTTGGCACAAAATCAAATCTTTTTTGTCCAGTGTTTACCATGGTACATTGGGTTGTTGTTGTGGTTTTTCACCCTCAATGTAATTTTGAGTTACCTCTTCCATCTTTCCGATGTGAGATCTCACTCACCTAGCCCTTGTGTTTTCCGCACGCATGTAACTAACCTTGGCGATTTCTAACATCCTTTCACAATAGTTATCAATGATACTGTGATTAAAATATCATACCATTGGGGCAGCCACTGTACAGACGTTAAGAACCCTAAGAATATCATGAAAGTGCACTGCGGGAATGCAACTATTAGGCAGATCGTTTATTTAGACCTAACTAAGGACCTTGTCTGGATGATAATCATGTTCACGGTGCCTTGCCATGTTTCACCAATCGAGCATTTAGCACAAACATTGCAAACTTCTTCACTTAGTGTCATGTTTGACTCTTTTGTTTCACGTTTAATCATGGAGGACACCAAATTTCGACAAATCTCCTATACACACTAAAATCACGATTGGGTTTGTATATTGCCAGGTGCGCTTCATAGCTTCGTATTAGAATGAACTGGGTCGCTGTAATAATAGAAACTGGCCCGAAGCTTGTTGCTCGTCCTGCTGACTGGCACATTCACCAAATCTGGACGGTGAAATTATCAAAAGAATTGGATTTTTGTTTTTCAATGTTTGAAGAACCTGCGTTTGGAAGCAAACACTGCAGTTTAGTACTCAGTGTGGTGTAGTCGAGGCAGCGTACTTTCCGAGGGCCGAGTCGGGACACTCCTGAAGAGCGAAAAAATACCATATCCAACCAACATAGTAAAGCACAATATTATACAGCAGCCTAGGATCCTCATTCCCCAGAGACCCACCATGGTTATTTACCCCTTAGTCAGAACTGGCTTTTTATTTTCTCCGCGTGACTGCCATTCCAATATATCGACACTTTACCTGCACATTAGCGCGCCATTTCTTTTCATAGTCTTAACACCTCGCCCATTCATGCGCGTGCAGTGGGTCCTGACTCGATTAACAACGATTACCCCCGTTATCGAGACATTGTGAAAAGTTCTAAACAATCTTTCCCCCTGTTCTGAATTGATGATGGATTCAAGTGGGTTCTTCTTCTCATTACCCGTACAATGATTAAAAACACTATAAATACAACTAAAAGGGTATCAATAACTAGTGGCAATATTCCGATCTGAACATTAGGGAGCTCAAAACTTAATCATGAAACCATATCTTCTAACAGAAGCCCATCCTAAAATAGCGCTATCGCTTTTCAATTCCTTGACATCAGTCGGGGAAGTTATGCAGTCATGCCAGTGCGTCGTGTGTATGTGTGTGTAACACGATAACTTCTCGACCCCACCTGGATGGATGATCTCCATACTTCGTATGGGGAGTACATAACCCCATTGTTTTGGGTCGTCACAGTTTTATCTTCGGTCACCAAAGGTCACAGTGTACTAACAGCCTCGAATTTTAGTGGTGCTTTCCTTGGTCAAGAGTACAGGAAAACTCTCTGGTTGGTTGGGGAAAAATGGAAATTTGTCAGACTCTATGTGCCCATAATGAGCTGGTACGATCCTCATTTGTTCCTTTTGTCCCTGGCTATAGATTGGTCAGCAAGAGTCAGTACTCACTGAGCTTTGGCCTCGGGTCACTACCTTTAAATTTTTTTTGTGTTTTCACGATGGCAGCCCAGTGAAAATCGCGTACGGGTCAAACACTTTATCTCAAATTTTGTGATTGCCTTTGGACAATCATACTACATATTGTAATGTTAGAGTATTGATCTTTCCTCTGCTCCTGAATAATTTTCCTTTTACACATTGTGACTTATGAGTATCATTTCACACTTGTGCTAACAAATGTTATGTTGTGGTTCTAATGATCACACTTGCTTGGGGGTTCACCTCATATGCGGTGCACTTCTATCAGATATTCTGAGTTTTGTATGGCTTCAGCACCCGACCGACCTCAGATATTAACCCCTGATTACAGTGCATGTGTCACTGTTCATGATCCCAGGTTCCCCGCTACTACCATTGGATTTTATAGGATGTTCCTGCCTAACAGCACTATGCACTGGAGGGTTGCAGAATGTACCCACAATATTCCCTGCCTGGTTCAGCGGGTGACGGAATGTATACTCTATAACTGTATAAGAAGCATTTGTTGGTGTGAATATTTCACTCACTCAACTTAACCCGATATTTCACTATGCACCCCACCCACCCCCCACCCACGCTATTGAACATCTGGCAGATCTTTCACTGTAGCCGAGCTTTGGCAACCCTATTGTCCTTCTTTCTTTTGCCATTGAACGTTGTTCCGTCATCGGAGCCGTCTTGGCTAAGAATTTCATTTGTATTTTCATCGCCGAAAATCACCCATCTGCTTTCATCACTGTCGTGGCATCTTGCAAGGAAAGGCATTTTTTCTCCGACGCTCCAACTATCAGGTAAGTTCATCCTTAGGCAGCTTGCGTGCTTTTGAATTGGATTTTCTTCATCCATTAACGCTACTGACGGCTGATGAAATACCTTGCTCATACCTGAGATCTGGTGTATTCACCACGTTTTGTTTGCCATACGCAAGAAAGTTCAAGTTAGCAGCAATTTTTGTAAGGCACATTCACAAATGTCTCACACAAATGGCTTGGTGGAGCGTCAACACAGCCTAAACAGTTCAATATCATACGTAGTCAATCAACATGCAGCTTTATCGATCATTTTTCGATGCGTGTGGGAATTTCTTCTACCTTGGATATCGTTTCTTGGGTAACTCAACCGATTAGTATGTGCACCCGCAAATAGATCAGGGTTTTCTGGTTTGCAAAGCCACCTAGGCTCAATACTTCCGCCTTTGTACACTGTCTGGCCTATTTGAATCAGCTCCTAAAATCTTAGAAACCCAGGCAGTGAGGACTGTTCAAATTATGTTAACATTGTCCAATTGGAGATTTAGGTATTTTTAGCCAGGCTTCCCTGACATGGGAACCAGAGACAAGTTCAATGATATGATATGACCTGTGGGAGACGCTGTGGCAGCCTAATATCTACGAGCCCAAGTGTGTTTGCAGCCCAAGTAGAAAAAAAATGTGTCTCATCAAACATTAATCATAGCTGTTACTCAGTAATTCTGACATTCTGAATTCCACAAGCTGTCCTTTCTTTCTCTTCCAGCTGGTCTTCATCTGACCAAACGCCTGATAGGATGACCCAGTTCAAGGGACCTGTAAACTCTATTGGCAGCTCAGTTTGGCTCAGGCAAATGGAAAAATAGAGTACGCATCATCCACTCCACTAGCTGAAAGTGGCTATCCATACCGTCCATGCTCAGTGAATGAAAAAATTGAACATATGATATGGGAGGCTGGGAGTACCATCGTCACATCCAGACGCCCTTCCTGCCTGCCCCGTCTCTTTTTCTCTCATTTGAAGTTAGACCATTTTGCACTATAATTGAGCACTTTTGTGAGCGGCACCAGCCCTTGGCAGTAAGTAGAATGGATCGACTTCTACAGGAAGGCCTGCACTGACTCTGTCCCACACTCCTGGATATTGAGACTATGAGGATGCACAAGAATCAATAAACCACAAGATTCCGTGCAAATTGGGTCACCAACCTCACAAGAGTAAGCACCCCAGGTTCAAATCCATTGGAGACACCGTGCTCTTCCAGGGCGGTGGCTCTGTCACTGCTACCACCTTTTGTGTAGCACTGGCCCCCCATCAGCCTCATACATGGATATCACAACGAGGCTTCAACTTGAAGTCCGGTCAGACAATCTGCTGTAAATGGATGATGACGTGGCGGAACCTAACCATTCTTTTCGACATAAAGAGTTCCAATTGGTGAACGTTGAATTGGTACCTTCCATCATGGACAATAGATTTCTACTGCTCTCAGACCCCTGATCGTGAATGCATCGGCGATACTTGTGCTCAATGTTATGGAGGAAGGCAGGGGGTAACCAGCCTAACCTGCCTCTCTCCCGGGATCCCCATTTCACGTCCCTCCGCAGACAATCCGTGAACTACTGGCGAGCTGACCACTTTCCTCATAACCTGAGAGTTGAAAATTCATGTCCAACATGACGCTTCACAACCAACCGGAGAACTCGTTGCAACCCCTCCCCCAAAACCCAACCCGTGCACAAATTCACTGCATTACAGCCAAACATGAAGGACAACTGCATGATACAACAAGGAGAATCCATTGCCCCATAATACAGATGTCACTTCATGACAGGAAATCATGTTATTATTTTTTGTTTCATTTTTTGAACATTTAGAGAATTTATTTGTCTTTCTCTCCCGACGTACCACCACCACCCTCCAACCCCTACAAGCAATCCCTACCATAGATAAATGCTTTTCGAGTGAATGAATCTTTGAATTTTCCTAGAAAGCAAGATGTTGGCTGGGTTGTTCAGTATGACGTCATTTATTATGGCATATGATCTTGCACATACACATGCTTCCAATGCACAACTTCAAAGGACTTGACTCCGTAACGTAAGTCGATTAACTTTGGTTTGGACTGAACAGCATGCATTTTTAACCAGCGGTTATACTATGCATCTTGCAGTTGTCCTTGAAGACCAATACCTCACCCGGTAATAAAGTGCAGCCCCCCAAGAGAAACACATCAGTGACTGCTGGAATTCAACCCAGAATTTTTGCTTTCAAAGAAAGTGTCCACTGATAACCATCTGCCATTCCTTCTGCCCTGCCACAAACTCTGTGTAGGTCTACTGTACCTGTGTGTCAATTTAGGATTGTTTTCGATTTTGAGGGGAGGGGAGTGTGTCATTTAGGATTGTTTTCGATTTTGAGGGGAGGGGGAAACGGAACAGAGTGGTAAAAGAAAGGTGAAGATAAGTTAGAACTGCTACCTATATAGTGAAACAAATGAAAGTTGTTATTGCTGATTTCGGCCTTCTTTTCCCAGCACTGAATGTTTTCATAGAGCTGTTACACTATAATAGAGCAGTCCACAAATTTTAGCAGACAATATTTTGGCATGCCATAGCCGCTCATGTGGACAATGTTTGTAAATATTTGGCACACTCATTTTCAGAAGGATGATTTCCCAACTCTTATTATATATACGTGCCTTGTTTTAAAGTCTACATTTATTTTTGTATCTAATTTGATTATTCAGTTCAGTGATCAATTTTTATTGTGTTGCTTGACATAAATGGAAGATGTTTCTTATTCGCATCTATCACTCAACGTTTTGTTATGAACTGCTTGCTGGTAGGTATTTTAGGGTGGCATTTTGTGCAGTTTCTGTGGCTTGTTTGTAGTGTAATTGAAACAAGACCAATGTTGTGAAATTTTGTGAAAATTTGGGTGATATGATCTGTTAAATTCTGGGCACTGAGTAGGTACATTAGCCTATGCCATTAAATTGATTGTTTAAGCTTGTTAGCAAACTTACTGATGAACCGTAGGTAACGGATCGGATTTTAAGCATCAGATATACTAATTGAGTCGTTGAGAGTTTTTTGGTCAGATTTTTACAAAATTTAGTAAAGAACTTTGGTCCAATTTTGTTCCAGGTTCGTTGGATTTTCATGAAACCTGGTGGATATGGTCTACCATTAGAAAAAAAGGAAGCTTCGGGACTGAAGGAGACATTTCCCCTAAGTTTCAAAAAGTTAGAATTCACCTCAAGTTATATGCAAATTAGTACAACTTAACATTTCATCCTTACCAAACAAATCACCAGGCATTCCATGACAGAGGCTATTTTCCCATTTAATCAGTGACTTCCTTCCGTGCCCCAATCTGATCTGTCCTAATCAAACCCAATACTAATCTAATCCAAGTGTAATATGGATACTACATAAAAAAAACAAATTCATCAAAATGGTCTTTAACCTTTTGATGAATCAGCTTCATCCATCACTTACTTCACATTCGAAGGCAATGGTTGGCTGTACAGAAATCCATGGGGCCACCCATATTAAACCCAGCTGAGCCCTATTTTTCATTACAGTGCCGATGGTTGGCCATACCCGGAAACCAGTGGGCATAAGAACTCATAACTGCTAGTTATGCCTGCTTCCTTGTGTTTCTTCTCTCTTTCTTACTTCGATTTTAAGATGGTACCACCATCCAGATCCTCAAGTTTGGTTTGGGGAGGGGAGCATTCCCCATGGTGCCACTTCCTGATTTACTCAGTCAGTCAGGCCTTTCCCTTGTCGATTGTGGAGAAATGTCTTATGCCCTCTGAAGCCTGTGGTGTAATAAACCTACAATACAATTTGAACTTTGAATATTGTTGCCAATACCTCTCGATGTGGATGAAAAAAGTGGCAACACCACCTATGGGTCGGTGCAGATGCCCTCCGCTTAGCTGGTAATTGGCGTACATCGGAAATTTGGTTTACTGACGTCCGGCTACCAAAAAGTAAACATTCCGTCCTGGAGTTTAGTTTAAGAAGATGATAATGAGATGTGTCAAAGGTCATGAGGGAAACACAGTAGTATTGACTTGAACGTACAGTGTGCATAACGATCTTTCGAACTCCCCTGCTGAAATTACAAATCGTGCACCACAAAACTCACAGATTCCCCCCCCCCCCCACCCATCTTGTCACCAATACCTTCTGAAAAATGGGTGAGATGATTGGCATTCTGAAATAGTGGTTGACAGTTTGGAAATAGCCCTAGATATATGCTATGGAGGAATCTCTCCATTCTCCGAACTGTCCAGTGGTGAGCATGCGCCCGGCTTAACAACCGTGCGACTGGCTTATTGTACAAAAACTGTTTTTGGGTTTCTCATCAATCATGCATCTAGCTGAGGGGGAAGTGTATACACGGATCGCTCTCCCGTTGTTTTCAGGATCAACTATTCAAGTCCAATAAAGATGTCATAGAATATATCTGTTTCCCACTGGAATTGTATTCTCTGAATATCACCCACACAGCAATACTGAGAGAGTGACAAACAGATCATACGAAAAATTCTCCCAGCCTTAACATTATCTCTCTCTTCCTCCCTTTTGATATACCTTTTAATATTTTACTACTCCACTCAATACAGAAGGTGTTGTCTATTGTAGGAGATTTTCCTCCTTTACCGAGGTTTGTTTCGCAACTGTAGCATGGGATCCTCCTTTTTTTTTCAATAATAAAAGTGAGTTGAATATGTATCTTGGGTGATCCAAGTGATGGAGACTTTTGGGTTTATAGTCTTTAAACAAGGCAGCGACTATCCAAATACTAGCGACTTAATCCCCTGGTCATTGGTAACCTGATTAAGACCTTACCTGCACCCCCCAAGATGCACGTTCGCTCACAGCCTACTGCAACTCCTGGCAGCCAACGCAATGGCGCCTACTTTCGTTACCCGTCGCATGTACCCACTGTTATATCACGTGTGTAGCGTGGTACTTTCGAGGAGACATGCAGAAAAAGCCCCCAGGCTTGGGCTTTTCACTGGGATTCGAACTCGCAATTTTTATTGATCTTAAGTCCGGAGCTCTACACGACTGAGCTAATCCCCTCTGTGATAGGGATGATGGAGAACATAACTTCCGGAGCAAGCAATATCTACAATACAATAGTAGTGGTCTTACCAACGTCTCCAGTCATCTAGGTTCTGTGATCGCTGATTCAGTGAAATAGGTGAATGCTTGTTCACAATCGCCATACCAATACCCATTGTCCATTGCCTGTAACTAAGTAAGATTCGGACCACTAACCAAGGAGGGGGGGTGGGGGGCATAAAAGGGAAATTCTCAATAATATATACAAGGGTCAGGCCTTTCGCAGAAGTTATGAAAATACCGTCTTAATAGAATCACCTAATAAGAAATACACAAATGGTCACACAATGATCGTGTGACACAAGGTGGATACATTTATTTACAACCACTTTTGAGGCCTTTTCTCTGGCACCACACAAACGCACCAGGAATCACAGTTTGTGTTCCACACGAGAGCTTTTTCCCAGGAACCGTAACAGACCTTATCATAAAGCTTCCAGAATAATGCTGGCTTCCCCGATTGTTCATTCATGTTTACTGATCATCCCTGAAACATTTGTGGCAACGGCAACGATCATGAAATTATAAAATACTATGTGCTCACAATGCCTGAGTTGTTCAATGAATGTGTTCCCATGGAATATTTACAAATACAATGATGAATTTTTCCAAATAGTGAAAATATTTCATGATACGAACTATCCAACCCCATGGTACGTCAAGGCAATAACACTTTAAACAGGCTTGCAAAGAAATGTTCATTCATTGACAGTAAAGTTATGTTTCATGCAACACCACCAGAGGAATGATAAGGTCAAGTTTGAATCGAAGAAATACACGCCTCCTGCAATAATTTTAGAGTAAAGTATCTATATATTCACTTCCTTATCTTTCATTCCATTGGCCAAAACTTCCGTGTCAAATTAACACCTCTCAGATCATGAACAATGAAGGGATGAAGGGTCAAACCTGTTTGCTGAGCTGTTCATATTTCACACAAAGCATGTAGTTACAAATCATGTCCTATGTACTTCTTTGGACTAAAACATGTGTTTTAATTTATAACAATACAATCTTCACTAACTAATATACAAAACAAATCCAAATTAAGTCCTTTCTTTCTTCTTTCTCCACTAAAGATTTGAGCGTTGGGCCCACCAAATAGACATAGCCTGTTAACCGTTTGAGATCAGACAATGAGTTTGACACCCAATATTATATATAGAGGGTTGTTTCATAATGGCAGACAACCTAGGGAAGGGCATCTCAGACTTCCTTTCTCTAGAGCAGTGGTTCCCACACTTTTTCAAGGCGGGGCCCCCATTCCATTTCCGCGCCATCCGAGTGCGACCCCAGGTTTGGTCTCTGAATAAGGGAGATGTGCAGCATACACTCCCTGTAGTATGGTACGTAGTTGTTATGTGAAAACATAATAGTGAATATACAAAATCAGGGTGGCCGCGATAATTGAGCAATAAGCCAGATTCCCCCGAGGAAAAACGCTAGAATGGCGGCTGCTGATAAAACACTAATATGAGTTTTCAAGGGTGAATTTTGTCGAAAGACACAACGGTCCAAATTCGAGTAAATTTGGATACCCTCAGATTTTTTTTTCAATTTGAACAAAGCCTGCACCCCCACAAGAAATGCTTTCACGACCCCTTTGGGGTCGCAACCAGTTTGGAAAGCCCGTTCTCTAGAGAATTGTGTCTTTACACCTACTAAACTCCTAGGCATCAGGCAGTCTTCTCCATAGCATGTGAAGCACATGAGTGCATTCCTTGTGTATAAATTTGCCAGCATAGCACCCCGCACACCGATCATTCATTCATCAGAGGATGTCTGACTTCCCCTATTTCCATTTCCTTCCATTCTCTGGCAAGCTTGCTAGTTTATAGCTTTGGACCTTTGTTCAGGGGGCATCACACGCTTGCTTGCAAAGACATTTTTGCCCTGATCTTCTTTTTCGGCATTTGCATCGGCGTCGCGCCTCTCGCTCCGTTCTTTTCCGACCCTGGTTACCCTCCATCACCTTGGCCTCTGAGTCACCGGTCTCTTGGAGTCAGGTTTTTGGCTCGCACCCTGTCTGCTTTCTCTTTCCCTTCCGAAGGTGGAAATATTAATTCCGTGTCTGTGATTACAACTAAGTATTGACTGTATTTTTGGGGTTTTTTTTTTCACTAAGCCGCCACTCCCCTCCCCCCTTAGTTCGAATAGGTTTCACTGCATTGCACTCCTCCACCATTATGATAGCTTCCCTCGCAGCTTCATTCCACTTGCAAGTGAAAGCACTTATCGGGGGTAGCAGTCATTTCCCCTTTGCGATACTTCTTACTCCTAAGCAATGGCTCCATAAGGAAAGGTGGCTGCTAAGAACCTGTATAGACAACACCCCCCCCCCCCCCCCCCCCCCCCCCCCCCCCGCCCAGGGCCAAGTGTAAAACCTGCCATTGGGCCAACTCCATTTAGGATGCCTACTTTCAAGTATTCCAAGTATATGACTCCACATTAAGGGTTCCCATCCTTACCTGGAAACACTGAAAAGTAATGGAAATAAAAAAAAACGTGCTTTGAATCCTGTTTAGAGTCCAGGAATTTGAAACAAATTCTTCAAATCCTGCAACCAAATGCCTACGCACTCATCCTCCGCGTGAAATATGAGATGAGATGTCATTTCGAGGGGGCACCGTTGACGTGTCGCGGATTAATGCCACTGCCGTGTGCATTGAGAGTTTCGACTTTGAGGTGAGGTGACCTTTACTCATAAGGTCCCTGAAGTCATAAGGATTGGTGATACATGACTTTTGCGCTATTTTGCAATTGACAAAGACGTTCCATTTGTGTTCCTAGCACACACTGTTGAATTTTCTGTTTAAGCAACCTCTTTCCCATCTCGATAAAATGCCAATTGATTTTGTTGAATTTAAGAACACAGAATTGAGACGTGAACCAAGCAGCGGAATTGGAGGGGCGTGCCTTATATCAACGTGACAGGTCGTGTGCAGACAGCAAACCGCTATAGAGGTCAAACACTTCCAAGTTACAATGATTTTTTTTTAAAAATTCCAAAAACAAAAAACTCAAATAAAAACACAAAGATGAAAAGTAAAAAAAATAAAAAAAATCATGTTCGGTGGGGATCTTGAACCCGGGCGCGAACGTCAGGGCCGAGAAGTGTACCACTACACTAAGAAAATAACCCTTGTTGTAAAAGTCTTGTTTGTTTTAAGTAGGTGGTCCGTCCGTTGCTTAAAAACCAATCGCTGCATGCCATTTTATTTTTGCAATTTGTAACCCTATTACAACGTCGTGGCCGCCCTGTTGAAACAGGCGGTTGACTTGTTCACCTTGATCAGCCTCATTTACTCATATGTGCATGCTGACCCGTTAACCATCGTGATTTGCCCTAACAAACGCCTGTTGCGACTTCGTTCTGCTCGCTGTTGAGCTGAGTCATGGGCGGTACTTGTGGCCGGCGCGCGTCAACGTTGATTGGCAAGCCGGACCATCTTTTTCAATAAATTACGGGAAACAGCCAAGTCTGCTGGAAAATTACTCCATGGTCTGATTTGGAATTGATTTGGACAACTCCAAACAGGTTTTGGCTAACGTTAGCATGGATATTTTTAATTGCCCATTTGAAGGATTCCTTTTTTTCTGGTATGAACGTCTAGGCGATACCAAAAAAGCCGCAATACGCCTGCGCATCGCCGAAACAGTGGCTTTGGCAATTTAGTCTTCAAATGTATCATTCTTCGATAAATTCTTATTTCGTTTGTAAATGTGACGAAAACCTATTGTAACAACAGACTATAGAATTAAATGGTACAAGACCCAAAAATTCAAGACCAGTAAATAGCAAGCGATTCATCGTTGTAACCAATAAAACTCAGAGTGCAGAACATGGTGCAGTTAAAAACAGGCCTCCGATCCAGCTATAGATTTACACAGGGCAAAGAAGCTTGGAAGGTTATAGAAAAGTCTCGTCGCTTTGCCCACAATTGTTGTCATGGTAGAAAGAAAGGGACCAAATAATCTTAGATCAAATGTATTTACATCTATGAAAGGCAATATCATCACGTCAAGGACAGTACTTGTGGAGATAAAGACAGAACATTACTTATTACAGGATGGAGCGCGGAAAAGCGACTGCGTCAAGACTACGAAATGTAACCATCGCACTCTTAAACGAACTACAATACAAGCGATTTCATCGCTCGTAAAAATCATGGAATTGATTTGCTAAGATCGACTAGAAGAATTGATCGGCTATGGTGGCTTTCCAGTGTGCTAGGTGGTTGTGGTACATGAAATAAAGCATCTCAGCACTAAAGAGCCAAGAAGGAGTAGCCGGTTTCATCCTGAAATTCCGAAATTTCATCATGGAAATATCATGGGAATATCATAAAAGTTGATGCTCTTGGAATGCTGGGAACCGTGTAAAGCCTACACAATCTTAGATACTCATTGAGGAGGCATGTGTTGGATAGATGTTTGTTGGAGGGTGCAGGGTGGTAGATCTAATCGGTCTCATGCTCGCATTGAGCGTCAGTGGCGAGAGAAATGGGGGACAGGTTCTAGCTAAGATAGCTGCTCATGTTGGAGCTTTGTGATTTATCGACCACTCCGCAGACCCCCAGGAATCGGTCTTGGGGGTCGGATTTGACCCGCGGGCGTAGGCCTGGACACACAGGAGAGCATCCCTGGTGGCTGACGTTACACAGCATCCAAGGGAAAGGGTTTTTGGAGAGCGTCGAGTTGAAGTATTTTAAGTGAAATGGTCTGAATGAAATAACAGCCAAATGGTGCAGTCCCGAAATTGGTTCATGGTACAAAGAGTTACAGTGATATGACTTGTTTCACAGTTTGAAGGTGGGGTGAAGGGGGATGCTTTACTTGAATGAAAAAAAGACAGAAATTTGCTGTTCCCAATAGACGAGGGTATGATGGTGGGGTCTGAACTGGGCTGTTAATACCTTCTTTGTTTCGGGGTCAACCCCCCTCCATTTCGGGAATGGCTACTTGAGGAAGTCTGCGACCATCTGCCCAGATGCTCTCCAGCAATCTCTGATCTGTTCTCCTCAGCCAGAAATGGAAGGCTGAAGATGGTTCTGTGGAGACATCAAACAGGGTCATCAACTGACATAGTTCACTGAATGTGGGCACAGCAGATTAGTCTCGGAATCTGGGGAGGGAACTCCTCCTAAGATGGTTGTTTTTTCATGAGCGGGATTACAATCAAGAAGGATGTCTTATCAGCATCATGCTTAACTGAACGAGAGGTTGTGAAGAAAAACTCTTTCCACAAATACGGGGGGAGGATTTGCAGTAATGAATCTTCAATTGTTTTCAGGAATGGTCGGAGGATTCTTAGGTTCTGTTTGTGTGTTTCTTGGGTTTCAGGTCTTCATGAGGACTCTGATGCAACCTGAAGCCGTTCCTACTAAACTAAAGTAACAATCCCTATGATCATTTTTTTTTTAAGTGAATTGTCAAACCCTATCCACTCCAATGCACCATGTAGGTATACAATCACTTCTGGTGTTACCTGTGGGACTCTCCAAATGGGGTACCAAATAAAGAACCTGGTACTATTCACAAGTCACTCCACAAGGTCTCTGCTCCTGCACATGGGATAACTTGGGACATTCAGGAGGCATGCCTTGTCAAACAAACAAACGAAAATACCACTGGTCATCTTGGGTGTGAATCAATAATGTTTGCAATCAAATGTTCTGCAGTCCACGACCCACCAACTGAGCAACTACACCTCCCTAATCAGACTAGTGACATGGTTGGCCAGATTGTAAGTCTGACCACATGCTGCTGCATACAAACCTGTCAGAGCTGTGAACATACACAAGATGCTGTTGAGCTATGGAATCTGATCTATCTCTATATCGAGTGTGTGCACAATTGCCCCAAAATCTCATTCTGTGATGGCTGGTGACCAAACTGAACACACTGTACAGTGACCAATGGGTAATGTTTTGGCCTTTGTGGAGGTCAGAGGTAATGAAAGGGGCAAGAGTAGGCTATTTATGTGTAACATGTAAACAATGTATCACTAGAAAAGAAAGTTTTGGTGCACAATTCTGATGTTCCGTCATAATTATGGTCCAACATCCGTACCTTTGGGGTTGGTGTCAGGACGAGTTTTGGTCCCAGATCCCACTTGCCTGAGGGCCATTTTAGAAGGTCACACATGGTACCTGAATGCAAGTAATGGGCTTGATAATAGTCCATTGGGGGCGTTCAGGAATTGGGCTCAGCCTTGGGCCCATTAATGAAATATGCACATATTGTACCTCCTACAAACTTGCTTGTCACAGTGCTCATTTTGGTCATATGATGGTCTAACACAGCCAATACTATCAGGGTGCCTAGGGATTTAGGACTGTTATGAAAATACATACAAGAAAAGAAAACACAGAAAGAAACCTTACTTTTTTGGTTCCTGCTCCTTTTCCTCTTGTTGGGGTTTGCCTCGGCTCCTGCTTCTTGGCCCCCATCTTAGAGGTTCAGGGTCATTGGGGCCTTCTTACTGCCCGTGGACCTTTAGATCAGGAGGTGAAGTCTCTGGAAGACAACACCAAAACAACCTGTAATAAAGTACAATCACATAGAATTTAGGATTGCTGAGATTCATTAGGAGATGGGTTATTTGTAACAAGGAGATCGCCCCCGTTGCCCTCGCCTGGCATCACAGTTTCTTCCATCAGTCACTATGCAAACATTATATACAAGTATTACAGATATACTGAGGCAGGAATAACTGAATGAGCAGTACCTGAAGGCCATAGTTGCAGGTCGTGCTGAACAGTGCTACTTGAACATCAGACCGGCCGGGGTATAGACCCGAATAGGCAAATATACTGAGGCAGGGACAACTGAAATAGCAAGATATACTTAGGCCATAGTTGCAGGTTTCCTGAGGCAGGAGCACTCGAATAAGTAGGTATACTGAGGCAAGGGTAGGTAGGTAGTATTGTTCAATCAACAAACACTCTGAAGACCTGTCCTCTGCTGCATGTGTTGGTCGTATCATAACCTTTCACATCCCGGAAGCACTCTAACACTTCAGCTTTATCAGAATGCAGCCAGTCCCACAGTATTGTGTAAATGCCTAAAAAGAGGGCAGCAGCATTGGCAAGATACTTTGTAGCTATTGACGATTGTTTAAGTCGTGTTGCCTGCAGCATTGCCAGATACTCTGTAGCTATGAGATGCTCCGCTAGTGTTGAAGGAGCATTGCCAGATACTTTGTAGCTACTAGATTGCTTCAGCTAGGTGGCATATCAGGGCATTGCTCAGTACTCTGTAGCATGACGATTGCTTCCGTAGTGTGGCACTTGCGGTCATTGCTAGATACTGTGTAGCTTTGAGATTGCTTCAGCTAGTGTTGCTGCAGCATTGCCAGATAATTTGTAGCTATGAGATTGCTTCAGCTAGTGTTGCCCGTTCATTAGCCTTGACTATATTTTGTAGCTATGATATTGCTTCAGCTAGTTTGCTGCAGCATTGCCACGATATGTTTTGGTAGCTTATGGAATTGGTTCAGGTAGTGGTTTTCAATGGAGCCTTGGCCAGATATTTTGTAGCTATGAATTGCTTCAGCTTCGTGTGCGATGCAGCATTGCCATATACTTTGTATCTATGATATTGCTTCAGTCTAGTGTTGCAATGCAGCATTCCAGCCTACTCTGTAGCTATGATATTGCTTCACTAGTGTTTGGTTATGCCATTGCAAGATTTTTGGTAGCTATGAGATTGCTTCAGCTAGTGTTGCATGGCAGCATTGCCAGATATTTGTAGTCTATGATATTGCTCCAGATCTGTGTTTGCATGCACATTGCCAGATACTTTGGTAGCGATTAGATTGCTGCGTTCAGCTAGTGTTGCATGCTTTACCTGTGCAGCACAGTATGTTGTTAGACAGCCAAGTGAACCTCTGAGCCAGGATTCAGATACTCTTTTTTCCATATTACTGGCTGGTGGTAAGACCAGATTCTTTCCCATAGGCTACACAAACACCGTGCAATCATCATAGCTCATTTCAAACTGGCCACACCATTTTCCCAGACTATTGGACCGATTCATTCATCGCGAAATGTGGTAGTTTCGCACTGGTAGGATGTGGTTATTTCCCATTAGGGACGTTTTGAAAAGTTGTTTTGCACTATGTTTCATGCAAGATTTTACTGGAACTGTACCCCCATCGACCTTTGACACCTAACCCGCATTATCATCTCATTTACTGTGAACAGGCTTATTAAATTCTGGTGCAGGCTGGTCTAAGAATGGATCTAATCATAACCTTTCATTTGTTTGACGTCCCTTGGCCCATTTCTCTGTTTCTTCATCCCATCCCATCAAAGACATTAGCCCCACCCCCACGCGGTGTAGGCTCCACCACCACCTCCTCTTTCCTTGGGTGCGTAGGGAGCAGAACTCTTGAAAGGATTCCAGCTTCTGGAGTTAACCGGGGTGAGAGGAAGGATTGAAACCCCTGCAAGAGAAAGATAACATTGGTTTCTCTGACTTCCTTTTTAATGACTCTGAACGTCGGGCCTGGTACAGTGGGCAGCATAAGCCCTGCGGCATCTCAATCTGGACTATACTAGCGTTTTACCTACCGCTAATTCTGGCATACTGGTTAACTTTGAGATCTGTGGTCAAAATCACCTTGAAAAGTCACTTGGGCTCTGAGTGGTTACTTTCCTAGGGTAAAAATGTGAAAAGGGTGAACTCCAGGTACGCATGCACTACGAGGAGTATGTTGATTGTAAAGTTTTCACTGCAGGTCAAAATCATGTGATGGGCACTTGGGCATGAGAATCTAACAATGTTGTTATTGCAGCATGGCGTTTTTTTCTTCGAAGGCTGGCTTTCCTCCCCCTCCTCCTGACATTATCACTGTTTTTGGTTTCCTTGCAAGTCTCTCCCTTGGTTCTATGGCTCTCATGTCCGGCAGGTAAAGCACCACCCCCCTCTCTCTCTCCCGCCCTATCGTTCGTCCCACCACTCATTCTGTTTTGTTTCTTCTGGTCAAGGTCTCTCCCTCGGTTCTATGGCTCTCATGTCCGCAGGTGAGGCACCACCCCCCCCCTCCTCCCCCGCCCTCTCATTCATTCCACCACTCACTCTGTTTTTGTTTTTCATCAGGGCATCCTCTCCCGCGGTTCTATCTATGGCTCCTCTGTCCGGCAGGTAGCAAACCACCCCCTCTCTCCCCCGCCCCTCATTCTTCCACCACACACTCATCCGTTTTGGTTTTCTGGCCATCTCTCCCGCGGTTCTATTGCATCTCATCCGACGGTAGCACACCCCCCCCCCTCTCCGTCCCATGCCCTCTCAGTCCTTCATTCCACCCACTCACTCTGTTTTGGTTTCATGCCAGTCTCCACCCCCCTCTCCCTCGGTTCTATGACTCTCATGTCCGGCAGGTAAAGCACCACTCCACCCCCCGCTCCCCCGTCCCCCCATCATTGGTCCCCACTCACTCTGTTTTTGGATTCATGGCCAGTCTCTCCCTCAGGTTCTATGGCTCTCATGTCTGGCAGGTAAAGCCCACCTCGCCCCCCTCTCCCGCCCTCTCATGGTCCCCCACGCACTGCTGTTTTGTTTCATGGCCATTCCTTTTCCCGCTGTTCAATGGCTCTCATGTCCCGGTAGGTCCTCTGTGGTCTCTGTCTCCTCCTGTTCCATCTCTTCCTCATCTTCATCCTCCTCCTTGTTGCCGTCTCCTCGAGACCCTATACCAATGAATTTCAACACCAATTACTAATCAGATAATGGTTTTATATATAATCTTAATATATACATGCATGATACACATGTAATTAGAGCACTCTAACTAGAAGCAGCGATTAAAGTACTATACAGATTACTTGTATTTACTATCTTTAGAGGTCCAATGGTCCATTGTGTTTATGCCTGAACTTTTATACTTCTATTTTGTACTATGACAGCGGCACCCCCAGACTGAATTGATCGGATTCAGTGTACGATATGGCAAATCAGCTATTACAAAAGTTGCCCGGGTGACCACGGGAAATCCAGGATCCATATAATACAAAGTCCTGTAAAACATGTACTTTTGATATCTATACCACAACAAGAATATGAATCCAATAAGAACCTACGAGATCGTTCAAAAGATATTGGGGAACACTTGCAATGTTCCTATGTGAACACCTTTCTTCATTTGCCTGTTATTATGGCACAACAAACCAGAAGGGGGGGGCCAAAAGGCTTAGTGATTCCTTGACTCTTTCTGACAACCCCCTAGCAAGACACAAGGACAATGGGAGATGAGCTTATCTGACACATATCGTCCTGCAACTTTCACATTTTAAAACCCCCCAATAGGGTTCCTATACTCTTGATAAGATAGCTACACACTACTTTCACGATTTCAGACTTGGCCTCTGGTGGCCCCAAAACAATAGGTTCAGGTACTCTCATACTCCTGACCCTGACCCCACACAAAGGTTCTGTACTCATCAATGGGGAACACACATACCAGTATGAGCTCCTCCATTCAGGTGGCGACAAGTTATCGTGTTCACACAAGCCATGGGCCAAAATATTGACTTTTCACAAATTTTCTATTTCCCGAAAATTCCTCCACCCCCGACCTATCCAAAACAATAGGGTTCCTTACTCCCTAGAAAGCTACACCCCCAAATTAGAACCTGATCAGGCCCGACCATTCTGGACTTATCGTGTTCACAAGTTTTCAGACTTTGACCTCTGGTGACCTCAGATGACCTCTACCTGACCCCGAAACAATAGTTTCATTGTACTAATCCTGGGGAATACACTATCAAGTATGAGCTCTTCATCCAACCAGGTGGGTCCAGGCTATCGTGTTCACAAGGCTGAAATAGGCAAAATTTGTTTTTCACAAATTTTTTCTATTTTTTTCACAAAAATCACCACGACCTATACCAACCAATAGGGTCCCCTGTCTCCATAAGAAAGCTATACACCAATTTTGAACTTGACAGACGCACCCATTCTGGACTTATCGTGTTCCAAGGTTTTTCAGACCTGACCTCTGGTGGACCTCAATACCTCTGCCCAGTAAGGGACCCCAAAACAATAGGTTTGCATGTACTCATCTGGGAACACACAATACCAGTATGATCGTCATACATCCGGTGTGTCAAGTTATCGTGTTTCACAGCCAAAATTGCCAAATTAGTTACTTTTCACACTTCCCCTATTTTTGACCAAAAATTCACCCCGGACCTACACCAGAAACAATAATTTTCCTGTACTCCCCATAAGAACTAACACCAATTTGAACCTGAATCCGACAAACCATTCTGGACTTATCGTGTTCACAGAAGGTTTCAGACCTTGACCTCTGTGACCTCAGATGACCTCTGACCGACCCCCAAACATGGGTTCAATTAATCATCATGGGGAACACCCATACCAAGTATTAACTTCAACCATCCAGGTGGGTCACGTTTATCGTGGTCCAAAGCCAACATTGGCCGAATTATAACTTTTGCACAATTCCCTATTTTTGACCAAAATTCAACCCCGACCTTACCAGAAACAATAGGGTTCCTGTACTCCCCATAAGACATTACACACAAATTTGAACCTGATCATACCAACCATTCTGACTTATCGTGTTCCAAGGTTTTTCAGACTTTGACCTCTGGTGCCCTCAGATGAACCCTGACCTGACCCCAAAACAATAGGGTTCCATGTACCATCATAAGAACACACATCCGGTATGAAACTTCATCATCCATGTGGGGTTGAGTTTATCCCTCGTGTTTCACAAGCCAAATTGGCCAATTATGACTTCACACATTTTCTATTAATTTAGACAAATTCACCCCGACCTTAACCAAAACACTAGGGTTCCTGTACATCATTCCCCAATAGAAAGCTACACAACCAATTTGACCATCAGACCAACCATTCTGGACTTAGCGTGTTCACAAGGTTTTCAGGACTTTGACCTCTGGTGACCTCACTTACCTCTGCACGAACCCAAACAATAGGGTTCATGTACTCATCTGGGAACACACATACCTGTCATGAACTTCATCATACATCCATGTGGGGGTTTTTTGAGTTACGTGTTCAAAGCCAAATTGGCCAAATTATCGACTTTCACAATATTTCTATTTTTTGAACCCAAATTCACCCCCGACCTCACCAAAACAATAGGGGGTTCCTGTACTCTCCCCATAAGAAGCTACACACCAAATTTGAACCCGATCAGACAACCATTCTTGACCTTAATCGTGTTCACAAGGTTTTCATACTTTGACCTCTGTGACCTCAGATGACCTCTGACCTGACCCAAACAATGGGGTTCATGTAACTCTCATGGGGAACACACTACGAAGTATGAGCTTCCATCCATCCAGTGGGTCGAGGTTAATCGTGTTCACAAGCCATCCGTTCATACACACCTACATACATACATTCATACAACACACACACCTGTCATGACTGCATAGATTCCGCTGACTTCGTCAAGGAATCAAACAACATTTACTGTTTAGTGAACCCTGATATTGATGGCAGGATCTGATCCTATCTTCTAAAGTCGCATGCAAGTCCCTCACGCCCATCATCAGGAGCGTATCTTACTGGGCTATAGAGACTGTGGCATGAGCTACCTGTAACAGTTACGTAACTGTCATAACGCTACAAAACTGTGAACAAAAAATGACCTACCATGACATTTGTGACAGATTTTGAAATTTGATTTCCAGTCCCATTTTTGTTTCAATGAATTGCCTACCCTTCTATCAGAGTTTCTTCCCTCAGATTTGTCTCTCTCTTTAAATTAACTGAATTGTGGAAGGTCACAGAGGTGATGGTTTCGTGAACAAATTGAGAGATATATCTGCCATTTTACTGGATTCGTCCAAAGTCCAGCAATTTAGGGAGCGTGGTGGCCTAATTGCTTAAGGCGTTAAGGCGAGCCTGCCACGTTGTAACCTTGAGCAAGGTACTTTATTCCCGCGTGCTCTCTTCACCCAGGTGTACATGGGACTGTGAGGTCTCAGAACACAATTGTTGTGGATTGTAGCTGCGGCTGTCTAACTCTCCGTGACTGTCCCGGAGGGTGTTAACTGATTTCTATGATCATGTAATTATGTAAAACTTCGGTGGTGAAGCGCTATTATGAATTTGACATTATCATTAACATTACATATTCACCCAAGTGCCCTCGCACATTTTGCATCTCCTATCTCCTAACCAACCGCTGCCCTGTCACATTATCCCTTAGGGAGAAGAAGCTTCAACTCCTTCCCTCACAGGTCTCTTGCTCCGCAATTCCTCCTCTTCTGATTCGCTCTTCCCCCTCCCCGTCTCTCAGCAGCTCCGCGGCCATCTCGCTCATTTTCTCGGCGGATTCATCTTGCGTGACCGGCTCGCATATTTGATAGCAAGCGTCCAGGCTTGCTGGGAGCCATTAGTCTAACAGACGTCCTACACCGCACGGACCTCACGATCTGCTCGGCACGATAGCTGCGCAAATAACGAGCGGAACATTATAATTGGATTCAAACCATCCCGATAAATCTGAAACAACATTCCATTCCACACTCGTCAAAAACCCATTTCAAATACAATCATCCCTTATTCAAATTGGAAACAATACAACGTTACAGTAACTATTACAATGAAATTGATCTACTGCATTGCATGGCATGATTCAACTGATCAGCAATAGCCTTTGCTAGTCAATGGCATGTTCACTGATCTTCACTAGTTTTTATTTAGCATCTTCTGTGAATAAACGAGACACCATATTTGGGGAGACCCCCATTCTTATCAAAGCGTGCTACCAAAGAACGTTGAGTAATCATGCCCTGCTGCATTGTGAGGAAATTCTCCACATCCTGCGTGCTCACACTACCTATACTTATTACCTCCATGGTTGGCTTATCACGCTTGAGACGGCCACCCACATTAGTTGTCAACTTCATAGCCACTATCCCATGTTACATTCACTACAACCATTATAATGAAACTGTTTTCATGAGTTGCCAGCCAAAATGAACCTCAACATAAAGTAATATTGCAATGCAACGGATCACATTTGCATGAAAGAAATTGTGAATCCTGACCATGACAAATTTTTCCATTTTTTATAATTTGGGAGAGAATTTGGATTTGTATTGTATCGTACCCCACTGACGAGACCAATATATTTCCCTCCTCACTGCAAGTCCCAAAGTTGTTTGTAATTTGTGATTGGCCTACAAACTCGATGACAAGTGAGTAGCTTCTTTTTTTCAGTTAATCATGGGATATTGGTTAACAGTTAATCATGGGATATTGGTTAACTGCACAGCTTGGAGATATGCTCAGCATGACAACTGTGCCAAACCAAAGCATGGCAGCAGGTCATTTTTCTCGGGAAGGGAATTTGCATATCAGTTAATTCATTTCATACAACATATATATATCCTCGTCGTTCCATTGGGCAACTGTTGTTGAAAGAGGTTGAAAATAAAAAATATTATTTACACCAATTCTATGTAAAGTGACGAATGATATTCCAGGTGAAGTTCTTTGCTGGATTAGGACATAACACTTTAGAATGGCGTTACACTAAGAGAAGTGTTGCTCTGACAATTTCCATGGTTTCCCTGGTGAATTTACGCTCTATACACATCTCGTACAACATAGAACAACAGAAATTTTGTCACAAGGAAATTTTGCCCTTGTTATATGAAACAGAAAAAGATCATTCTATCCTGGGCACATTCCTACACACTCCATTGTCGTTGGACGACTGCAAATTGTTTTACTATTCAACACCGAACTGCGCTCCCGCTGAGCTGAATAGAAATGTGTTCGTATTTCAAAAATCCTGACATATGATGAAAGTGTTGACCTCATAAAATATACCATACTGGACATACTTAAGAGGGGAGAAGACAAGAAGATTAGCCACTGAATGGAGAGGGGATGTTGTCTATAAAAGTGTAACATTTGCCTAAAAGAACACACTGGCGCCAGTTGCAATATAAGGTACTGCCTGCCATGAACACATTCTCTTCGGGTTAGAGCTCATCCCAGGAGGAAAAAGCTGTGGTATGAAACGGGATGTCTTCTGAGTACAAAGTTTTATTTCGCTGCAGTTTATGACAGGCATGCAAGACAGAGCGTCATGTTCTGGGATTCACAAATCCCCTCAAACAACCTTTCTCAATACTCAAGGTCTTGCTAGTGCGTGTAGCCACCCCCCTACATATGACTTACTGCAAACATGTTCATCAAAGTCTCCTGGTGCCCTCCGTTTTCATCATCACACCGGATTGGGACACGACCCGCTGGCGCCAGTAACTCTCCTGGTGAAGAAATGGACGGACAGGAACATCAGGAATACTAGAGTGATATGGTGCTAGGCATTTAACTCAACAAAATTTCACCAAGCAAAATTTAATCATTTTGGCATTATGTATTCTATCATACTATATTTATATCCCTGAATCCAGGCCGCATACTCCGGTATTATCATGATTCTTCCCACCCCGCAAAAACTAGAGACAGGAGCGCAATAACTCTCTAATGCTCTATGCTCAAACTTGGATAGGTCCACGATTGGGCACGGCCACATTACGGGGGGCATCCTAATTTGCCCCATTTTAGCACACAAGTTTTGTCATATTCAGCTGTACTTGGTGGATAAGACACATCTGGTCCCCGCAGACAGTTGTTATTCACGCACTCTAAGAAACTTTGGTGCATGTGGGCACTTTTGGTTCTGACAACTATTATCATGTACAGCTGTGGTTTCGCGCTAAGGTGCGCGATCGCGCACTGGTTTCCCAAATCCCCAACAAATAATTGTTTGCAGGAATTCCTGCAACTTTTTTTAGCTCAACCAGCTATTGAGCTATTGTGTGCCCATGTCATTCTATCTATCTATCCCATTCATCTATCCATTCCCGTCTGTAAACTTTCGCATTTTGGGCCACAAAAGGTTTGGTGCTTTGATGAATCTCGACCAGACTTGGTCACAATACTTATTGACTGATGGGTCATTCGGGACCACCTAAAATGTCCAAGGTCAAATGCATTAAAGTGGCACAATGGCCAATAATTGGAAAACTGCAAAACGCTACTCGCTACCATGTGGTGCACATGCTGTGGTTTAGTTATACGATGGTTTAACAGCCGTTCCCTTTTTCGGGTTTGTTCAGATTTTTGAATCAAGGTTCCATTTTGGGCCCTAGGGCACATTTTCAGAAATTTCACACAATGTACTTGAAATGCATCTGCCCTACAGCTTCAATCACCTTTCTCAAGTCTACATGTATGGTCCTTGGGTATGAGGGCCATTGCGAGTGTTCAGAATTTGAGCCTAGGGCCCACTTTGGGCTATAGGGCCTCATTGTAATGAAACTCTGTAAAATGCTTGTATCTCCACGAATTTTGGTGCACAGTGCTGATGTTTTGGTCCCCATAATATGGTCTAGCATCCGTACCTTCAGGGTGTTCAGGAATTTTTGGTCCAAGGTCCCACGTGGGCTGATGCCATTTTATGGAAATTTCACACGATGACTTGAAAGGCATCTCTTCCAACAAGCTTCAATTTTATTTTTTTCAAGTTGCATGTAATAGACCTTAGGTAGAGGGGGTGGGTCGGGTTCTGGGGGCTTTGGCCTCATTTTTGGCCCTTGGCCTTGGGCCCATTAGGACCTAGACCCATGCCCAGTGTGGGCCTGAGATGCATTTTTAGAGAGAATTGCTGTGCTTCATATAGTTCTCATATAATTTGCTGTTTAGTTCTGTTTTTAGAATGTGGCTGGGGACACACTACACAACCTCATCTCACTGGAATTAGGAATTCCCCCTCCTGGCTCTGGGTCAAGTGGTCAAGCGCTCCCTATTGCCTCCCAACCCAGCTCTCACTTACTGTAACTATAAATAGGTTATTAATTAACATGCTAAGCTAGCGACTTTAGGCTCGGCGCACTACTGTTTCCTCCCCACTGCAACTGATTACGTACAATAGGGGTGTAGACCTGATTTGTCCAATTAGAAAGAAAAATCATATTGATGAATCGCTGAATATTGGCACCTTCAGGGAGGAATAAATGATTCCAAGGTTACATTACTTGTTCAAGATGACACTTCTTGTTTAGGAAGGTGTTTTTTTTCGTCCTACTCTTGTTAGGTGGGACAAAATACTGTAGTAAGTATATTAGGCCTATTATAACTGTCACCCATAAGTCCTCAGTACATACTTCATATAACACACACATAAATCATGTGACAGGTGACCGACTTTTACCGGAAGTTGTGCCAGTATTACTCTTGTGACAGTTCCCGATATTTGTCCTGATTCACAAACGAGGCGCAGTAGCATTAGAGCTTAGGCCTAGTAAGTTAGTGGCATTCCACTTCGCATGGTATAGGCCTCACTTCAGAATCAGAACAGTCAACTCATTCATAACGTATTTCAGTATGTAAAATTTATGTACATTCCTGAATATTGTCCTGACCTCTGGCAATGCGTATTGAGCACGTGACACAGGTGCAGTTCAGGTCATTTTGGGCTTTCATGCATAGCCATCCAAATGCTTCTTCTCCTAGAATTGAAATCAGATTACTGTGGTTTTTATTATCGATAATAACTAGTGTTATATTAAACTGCCTCGATGTTCTAGCTTTACAATTCCAGGAGGTTCTGGCCATTTTGGGGGCGACTATGAATTATATGATTGTATTAATTCATAGTAAGATAGAGAGAAGAAAGTGAAAGGTCCCGGCTTTCCTAGATAGCTACCCTATGGGAGGTTTACTAGGTCTACCTACAAATGTGGCAATGCCTTCCTGTTTATCATCGGAGGCTGTTCTAAGATCGAAAAAACAGCTTCATTTGAGTTATAAAAATCAGATTTCATCAAAAATTCTGCATTAATTTTTAGCTCAAACAGCCAGCTGGTGGGCTTATCGGAATAAATCTGTCTGAGGTCTGTCTGTCTGTCTTGTCTATCGATCTAGTCTACTCTATCGATGCAAGTGTCACACAATGCGTTTGCCCCCAAAGAGTTCATTCTGCAATGAATGTTGACTGGAAACTGGATAAAATGTTCAATGACCCATGGGACTGTTTGACCTTGTGACGGGGTCAAGGTGCAAAGCCATTAAAGTTCCCAACTTGGGCCAGTCGACCCATTTTATGAAATTTCCACAATGGTACTTGCATGGTAATTCTCCTCCAAAAAGTTAAATTGATGTTCTCAGAGTTACATGTAATGGACTTGGGTAGAAGACCATCAGGGGGGTTTGAGAATCTTGGGTCAGTTTGGGCCCTAGAGCCAAATATATGAAATACTGACAAAATCTGTATCTCCAACAAAATTCTGTTGAAATTGCTGAGTCAGTCATAACGCTGATTTCTACTAGCCATACTTAAGGGTGCCAGGGATATGGAACCCAAGGCCCAGTGTCACCGTTGGGCCCATCAATTGATTGATTGATTGAATGCTAAGAAATCTTTGGGTCATGATGATCAAAAGTCATAAAGGGGCACAAAATAGGCCATTGTATGAAACTGCCTCCTTCGCCTCTGATCGTTATCACAACATTGACATTTTTCTTGTGTACATTTGTGACAGTTTCGCTACAGAAACATTGGTGCTCTAGTTATACAACTTGAGGTCATAATTACGATATCAATCTCCCTAATCATGCCTGACCCGGAAAAAAAAAGTTGATGAGGAACGACAGGAAATACCAGTAATTCTAGCCACTCATATCTACGATCAGACGATGTGCCAGTGGCCCTGGCTAGGGACTCAGTGGATTTTGAATCTGATAAGCATCTTCCTGATTATTCGGTGTTCTGAGGAGAGCAGGCATTATTAGACGAATAGCATTGCGTGTTCGATAATCAATGCGCAGAACAGTATTATCCAGTTATAATAAGACATGTCTGATTGACGGTTACGAACCGGATCATGACCATGCCTGACGGCTGTAAGCACACAAACACTGTGATGTGGGGAATCCTGTTACTTCTGTGGTGGGGTACTTATTATAGTATATATCGTGCACAGATATCGCCATAATGTAATACTTATTCGTCGACAGGTACAGCCTACACATTGTATTGGATCTTTATAATTTCATTTTGATCATTATGGCCTTGGAGGTCCGCATTCGTCTTTCAAATGAAATGATATGAATCGCAGGACGAAATGAGTAGTGGAAATCGTTTGTTCTCCCCAACCTTAGACTCACCAGCTCAACAGCGGATGAGCCTAGTGTACTTATAGACTGCACAGAGGAGTAAAGTTAGTACTGCTAGGCCTACGGCAAGCCCGAGTGACACTGTTAGTCTGACACAGACTTGTGGGATATTTCATAGCAAGCTCATGCTGGTAAGTGTTATCTAATATTTAAAATAGATCTCTTGACTGGAAAAAACATCTGTGTTAGGGTGTTTCTCTACCTATATTTGTGAGTTGTGTTGTGACTTTGTGTTGACTGTGAGTGAATTGTTATTATGTAGCGTCTCCACAGATTTAGGGAGTCAAGTAAGGACACATGGGCTGAGGAAAAACCATCATTGCATCATTTGCATGTGTAGTAGTACTAGTACAAATTGGTGACTTGTGAAGATTTGCTATTTATTATGGTGTCCGGTAACTCTGTTACTGCTAGTGACTACTCGTGGGACCAGCATGACCTGCCCTGGCACTCCATAATGAGGCTTTGATGTGCTGTACATAACAGGTAGCCGGCCAGTTGTGCCAGTCTGTTGAAATGAAGGAAAATTGACAGTTTTGCTAATTTGTGATATCCACAAAATCCCCCCAAAAAATTTGAAATATTTCTGTTGATGGGGGGGAGTTCCCCCCCCCAAAATCTGAGACCCAGTGCAAACACTGATGGAGGTTGTCACAAGAGGTCTTCTGAGCAGGAAAGATGTAGTATTTGCCACAGCAAAGTAGTCCAGTGGAAAAATATATCTTGACAAAAAAAATTCTTCTTGTTTTTGTCTGAATTGAAAGACTTGCTAGTTGGTGTGGACACTCGAGGGAAATTCCGAACACTCCCTTGTTCAGCATCTCGGGCACTCCTCGTGGTCCCGAAAACGGTCCTCAACTAGGAACTATGGAGATCGCGCTTTCTTTCTCGCTGCACCAAAGCTTTGGAATGACCTGTGGAATGCCACACAACATAAAGCCACACAACATAAAGACTGCTGAATCTCTCCCCCAGGTTAGGACTTTTGAAACACATCATTCTAGTTTCTCAAAGTATTTTTATTTCATTTGTTCCTTTTCCATGATTAGCCTATGATGTTTACTTTTGCACATTGTTTTCTTATTATAATTTGCCATAATTACATTGAACTTTTCAAACACATTTATTTTAGTTTCTTAGCGTCAATTTGATTATTTCCAATCGTTTATATTTTTCGCATCACATTCTTCTCAACTTTTTTCCTTTTTTCTTTCATATACTGTTTTCATTTTCGTTCCATGTATTCTTCTAAACCGTTTATGGCTTGTAAAGCGCCTTGGGCCTCTTGGTAATTGGCGCTATATTAATTACATGACTTGCAAAACACACCCCTACTCACTGCCTGTCTTAGCATGCAATAGAACTGACCAGTTTGTCTGATCAGAGAGATATTGCCTTAGGTAGCTTCCAGTACTCTCTCCTAAGTTGAAAAAGAAAATCAGTGAATCAAACAAGCCTGCCATTAAAGTCCAACAGGCATGCAACAATTTTTGTTTGAATAAGTACCACAGGTGTAAAAGAGGGCATTCAAACTTGTTGTGGAGGCTGCCAGTATGATTTACACACTATATGCTGTCCTTTCACGCCATCATAGCAGAATTGGTGAAAGTGGCCTTCAAATGGAAGAGGTTCTCCTTTTATACTGGGGGAAGAATTCTGTAGATTTTCATCCTGTTCCCAACCATACTTGTTACAGTAACAAAGTTTTCAAAAGCAAACAAATGCTTTGCACTGACACCTGTGACATCATAAGGTGCTTGTGACATCTGGTAAATATTTGTGACTGTGTCCGAAGTCGCAGATAGTGAAGAGATGGAGGATGCTATCTGGCGTTAAGAGGTCTGAGAGAGATCACGGTTACTGGTAGTCATAGGAGAGGTAGGCCTCGGAGGACTTGGGACGAGGTTGTTCGTAGTGACCTGTGTCAAGGTATAGACCGTGCCCTAGCCCAGGATAGATTGGAGTGGAAGAGTGTTTACCATTAGAGTGCTCCCGTCCAACCCATGCTAGCATGAACTTCTGAAGTAAAACTGTTTATGATGATGATGATGATGATGAGTCATTCGACAGTGGTACAACTTTCTACAGTGAACAATGGACCTAAAATGCTGAAGATTGTGTTCAGCATGGGTATTTGTTAGGAATAGACATATAAAAAGCCCACCCACCAATGTGATAAATTTAGGCATGTTTTTCAGCTTACAAGACTATTGCATAACAGCAATTTTTTTTTCACCATCATATCAGCTGAAAGTCAGTGTAAGGTTTAGGTATTTTAAAGGACAATTCAGCCAAAAATATTTAAATGTCATATGATTGCATTGGAACTCATGCCAGATAAACACTTTGTTTCGGTATAGCTGTTTCGGTATGAAAAGTTACACCTTTAAGATAATAATTTAGCACTTGCTGCACGGGTTAAGCAATTTTGGAAATTTGCAACATTTGATAACGTCTTATCTACCAATTCTGAAGAAAATGTTAAGAAATTTGTGTAATCTTTCCGTATATTGGTAGCTTATGACATAATAAAAAGGTTGCCAGAAGCCCCAAATCATTATGAAATTTGATGGGGGAAGCCTTATCTTCCCAACTGAACATGCTTAACCTGAAAAAAGTGATATTGAATGATTTTCTCAATTCAACAATATCACCAAAAGAGTATCAATTTGGCTGGACTTTGCCTTTAATGTATTGGACAAGAAGTACCAAAACATCAAATGTATAACAAGAGTACACCAGACTAGTTGGTATATATCTCCCTGCTGACAATCTTTTGATTGCCACACTACTGAGAATTTGTTATCTGTGTAATATTTATCGGAGGATTAACCCGCATCCGAAGATTGTGAGTTTGAATCCCACAAAGACAGGCAATGTATCCTCCTCAACTGTCTCACGTTACCGACGTGTTGAAATGGGGACGGTTGTTACGTGCCTTGGTATTAGTAGGCGTGCGTCGCATTGGCTGTCAGCACCTTTTGGGAAGTCCCCTGGGGGACAGATGAGGTGGCGCATTGGAATGGTGTGTCGGGAGTGGAAAGAAGAGATGCTACTATCTAAATATGTACAGGTGTGACAAGTCACTAATGAATGATCAGGGGTAATATCTGTTAAGCGCTTGGATCACGGCCGAAAAAGCGGCTATTATAAGCACCTAGATATTATTATATATCAGTGCTAGTGATAGATTCAGAGAAAATGCAAATTGGAGGGTACAATAGGGGAAAAAAAGTCAAATAGGATGAACAGCACCCAAATTCCTGCAATTGCTTCTTGTATGGTTCCAAGAGGAATGCAGACCAGCTGGCGATATGAATCAACACACCACTGCTTGGACACGAGCACAACCTCCCTATTGAAGTATTTCAACCACACATTTTCCAATAAGAAGCTCGAACATGACAGTGCAGCCATACGGACCTTACCTCCAACGGGACCGTATCCAACCTCCAGATCGCAAAGGGTAGCCTGTAAGGCAGCAGGATGGGGTGGGCCGTGAGTAGGTGGGTGGGAGGTGGACCCTTACAACTGATGCACCGTAACTGGGCGGGGTCTTCCTGCATGCGATGATCCAGTGGTGGTCAGATTTGCCCTTTGTCTGTCCAGAAAGGAAGAGAGAAAGAAGAGTATGAGAGTAGTCGAGAAGAAAATAGCAGCTGGTGCGGAATCCAGATCATGTGCCTTGAGCAAGGCACTTTGTGTCTGTGGACTTTCACCAGGAAACGAATAAGGCAATGCCTCGTGGGGTGATGCATTGTGGAGGAATGGGTAATCACACAGAGCCAAATGCTAGAATGGCAGAGTGAGTATCTATATTTGGGAGGGATTCAAACAGAAAGCAGCATTTGAGATAGGGGGGGGGGGGGGGGTCTTGTCTCATTCACGGTTATGCGTAATCCAGCAACAATGAAGTTGTGCATGCTTTCCTGGGGTTTCCTCAGTGTTTTGCCTCACTTGGGCCAGAGGTTACTTACATGATTTTTTGGTGTTGGCTGTGGGTACCCAGGACGACGACGCTTGATGGTACAGCCTGACCATACATTGGAGTAACCATCCCTGGACGACCTCACCGTGAACCTGTGGAAACCAAATGTAGAGTGAGATTTTTAGTCAACATGCTCAGGTTATCGATGACATTTCTGTGGAGATGTTGGAGCAGCGAGAGGGGTAAAAACTAAAACCACCATTGTTCCGTTTTCTAAATGCCAAAATTCTGTTTTGTCTATTTTTTATTTCTTTCAGTTTATCACTTTATCTCATGCTCTCCGTGTTATGGCCGTTTCCACCCACGTAATGCTGCACATGCGTTTAATGCTTCCAAACCATGTGCGTAATACGTAGCTGTGTAATGGAAGCTGACTCGTAATACGGCCGCAACGATATGCATCGTACGAAAGTGTTTACTACTGACTGATCGGAAGCAACTCCCACACAAACTTAAAATAATCACGTTTTGCTGTGGACTGGGTTTCGGTCCACCCCCGTGTATGCGTGTGCATTTTCCACGATTCTGAGCAGCAAAGTATATTTGTTTTTCTGCTCTTCAGTGTAGTAAGACAAGAAATCACTGACTACTGCTACACGTTATACGTCGTTTCCTGGTTGCGGGTCAAAATAAGCTAATTCCCGTTCTTTTTCACCATTGCCATTAATCTTGTCGGCGGAAAAGTGGCCGGCTTTGGGTAAAACTTCCCCATAAGCCCCCTTACACGTAACAGGGCACATCCTCACTACTGAGCAGTACAGGGGTATCGCAAGATTCCTCCCCATTTTACTTACTTATATGCCTCATGGTATGTCCACCCGAAGGTGGCTGTCAGCTGACTGAGGAAACCCTTAGTCGGAAGTTGTAGAGGCCCCAGTTTTGGGGGTGGAAGGAACACCGGCGAATTTCGCCTACTCTTTCCGAGAGTGCCGCTGAGTAACGAGGCAGGGGTGAGAATTCCTGAATCCCGGGATCGCCGATTTAATTTCTCACACCGAGAGATAGGAGTGTACGCTTCACTTGTGCAGGCCCACTTTCCTACACGAGAAAGAGCGGGGTGAAAGTTGGTGTCGGTGACGACACCGGGGTTGGAACCAGGACCTCGAGCATTGCAGGTGAACACTCTACTGTTCCTGCCAACCTCACCGCTCTAATTCCTCCCCATTGTACTACAATGACTGATTTTTTTTTTATAACACTATTTTTTTATGTAACTTTTTTTGATAAAGTGTAACTCTTCATCTCTATGTTTTCACTATGTTATTGTTGATCAGTTTGGGAGACATTTACCTATTTTTTGTGTCATTACGATGTTTTAATTTTTTCGAGTTTAAATCATTGAAGTTCCATTCAGCCTCTCTGGAAAATTTGATGAATGAGCATTAATGATAATGAAAATGAATGCCATTTTTCAATACCTGATCTATAAGAAAACTTCAGTCAAAATTACAGCACTCAAATCATTTCTATTCTTGAGGAAATGGTGATTAGTCCGAGAATCTTCAAAATTGGTCAAGCTATGATTGATTCCTCTCGGAGATGTAGATCCTTCTATGAAGTTCGTGCCTAACTCATGTCCAAAATAGTGGACAGAATCCCCACATGTCTCAGTCACTGCCAATATGAAGAAAAAAATCTCAGCAAAGATCTGATACCTGTGAGTGAACTCCATGGATATATAGTCGGCTTTGCCTATCAATCTATTGCTTTAACCTTACCCAAGCCAATGGATGGTAGACTGGCCACCAGAGGCAGTCTGTTATCCAGTGATATAGCTTTGTTCTCTGTGGTGAGTTGGTCAGTTGGTACGCCAGACACTGGTCCCCGGGAACACCTACAAAGATAATTGGGAGAGGTGCTCCACATAGGGATTATTGCAACATTTGATGAGGTCATATCTACCAATTTTGAAGAAAAAAAAGAGAAGAGGTCTCACTTTTCCCTTATTTAATGGTAGATATGACATCATGAAGGTTTACAGTTTGCCCAAATCACCAAGTTATATGACTTAGAAAGCACATACCTTCCCCAACCAAACAGATATAAACCTGGAACAAAGTGATTTAGAATATTGTTTTGTTCTCTTAATGCATTTATGTCGAACAAAAGAGTATTAATTTGGCTGGACTTTGCTGACACCACTACTCACCTCCTGAGGAGACTTGAATAATGCACCTAACAATTGGAACCATGAACCCTCTGCAATTCCCCCACCCCAACACCCCAACCTCCTAGACCTTAGGCTTTGTGCAGGAAATTGAATGGAGAATCAGTAAATGTGAACCCACCAGGTCTGGGAAGATAGACAGCTCTTCAAGTGTGCTCAAAATATACTTCCAAGGTCAACGTTGTATAAAATTGCTGGTAGAGGCAACTATATCCAATTCATAATCAAAGAAGTGTTGGTTTCGAGGGCTGAAGATACCTTAAGACAGAACTAAAGGGCCGGTCACACTATAACGATATCGTGTCAGCAACGATCCGATATTATTGGTTCAGGACGATTAATACCGGGCCTTTTAATATGACGGCTGGAACACCCTGCCACATGAAGGGAGGACTTGATTCGCGGCTTTGCCAAAACCATTCCAATGTGGAACAGCCTTCCCGGGCGTTTTGATATCACTATTTTCTATTTATCGTTGAGTTGGAAGATTTATCAGTACGACTCTCCCATTTTTCGATTTGACGTCATTTAGCGAATGAGATTTTTCGAGCACTTTCGATCTTGAGAGGGTATTGTGCTAATGTACTAGTATTCATGACCATTGTTACCACACAGACCCTATGCCTTCCCTGGTTCAGCATGAAATCTAAAAAGATCGGGTAGCAGAACGCATAGAAAATCGTTATAAGTGTGTGTCCTGGCCCTATAGCCTGTAATGGTTACAGTTGAAGGGAAAGGTCCAGCCCAAACATATCAAAGTCATACGAGTCTGCATGAATATCATGCCAATCAAACTTTGTTTCATGTTCATAGCATGTGCGGTTATAAAGTTACAAATTTTTAAGTGTTATTAATTTATCACTGTAAGTTGCAATTTTGCGAATTGGCAGCATTGATGACGGTTGAAAAAACATAATATCTACCATTTTGAAGAAACGTCAAGAAATATGTCCTAACCTATTCCCTTATAATTGGTAGATATGACTCATAAGAAGGTGGCCAGTTTGCCAGAATTCACCAAAGTATATGAAATTTGTGGAAGCCATATCTTCCCAACAGAAACATGCTATAAACCGGGAACCCAAAGTGAAATTGGAATGCTTTTTTATTGTCTTTAACATTATCACACCAAAAGGGATTAATTTGGTGACTTTGCCTTACAGTTAATGAGACGGTAATGTGATAGACGTCAAAGGTAAGGGTACATTGAAAGTTCAACAGTGCACAGGAAACGTCATGGATTTACCCCAAACCTAACTACAATAACATAGTGAAACAATATGGGATGTATTGATCATTGGAGTTTACAGAAGAATAGTCACAATTAAAAGTAAAAGCCTACAAGCAGGAATCTTGGCCTATACCTCAAACTGTTTGTTGGTGAGTGAGTAGGCTCATTATTTCAGAGATTCCTCCCTGTCCGTGATGGTATACCAGCAGTAACTCTACCCATCTGCTGCCATGGTAACGATCGGGCCAGGGATGGAGAAGATGTCCTTCTGGATCCCCTCAGCGTAACACCCGAACCAGCCTCTTGTTGGTCGCCACTCGCAGCAAAGTCTGCCCCCAGGGCTAGACACTATTGAAGGGGGGCAGGGAGACACCAGAGTGTGAATATGACAATAGAGTAAGAAGCCCGACACATACACATGAAAGTGCGGTTGGTCATAAAACAACATGAATTCAATATAGTGTGGAGGAAAGTACTTACATCTCCGTTACCTATTCTGAGTGATAGAGTGACTATCAAAGATCAATAGAAATCAGGTACATGTTCGAAGTATCTTTGATAACGCTATGCCCAGCTATGTTCAAACTAATCGTGGCCAAAGGCAATATTATGTTCTCCCATACACATGAAAGCGTAACATGCCTTCTTCCAACCATAATAAATAGGCAATACTGTTTCCTCTCTCACATGAAGCATAACAATACTGTTATCCTTTCTACACATGAAAGCACCGGTTTACCTTCTCTCTACTCTACAGTAAGTGAGTAGTAAGTAAAACTACTTCACATTCATTGATCCATGAACGGAAATTCAAGTACTCGCAGGTACAGACATGGGAATGAAAAATGAACCGTATAATAACTAGATTACAAGATCTATGTAAGCTATAAAATCTAAGGAAGGAGTTAGCGTCTCTGTCTATCATTAAAAAGCGTTATTGCACTGGAGGGATGAATGAATTCCGATATCTGTGGTTTTCAGACTCGGGAGTCTCAACCTACCGATCCTCCCTCTAGTTGTCTCTCATGAAGAGTGATGAAGGTGACTGGTGTCCGTCCAAACAGTGTCTCATTTTGGACTCACGTAGGCATTGGTAGCAGCGAGTGACTGACGGTGAGGCTCTCCTACCACACTACTACCTTCTGTTCATAATATTGCCGATAGGGTTCCTTTCAATTGCACTGACATTACCACCCATCATATCATACATGACACGATGCCCTTATGGTGGAAGTATATAATTCTAGAATATCTAGTAGTATCTAGAATTTCACGATGGGCACTTCAGTGAGACTTACGAAGACAGACAACACCTAGGGTTAAGCTTCTTAATAAGAGCGTCAATATGATCACCCCAAGTTAAGTTGTTGTGTCCGGTAACCCCAATATATTTGTATGAATGAAGCAGTCAACGGACCTCAACCTTTTACTGTGACCGGTGAAATAGCGGTGGCGTCCTGTCGAAATGCCATTCTCATTTCTTTTGTCTGGGAACATTCAATTCAAAAAAACTTCCGAATCTCAGTATTCGTAAAAGACCAATCTGACCTGAGTAGTGTTATTATCAGTACCCCCCTCTTAACCCACAACCAAGGCAGTATCATCAGCGAACTTAATAAGTGAACACCCTTGCTCAGAAGCTTTGGCATCATAGGTGTATAAAGAGAAAAGAAACAGTGCTACACATGAAAGCATAACAATACTGTATCCGCCTTCACATAAAAGCATAACACATAATGTTACTTCTCTACACATGAAAGCATAACAATACTGTTATCCTCCTCTACACACGAAGCAACAATACTGTTATCCTCTCTACACACGAAAGCATAACAGTACGTATCCCTCTCCACACATGAAAGCATAACAAAACAACTGTTATCCCCTCTACACACATGAAAGCATAACAGTACTGTTATCCTCCATCTCTTCACATAAAAGCATAACATACGTTATCCTCTCTGCACATTAAAGCATGACAATACTCTGAATCTCCTCTACACGGGGAACATCAGAGTCACCTTGATTATTCATCTTTAGGCAATGGAAGTAACCAACTCCTTCTGCATATCCAGGAGCAATACTGTGCAGAGGACTTGGCGACAATGGAATGGCAAAGTTCATTATTTTCCCTGGAGTCAATGGACACTGGCATGTGCAATCATACCATTTCTGTCAATTCCCATTACGATCACATTCCCGTGACGATTTTCAAGATTGAATTTGCATGACAGTCCACTTCTTTTCTCTTTGAACGACGCAAACCATTACGGTACATAATAGTTGGGGTCAGCTGTCTCAGTGTCAATGCTCGTCATGCTGTACTCGTTAGCGATTAACTAATGAGTGATCGAACAAAGATTGAACATTCATTGAAGTCACTTGCGTTCAATCTCCTCCCATTTCTTCTCCTAATCTCCATATTTCTGCAGGTCTCCCATATTTTATCGTGTAAAATTCCATTCCCTATAGGCCCTGCTCCTTTTTGTTGTGAAGTTATTAATCTGTCTAATGCTGTTAATACTTTAATGTATCTGAATGGGACACAAGACGCAACAAGTAGGTGCACATGCACGATAGTGTGATCAATAGCCTAACAATCACAATTTTTTCGTGAGTAAACGATACCAATGATTTCCCTACGCGATCATAGCACTATGCCTCATTGACTGAAAGCCAAAAGTTTGTAGGGGATTAAAATTTTCAGCAGTTGCCCAATCATATGACAAGCTGTAATGAGGGCTAATCATTAATTCCCATCAACAATTTAGGGGCTTTCTAGCCGGCAACACATACTTTCGGCTGAAGCACCGCCATATTGAAGCAGTCTACAGTACCATATCAACATCTTGTTCAAACTGGTAATAACATTTTTCAAGTGATTATTTCAGCCAGTGTTCGAAATTTGCCAACACAGCTGAACAGCATGTTTCAATGCCACTCATTGTAACATGTGTCATGCCTTTACATGTATAAAAACAAATATTTTGAATATTTGATTATTCAAAGTGGGGTTCCCTATCAGTGGTGGTGATTGGCTGCTCCCAATGTTGTGGAACAACATTACCATCGAACAAGATGCTGATTCAGAATCAACAAAGGGTTAAATGGTGACATACTGCAGAAATGGTTGCACATAGAGGATAAAACCAGCAGAAAAATAGAGAATATCAATGTCTTGATTTGATTCGATTTGATTTCTACGGGTTCAGGAAGCCAATTTGAGGCCTTCATCTAGGAACCTGGTCGTATCGATCGTGGATGACACCGGCGATAACTGCCTTCTTCTCGACTAGTGCTCAGATGTTAACTAGGCCGGGGTGTGTAAACCAATCCCAACCTGCCCGTGACCACGGTTTTGTATCCCCACCAAAAGGAAAATCAGTGAACTCCAGGACCCAACCACTTCACTTCCCTTCACTGTATTGTTGTGATGTATCTTGTGGTGCCCATCACAGCTTTTCAGCTTGTAACGGCATTATCATATCATTTTCCACACTCCATATGCGTGAGGGGTACCCAGGCACCAAGGCATGTGCCCTCCTGAGGACAACACAGGCTTGAATACAATAGAGGTTACCATTCTGCTACCATATGCCTATTGGAGTATGATGGCCTTCCCAAAATTTGGTCCTATTCGGCAGAGAATTAGGAAGCAATAATTCATAATTGTCCCAGTTGACACCACAGACAATTATGTATGTTTTTCATCATTGTTTTCCCATTGTTTTAATAACCCACCCATCATTTTTGCAAGTGTTCTTTTGTTTTTTCTCTCATCAACGTACATCAAAACCTACCAACCCACAACAGCAATCATAGAGGAAACAGAGAATTTTTGTATGTTGTGCAATTGACATCAGTTATCATTGCATGATAGGATCTTTTTCAACTTGCCATCGCATATGCACAAACTTTGTGGCCTTGAAATCTGTAAAGGAAAGTTGCCTGAAAACGTTGGCTTGGACTGACACGTTTAGTTCTCCAGCTGTTTATATTATCCTTTTCATATTTACCCGCAGTTTTCCCATAAGAGCCAATAAACACACCAGCTCAACTGGCTGTGTAGCCATTTCCTAATCTATTACCTGCAGTGTCTGTGTCGCCCTCTGTGCGATGAGCACCGCTTGAGAGTTGAGATCGGCCATTGTGTGATTCAGCAGGTTGTCAAAGTGGGCGAGTGGTGGACGGAGGCATCGTGGAACTCCAGTCTATCGACGATTCCTCGTCGGTACGTATGCAGCGAACGCTGCCGACCATGTTCCACTCTGTTGCGAGCGAAAAAGTACCTTGCAGTTTGGTTTGATACCTAACACTGATAATTATTAAGCATTAATAAAATACATTTATCGAATATACAACACAATGCTCAAATGCACTTCCGGTCAAATTTCAGTGTGTTTTTTCCGCAAAACTTCTTTGCCTGAGTGTTCTTCAATTCCTCTCTAATATCTATGTATGTGTGCACATTGGAACATTTTCCTGGCACGAGTTCTGTTTTCAACCCCAACATATCGGATGAGGAAGGGTTGAAGGAGGGGGGGATGGGTTGGGTCAGATTTGGAAAAGACCCATCTACATTAATTACTGAAGCAGTTTTAAAGGTAATTTGCACCGATCTAGTGATCTGTAGTCCTGCCTAACCACCCACCCATTACAAAAAAACGAGGCATTGGCTTTTGCAAGTTAATTCAAAATGGCTGTCGGATGGGGTCAATGGGGCAAAAACAAAAGTTGGTCTCAAACATTGCCAAGCCTCGAAACATGCAAAGGTTGCCTGAAACCAAGATGGCCACTGACAGAGCAGTTGCAAGCCATGGGCCCCACTTCGAGCCCATCTGGAATTTGCACGGTCGGAGGTTATTGCCGCGGACATTATAAGATCTGGTTGCGGGATTTGGGATTTGGGAATGCTTTTTAGATTTTTTGGGAGCTTTTATTTGAGGGATGGCAGCGAAATGACAAAACCGAAGTTGGGAAAGTTATCACTGGCATAAATAACGTATGGTTTCATTTGGTTCCATTACATCTATAGCACATATGCGCTTTTTTTTTTTTGCTATGGTAGCTGATAGCCCAATTAGCTCTCTGTGCTTTGTTCATACTGGCAGGACAACAGAAAAAAAGCGCCAGATAGTAAAATTATAGCATGTTCCAATACCGCGCTACCACCATAAATCTACTGGAGAGATGAGCTGGAGTAGAGGAGGGGATGAAAGGTTTCTGTAGGGGGGTGGGGCAGGCCGGTGATGGGAGGGGGCAGGACCTTGGCCTCTGACATAATCCGAACCAGCGTCATCATCTCCGAGGAGGTTGGTAGCACCTGGAATAATACCATGTCCCGAACTAGTTTTAAAGGACGACTGCTGCTTGGATACAACAGAAGGTTATATTTCGTTGAGAATGGAAAACCTATCTATAGGTCCCAACTCTGAAGTTCCTCTGTAGTGAGTTATTGGCCGTCAATTTGGGTCGGCATTACATGCAAAGGAAGTGGGGAGATCCCCCAATCACGTCAATCACGCCACACTTGGACATGTATTTATTGTTTCATTTTGTTGAACAAGTCAACATTCAGCACCTACCAAGATAGTCTTGTGTTAAAACGATGATACTTGATATTCCCGATTACTACTGCTTTATGTACACCACTCGCGGAATTTCTGCAGTGCGCCATCACGTGTTTGTTTTTGTATCATCGTCTTGTCCAAATTGCAATTTGCTTCCAATATTGGAGGGAGCCAATCCAGCACAGATAGGGAACACACCCCCACTCCGGATATTCAATATGTCCGTGAATGGTTGGACTGTAACAGCTACCACACGTGAAATCGAGGATTGCTGTTCAGCAGTTTGACAATTCAAACATGATTCTTCTCACATGACCAACGCCCACCTTTTTTGGTAATTTTGGAACAAGACGATTATTTCAGTTAGTCGGGCTGCATTTTTTTGTGCGTACAGATAAGAACAATTCAGCTTCAAGAAGCCGCTAAAACAATAATCGTCTTGACGCAAGACTACTACCAATTCACTACAGCAATCCTCTCCCATACACTAAATGCTTTCAAAGTGAAAATAATGTGTGGATTTCAATGGAAAACAAAGATTTTTTGTAGGGATGTGCGAGTATGACATCATTTATTATTGCATGATGGGATGCTTTTCAATCTTGTGCAATACAAACTCAAAGGACTGTAACTCTGTAATGGAAAATGTATTAACATCCGGGTTTGGTGGCTACGCATTCTCCAGTGTTTCTCCAGCGGGTTTTGATATATTAGCCTCTTTAATTCATCCCGAATTTGTGTTTTTAACTTGAAATGGAGTCAAGGCAAATTATAGAACTAATATTCTACAACAACCCAAGCTAAATCCGTTATTGCGAATACAGGATTCTGATGGCTATCCAATGAACGTAGCCGACTGTTTATTTTTGCAATAACAGTCATTATTTTTGCAATAACAGTCAGCTGGTCAGAGTAACACAACAATCGAACACTTGCTCGATTTGCTGCATCTTGAGTAAAGGCAGTATTTTTAAATGTAATGTAATGTGCGTGAGCCTTTGGAAGTTTAAGTTTACACACGCGAATAAATTTGGCTTTCCGTATATGAGTGCTTCAGACGGCGCATACTGCCTCAACGGAATACAAACGTGCAAAACCACACGTCGCCTCGTTGCATTGGTGAACGCCATGTGACACGCGCAGAACCCTCCGGTTTGGCACACGTGGTTAGTATTGCGTCTCCATAGAAGTACGCATAGCACGCACTGCTAAATGCCATCTTCTGTGTATGGTACGCAATGCAATTTACTTCGAACGAACTAACGCAATAGTTTACCCTAGCTGCTTATTGACTGTCTAGAGATACAAAGATATAGATCTAGAGATATTAATATCTCTTCGTTTGAGTGATTCTTGATTTGCGGTTGTCGAGTAGGAATAAACTACAGCAGGTCGGGTTGTAGAGTAGGAATAAACTACAGCAGGTTGACTTTACTGGTTCATAAAGTCTTGACTTTGAATTTAGCTTAATAACGAACTCAACTGCACCTCGTCCATTATTTACCTAAATTCAGAGTCTCGACTGTTCATTCACCAGTGAAAGTCTCCTAGTTGCATTTTATTCCTGACACAGCGAACATAGCATCCTTAGAACTACCTCAGTGCTCAGCTGGTACCTTACATAGCCTCTCCCATCCCATAGACAGTTATCTTTGGGTTGATTGGCCAGCTGCTTCCAGTCCTCTCAGCAAACAGCCTCTCCAGGGTCCGTGACTACTAGACCCGGGTCTGGTGAAATGAACCATACTAAATAAGCACCAGTAGCATATGAAGCAGAGGGGCACCGGGTCATGGAAAATGCTGCACCCTAAAGATGATGATCTGTAATTTATGCCCCCATGAATGAAGTCCTAACTAAACCACTGGTTACTGGTCTACCAACACTCCACCCTACACCTCCTAAGACAAGCATACATGACAAGCCACCCACACTACCTGCTGAAAAATTCCTTATCATACTATGTGATGTGCCATCTTGAAGCAGGTCATCTAGTGGTTTATTAATAATCGGCCAATTTCAGGTCTCCTGGGCCTAGGGCTTCGCTGGGGCCCATGTCTGCCACATCCTTGTCCTGATCCTCTGTGTCCTGTCCAACACACACACTCATACATACACTAAGAGATTCTTATCATACTGGTGATGTGCCATCTTGAAGCAGGTCATCTAGTGGTTATCACCTTAGTTCCAGGTCCTCTGGCCTAGGGCCTCGCTAGGGCCCATGTTTGCCGTATCTCAATTCCTGATCCTCTGTGTCCTGCCCTGTCCAACACACACACACACACTAAGAGATTCTTACCATACCTTGTGATGTGTCACCTTGTAGCAGGTCATCTAGTGGTTATCACCTTAGTTTCCAGGTCCTCTGGGCCTAGGGCCTCGCTAGGCCCATGACTGCCATATCTTCATCTTGATCCTCTGTGTCGTGTCCCTGTCCAACACCAGGGCTCGCATTGCTGGTATAGCATCGCAGTTTGCTAGTCAACCGAGTCAATTGCTATGCAAAATATCATATGCATAGCAAAATTTGCAGTGCAACTCCTAAAGAAGTTGTAGAATGGCCTTGTAGAAAATAAATTGTTACAAGGAACTGCTATGCAAATCCAAATTCTTAATGCGAGCCCTGTCCAACAAACACACACACAAATTACACCAACTAAGAGAATCTTAACATACCTTGTGATGTGTCATCTTGTAGCAGGTCATCTAGTGGTTATCACCTTAGTTCCAGGTCCTCTGGGCCTAGGGCCTCGCTAGGGCCCATGACTGCCATATCTTCATCTTGATCCTCTGTGTCCTGTGTAGCTTTACTCTCAGCCTGAGTCACTGCTTCGAGCAAGTCTCCCGGCCATGTCCTCAAATAGGTCTGTGAAATCTTCCTTCTGTTCCTGAAAAATGAAAAATCACTAAGTGTTACACGAAATGATGGGAGGTTGTCCACATGATGCAGTTCTGTTAAATAACTAGGACATGTGTAGGCGGGTGAACCGTCCACGTGTATATCCCCGCTGGGGAAGAAGAATTGAATCATTGGGAAGAAGTATCTAACATCCCATAGAGACCTCCATTTTGGTCAGAAACCAGATAGCCTCCATCCACCCAGTTTCTGTTGTAATAATCCATTAAGTTACCAAAAGTCACAAAAATTTGTCGTATGAAGCGTTGAAGAGTTAACTGCTAGCGCCTGAAGTTTCCGACTGTGACGGAGCCTGGGACAACAGCGGCGGCAGCAGCAAATGCGGCGCTACATACCCAAAACCATAATATCCCCGGACACTACTCGTGTCGCGGGGATATAATGATACACTAGTATCAAAACGTTTCACTTATTTGTTTTCTCATTCTTCATCTCATTTCATCATTTCTATTTTATATCGCTACTTAGCAGGTGTTTTTTTAATTTCCTTCTAATTGTTCAAGGGTTCTTGATATCTTTGGGCCATCATCTGGAAAATTCCAGGATGTTACACTCTAACACTCACAAGGACAGAGAGCCATAGAAGTTTCTGAAGAATGGGCTCTATTTGATCAGGCCGCCGAGTTATTAGGAGGTAAACTCACAATGCTCCTGTGGTTACTACTTGGTTTGCTCCCAGAAAACCACCATATCAACGAAAATTGAGGATACCTACATGACCTCTGTGGCAAAAAATACTCCAATTAATTTTTTAGCTGATGAGGCCATCAATATTTCACAACAGGATTCAAAGCAGTAACATACAACAACAAAAAATCAGTGAAACTTACAAGGGTAATATGGGAAACACGCATCACAACTACATTTAATGAAACTAGAAGCAAAATTTTAGAGCGGGAATTTTGTTGACCTAGGTGGACTCTTTTTACTCCCATCAATATAATTTGAAGAGTCCTGACTGCCCGAAGGCCCATTTAGAGAAGCATGCTAAAGCAGCATTGGGAGTTCAACTCGGCCTGTCGGAAAGGTGTCGAGAGTAATTCTAGTTCCTGCAGCTTTCGTAACCATTGGGCTCCCATGATGCGGTGGCCAGAATTGAGCATAGACCGAAAGAAAAACCTCAACATGATGCAGGAGGCCAGGGAGAGTGTGATTGTTGGTCTCTGCAAGTGATGCAGGATTTTGTTACCATGGTGACACATGTGGTTGATTCCAGTGGTTGGGCAGATGGGAGTGTTACACAGCTAGAGATGGGAGACCTCGGGAGAAGAAAACTAGAGAGAAACCTGGTTTTTTGTATCAGGTAGGACATTCCCTTCATTCAGGTAGGATTGATGATTCTAGCGCGTATCGTAATAGTGACTAACATACGGTAGCTGGACCTGGGGTGTCAAAAATGATGTCATTCATGAACCATAGAGAAATGATTCGCGTATGATCCAGTGGGGTCTGCAACAAGAATCTTGAGGATGGAGTTCAGTTGGTTAGTAAGTTCACATTGCTGGCAATAGAGGCCACGGGAGGCCTATGTTGTTGAGAGAGATTCAGGACAGTATTTTTCATAACGACACTTAGGAGCGATGCGATTGGATGGAGAGAGGCGCTTGTCCGTCCAACTCACATCGCGTGGATGAGAGTAAAACGTATATAATAATGAAGATCCCAGAAGCTAATTTTGTGACCGAAGAACACCTTACAGCAGATCGACTGAACGTTCTTTAGCATAATGAGAACAATTACCTTGTTCTTCGATTCAGCGGTTTTCACAGCTGTTTCGTTAGGACGTTCTCCAGAATACCAGCCTGGCCCATGGCATTAGTGAATACGAGGGAACCATCGTCCTGAGGATTCCATGAGATACACCCAATACTCAGGCCCTTGGGATCCTTCATACTGATGGTAGGAAAAAGTGCGAAGATATAAAACACCTATGAAAGATGATGAATTTGTTGAATTTCCAGACACCTCAATGCTTCACAGAACCTGTCTGTTCCTTCAGTCACCTCCTAAAACAGGTGGGGGGGGGGGGGGGGTACCCAAAATCCAAGTGAATGATATATGTATGTAACTCGACAATATAGTTAATACCAGGATGTGTCAAGGCCGGATGCGCCTGACCTCGTCCTCATTTTGGCCTACAGGGGCCACCATACATACAGTGTACAAACTCAAGAAATGAGCCCGGCCTCCGCCCCGACCGCACCCCTGATGGTTACCATTCATTCTTTCGAATGCCAAGTTACACGTTCAGTCAAATAGAAGATGAATGCTGAAAAATGTTCTCGTTGTCCTGGAAACTATGCCAGTTGTTCCACTCTGGTCACTTTGCTACAATCCTATATCAGGCTCCATGTATGCTGTATACTGAAGGGCTTTGGCAGAAGTGAAGTCAGTGTGAGGACTGTTCTCCGGTTATGCCCCCCTCCCCCCATGCCCCCATCAATGGTAGTATCAAGGTGCCGTGTAGAATCTATGTAACAACTAGAATCAAGTTTCAATGTTTACAACTCTGCGCTTTTTTAGCCAGATTACAGCGTCAACTAAGTAACCAATCAGGAATAACCTCTTGATGCATTTCTTGGCCTGTGGTGTCCCAGATATGTAGCAGCCCACAGGTGGTCCCTGAGGCGAGATGGACTCCATCCGGGGCCCCAGCTCACGATGTTGATGAACCCATCGACCTCCCCCTCCTCAGGCTTCAGGGTAGAGGATGTATCCCAAGAGTCCCGGGCATAGAGCTGGATCTCCTTCTCCAGGGGGATGGCTAAAAGCTGGGTGAGAGAGGGTCAAAGGTGAGAGGAGTTAAAGGGGGGAGAGAGTTTTTAAAGAGCCTTTACACATCGTGTGCGAATGGCCTATCTGTTACACGAAAGCGACACATAGGCCAAAAAAATGGCCTATGTGTCGCTTTGCGATGTGCGAATGGCCTATATGTGGAAAGGCCTATAGCTACAGTGGCCTAATATGGTTGTTTTGGGTGTTGTTTAGGTGCAACCTTAGCCCCGCCCACATTCTTGGTGTGCATGCGAGCTCCTGTACGTCCTGTCGAAGTTGAAACGATCGTGAAAATCGGACGAAAGAGTACTTATTGAAGAATTCACCATTATCCTTCAACCACGTAAGTTTTCGCTATTCCACATTACGTGGCATTTATATAAATCACTTAGAAAAGAGCTGGTGGGGTTGGCAGTATTTAGGAAGCCTTAGGACTGGGCATTTTGTAATAAAAACCGAAATGAAAAGGCCTTATGACCACAGTTCTAACGTTGTTGAACAGAATAGGCACACGAGTTACAGCTAGTATTAAGCAACTGCGGAACTAACCTGTCACGTTTCAGGCACTTAGTAGGCTAGGCCTAGGTGATTTCGAAAAAGAAAAGAACCGAAATAGGGCCTACTCATGTGGTATGCATGAGTGTTACCAGCTGGAATACATGTCAGCTATTGTGGACTGGGCTATTTATAGATCTGGGCGCCATTATCTAGGCCTAGCCTAGAGTGGCTCTTGGCTAAAGTAGTAAAGCCCAATAGATTGATGTTGACATTTGAGTTGTGTTGGCTCTGTGGACCCACGTACGTACGCGATAACCGTTTTGGTGTTCGTACGTGTGAAGGATACAGATTTAGCCTGGGCTCTGGTTCCCGTGAGTTAGCCTAATGCACGAACTCCACACGTCCGTGTGGAAGGGGGCGTGGGGGGTGACACGGCCACATTCAAATGATAATAATTTATGGACTGAATTATAAATTGGGATTGAATTTTGGGGCAGCTCTCCTATGCTTGAGGAGCCCCACCATGGACTAGAAATCAATTTGAACACTGGCCTTAGGCAGTCTGTAGGTCTTTATGCAGACAGAATAGGTGGGACTGAGCGATTTGTACCCATCGGTGATGCCTTTGTAGCGCCTGGTGTGCATGATGCAAGTACATGCTACCGAGCCCGGGATTCTCAATATTACTCTGATCGCGGCCGGCCAAGACAAACCATATGATCAACTCTGCAATGTTCCGGACATGCTCAGTCACACGCTATTTAAAATGTGTTATTATGAACCCACTCATGGACATGGCCAGTGCTGTGCACCCTACATGGCTGCAAATAAACTGATATTACTCGTAGGATATTATTAAATTATGCAACTAGATCCTGTAGATGACGTAATGATAGCTGGTCACAATAATCACTCTTATTGACTCTTCTTGACACCTCCGCCATTGACCGTGGCTTATTTCGAATAATTTTATTTTTTACAACAAACAGGTCAAACTAAACTCGTAGTGATGGTTTTGTCTTGCGAGTTCACTAGGCCTAGGCTTTTTTTTTTTATACTTCGACGAACTTTAGCCAGGAGGCAAATTATCATCTTTTATCTATTATTGGGGTGACATAGTACAATTTTGACAGACCAAATTCTGCACTAATTCTTCTTAGCCTAAATGTACTGGTTATCTAAAGGCTCGGCTTCTGTGTGTTAGGTTATCAGAGACCAGTGACTGACTAGTGTTCAAACGATTTCGGAATCGGCCCGATGTGGCTAATCAGAATCGGAAATTGCTAATCTAGTCTGACAGAAGATTACGATTACCCATAACATGGGCGGCAGAATGGCTACATTCATGCTTCAAAAATGGAACAATGGGTACGTAAACACACAGTCAAAATATTCCACACCAGGTTGAAACAAAAAATGTCTTGCAACTTCCACATGCGCTGGGCAAACCCCCCCCCAAAACCCACTCATTGATTTAAATAAAAACCCACAAAATGATCGTATTCAGCTTGTAATATAACTAGGCGCTGCCATCGCACTATACACTGAATATGAAATGAGACACACTCCAAACTACGAAGGGACCTAGGCTACCACATAAACCATTTGTCTCGATTTGGCATTGAATACAGAAGCAAAACACGACCTGGAATTTGATTGTGAATGTGCTGAATCATTTGCTAAAACAACTAATTGTCATCGTTGACCTCCAGTGAGAAATTGGTTGAATCAACCATTCGTCATAGCATGAGTACTGTAGGTCTACGCAGTCACAGGCCATAGCAACCTTTTTGAGCGAATCAGCGACCGCTACCGCTTGAGTGTTTCGGTGGTCTTAACCAAGGGTCACTGCAAAAACCCATAGACGTTAGGTGGTGCGGGAGATATGACGAGTTTATATTATGTGACCAACTGCACTACATGTGTGTACATACACAACTGTTGTTTGTAACGGTGTATATATGAACCGTAGTAATGTGCCAAACTTGAATGATCGGAATCGGGCCCGATTATGGAGAAAATAAGCGGTAAGCAGTAACATCCGATATTGGCATTTCGTTTGACACTAGACTGGACGTCTAAAGCCGCGTTTCCATGCACGCGGGCGGGGCGTTTTGGCAGAAATCGTTCCAGCACGCAAGCGGGCGTTTTCTCGAGTCAAGCCACCTCTCTCACTTTTAGTGTGTATATGAGATATATAAGAACCGATGTTTGTGCCTACTATTATTATTACTATTTTATTATTCTTATATTATTATTATTTATATTATTTATCAAAACACCGGACGCATACTTAGTGTTAAACCTAAACACCAGTGGTCATGTTCTTGAAAACCAGTGTTCTAAATGTCAACGATACGGCCCATATTTAAAACTTACAATTGGACAGGTTTTGGGATTTAATTAGCAAATTACTTGACTATCAATGGTTTTTTAACATGTAAATATGCGTTCAAATAGGTGTTTGTCCGGGCCGTTAAAAAATAGAGAAAATCTGTATACATCTCATCCCTAGTG